>JAUPFV010000003.1:241649723-242249723 GCA_036936605.1 Limnanthes douglasii subsp. nivea | reverse complement strand
AATGGGCCTTCGCATCTAGCAATACAAAATTTAAACAGGTTTCACATCTAGCAAAACAAAGAAGGTTTCGCATCTAGCAAAACAATAACATTTTGCATCTATCAGTACGTACAGACACAACACGTTTCACATCTCATTCCTCTGAAACCCAGAACTGTTTTACTCGAATAGAAATTTCACGAACACAAAAAGTAGACTAAAAATCGACGAAAGCCTAACTCGAATACAACAAAAAACTACATTAGCAATGTAACATCATTTGAACACCAAAGTTCAGAAAGAAAAAAGATCTTGAATCCCCTAATGTTTCGAAATCAAAATTCGAGTTACCACACACACAAATCGACTTATCTAAACAAATATCAACAATCAAACTTCGAAATCAAGTAACAACACAATCAAAATCTTACGAAAACAAAAGAAAATAAAGAAATCAAGTACAAGATTGAAGAGTCGCCTATAATGGTAGGCACTGTTCTATCACGTAGAAGGGAACAAATTAAAGAAAAAAAAAGTGAAGTATGGATGTTAGATATTTTTATATAATTGAGTATGGGTATTTAGGATAATAGTATGTCTTAAATGGTTAATATTTCACTCAAATGAGTCTTTGTTAGAGAAACATGAAAATATGAGTCATAAGTGGATAATAGTATTGGTTTTGGTTCTTAAATGGTACTTAACCGACAATTATAACCAAAACCAATTACCTATTTGTATTAATTAATGAGTCCATTTAATAAATTTAAAAAAATAAATGTGATAATATTTTGAGTGTAATTATTCTTTTGATTTATTTTTTATTTTATTTTTTCAAGTTTTTTTTGTTATAATTATATTTGAAATTTTTAGCTTTTTGTTTTTAGTTTAGCTCTTTTTTATTATTATTTTGCTTATTTTTAATTCATTATCTACTTTTATAACTTTCAATTTTTTAATAAATAAAATAAATAACAAATGAATTTTTTCATTCATTATTAACTATAACTAAAAATATAAATTAGTATAAAAAAATCAAGTATAAATGTCCTTAGATCGTGAACAAAACTATTCTATTCGTGTTATTTGAAATAGTGTCAAAATAAAGAAAATAATATTACCGCGTAATTTTGTTTTATATTATTAAAATTTTGAAAGTTTTGATAGGTCCAATGAAAATTAAACATAAATAAATATTTCATATTATTTCCAAAAAAATTGGTGTACAATAAAAAAGAATCTTTACAATATTATGAATCAAAATTAATATTTAAAATTAATAAAAACAAATAATCAGTATTTAATTAATAATAATAAATCCAATATACGGTATTAATAATTTCAATCTCTTCCTTTGGGTTTTGTATTATTTAACTCTTTTGGACTTTCTTTTTTCAAAATTGAGAAAAGTTTATTTTTAAAAACAAATTAATAATAAATCTAATTTAATATTATTTTTTGTTTTTTGATAAATTTTGAAATCTTATTATTATATTACATTTTTTGAAAGAGAAACTTACCATCAGACAAACCTATTACGGATAACGGTATAAAAATTTTAAGAGATTTTATTTCTAAAATACCCTTCTATATATATATATTAAACAACTTTTCTTTTAATTTAAAATTTGAAAGTTCCGTATCTTTTAATTTATAACTCTGAAAAAATTCAGAAGTACTATTGGTTTTGTTTTTTTAAGATGAACAAAACTAGTACCACTCATGATATGTTTTGAATTTTTTAATATATATATATATATATATATATATATATATATATTACGCATGTTTCTCAGTAGATGGTTTCGCATCTAGCAAAACAAAGAAAGTTTCGCATCTAACAAAACAAAGAAAGTTTCGCATCTAGCAAAGCAAATAAGATTTCGCATCTAGTAAAACAAATAAGGTTTCGCATCTAACAAAAAGAAAGACGGTTTCGCATCTAGCAAAACAAAGAGGTTTCTCATCTAGCAAAACAAAAAAGGTTTCAGCATCTAGCAAAAAAAAGAAGGTTTTTTATCTATCAAAATAAAGAAGATTTCGCATCTAGCAAAATAAAGAAGGTTTCGAATCTAGCAAAACAAAAAAGATTTTACATATATCAAAACAAAGAAGGTTTCGCATCTTCTTCGTATATCCTATAAATTTAAATTTTGCAAAAGTTTGTATCTTCTAAACCGTAACTCGGAAAAAAATCCAAAAATGTCGTGTGGTATTTTTTTAAGACGAACAAAACTAGTCACTCATGATATGTTTTAATTTTTTTAAAAAAATTATTATAAGAACAAATAACGTTTCGCATCTATCAAAACCGTGTTTTTCATCCGCCATTCCAGAGTAATTACACATTTTGCAACTATCCGTACATACAGACACAAACGTTTCGCATCTCCTTCGTGTTAACCTCGAAGCGTTTTACTCGACACATTAATTTCTGAAACTCAAAATCAGACTAAAATCGATGAAAAACTAACTGAAATACAATAAATAAACTACATTAGCAACGTAAAAACCTTGTAAATACTAAAAATCAGAAACAAATCAAATCTCGAATACCTTTAATAATTTTGTTTTTCCATTAATAATGTTTCGCATCTCCTTCGTGTTAACCTCGAAGCGTTTTACTCGACACATTAATTTCTGAAACTCAAAATCAGACTAAAATCGACGAAAAACTAACTGAAATACAATAAATAAACTACATTAGCAACGTAAAAACCTTGTAAATACTAAAAATCATAAACAAAACAAATCTCGAGTACCTTTAATAATTTTGTTTTTCCATTAATTTTCCATGTCCATTTATTATGTCCATTTATTATGTTTTCCTATTAATTTTGTTTTGTTGGTGATACACATGAGTTTTCCATTGTAAAGGTTTTGTTATGTTCGTAAAATATTTTTTTATTTATTGAGAGAGAAAAAATTAGAAAAACAAAAATGAAGTGTGAGTTTAAAAACTTTTTTTTGAGGGAACCTGCAACCGCTACTCATACTTAAAGTGCAATGAGTAACGCCAGAAGGTAAACCACACAAGGTTATAGGCTCAGCCGAGAAAGCGTATCTAGACGGACTCGAACTCATGACCTTTGATCACAAATATGCCTTACTTAACCAACTCGGCTACCCTTTTGGAGCATTTTAACCTCTTAATTTTAAACTTTTTCTTAAAAGTTTAAAAACTTTTTATATATATGGATAAGTGTATTTAGAAAATAAATAAATATTAAACATTAAATATTTAACTAAAACTTATATAAGAAAAACTTTAAAATAAATAATATATATGGTTTTGGATTTTAAAAGATATCTAAATCTTTTTAAAAGCTTAAATTTAAATTAGATACCAGCCCAAACCCATTATATAGTTATATGGGTGAACTTATTTATATTCATGAGTCCCTTTTATATATAGGACCCTGAAAACCCTAATTCGGCTTTTCTGTTTAGGATAGAAGAGAAAAACTCTAAGACTGCCCGTAGCGGCGGCGGCGTATTTTTCAAATGAAAAATGCGCTGCATATACACGCTGGCATTAAAAGATAACCCTGATCCATCTTTCAACGTTTCAATTTCAGCATGTCATTTGGCATGTTGTAGGTGTATTTTTTTATTTTTATTTTTTAAAAAACATTTTTTTTTAAAAATGGTTAGTCAAAAAATTAAAAATATATATATCATTATTTTTTTATTTTTCGATATCTACAAGTAGAGACTTGGTTTGTTAAATTTTTTGAGTTTTTTATTTATTTAGTATTTTCATTTTGGAAATATTTTTGTAAGTTAAAATAAAATAAAATTACACCATGGTTTATAATTTCTTGAGATCTATAAATAGAGACTTGGTTTGTTTGTTTTTTTTTAAATGAGATATTTATTTATATAATAACGTTTTACAAAGGCGGCAAAATTTAAAGCAATTGGGCGCCAAATATTAACAAGACCCTAGAATCAAAATAAAACCCTAGAATATGAAAAGACAAACCTAAACTAAAGGCTTCTCCACTAACAGCAATAATAACTTCAATCAATACTCGGAACCTCAAAGAAAACAAAGCATCGGCATCAATCATGAACCTCCGACTCAAAGATGAATCACCATCCTTGATAACTTCAGAGCCTCTAATCTAAAACTTCAACTCCAATAGCATCATCAATCCATGCTCGAATCAGCAACTCAGGCCATCATCAATGCTTAAACAGCTTCAAACAACTCCAAACATAAAGAAGTATGGACAGCTTCAAAGAACTTTCAAACAACACTCAACATCAAGAGACACAGACTGAGACAGCTTCAAAGATCATCCAACCTCAAATTCAAAACCAACATGAAAGATCAATCACAAAATGAAGAAGCCACAATGAAAGCAGCAAGAACTCCTTTTCCAAAAACAACAGCAACAGCCACCACACCATTCACGAAAAGAATAAGCACAGCAACACTCAAGAGAAGACCAAGATTTATTTTCAACGCCAAAAAAGGAACGACCAGCAGCTAGCCAATATCACCAACCTCAAATCAAGTTCAACATAACCAGGTATCAGAATCAAGTAATGTATCCCAAACCAAGGGCTTCTAAAATTAATATAGCCTTAAGCTCATTAGGAATCAACTCAGGAGTAATGCATTGAATCGATTTAGTTTGTAAAGTATACTAAGCAAGCCAATCCGCAGCATGATTTTGTTCACGAAATATATGCGAAACACACATGCTACTACTAATGAGCCTGATAATGCAATCAATGATAGGCCTAGCATACGAGGAAACATTGATATTATAGTTATGAATCCAATTAATAATAGTTATAGAATCAGATTCTATATCAACCAAATTCCAATAATATATTTAGGTGATCAATAATATATTTTATTAAATTGTAGATTATTTATTCTATTAAAAATTTAAGCTTTTTCGGAAATCAAACCAATTTTGTTTTTAAATTTATAATTTAAATATAATATATATTATGTATTATATTTTTAATTATTTCAATTTTATAATTTATATTTGTAAAAAAAATTATGTTAATTTATAAAAATTATTTATTTTAATATATATAATTTTAATGTAAGTATATATAGTAAATAATAAGAAAGATAAATAAAAATAAATAGTAGGATATTTTATCGTAGAATGACGTGGAAGAGAGAAATATGGTGGGGTATGCTGAAACATGAAATATGCACTGTGAAGTAAGAATGACAAAAAAAGACAAAGGATTTACCTATCGACATTATATACAAAATCTTATGTCAGTTGTCCAGTAAATCTCTATTGCGTTTCTGATGCATATCCAATGTGTATCGAGAAACAATCGACGATTTAGAGTTCATCAGAACCCACAATAGGCTGGGTCGTACTTTGCTATTTAAGCACGACCACATGACAATATCTCAACTAGAAGAGAGTGATGGTGAAATCTTGGGACCAACTACTGTGTCTCCGGTTACCTACGAACGGTGTCGATTTCTTTGTTGTGCTCAAGGCTTTATTCTTCTTCTGCAAGATAACAAAATCTGTGTGTGTAATCCTTCAAGGCGAGAATCTATAGTTTTGCCATCTCCTCCAATAGACATGGAGAAAACGATCGTTGGTAACGTCCGTGACGATTCTGGCCGTTTCGTATGGTTAAGGATAGGGTTGGGGTTTCATAGCACGATGAACGAGTACAAGGTTGTTTGTAATTTGAGAGGAAATATAAAAGATACAGATACTTTTATTTACAGTTCGAAATCAAAATCATGGAAAAGAACAAGTAGTAGTCTTCGTCGACTATGTGGCATGTTCAACATTTTCAAGGGGTTTTATAGTGCTGGAGTGTTTCTTAATGGATCAGTCTATTGGATTCAACAGTTATATCTAATTTCGTTTGATATTAAGACTGAAGAGTTTAAGACCGAAGTGTTTCTTCCTTTTCCTAAATTTGCATTTGATACTTCTAAAGTATTAATGGAACTTGGAGGATGTCTTGTAATGCTTTTAGAAGGGAATTGGGAGATGAAGAATATTGTAGACATTGATGATCAAGACAAAAGGTGCTTCGATCAAGAGAGTTGTGGAGCCTGTTATTATATGAACATTGTAGGATTCAAGGGGACATGTTTAACAAACTTCATCAAAAAATATCCAGATTTCGTTCAATTTAGTGATATCCATACGTGCAAAGAAACATTTCTATCTCTCAATAACTTTTATTAAGTGAGTGTTTATTCAATGAATATTTTTAATATGACATTATATATTTCTTTTTTTTTGTACAGTTATTCCATATCATTCAGTAGTTCATAGTCAAAATTATTCTAAAAGAGCTATTAATAATCTTTAAATTTTTAGATATCTATTTCATGTTTTCAATTTGATCTCTTATACACCCTTTTTTACTCCTATAAATTAATTTAGAGCCACAAAAAAAGATCTATTAATCAATAAGTTTTTAGATAGTTATTGTTGTTATATCATATCATTAAGTAATTTCTTCGTATGACTATAACTGAGAGATTATATAGATTGAATTGGTGTTTCTTTATAAGTAGAGGTAGTTTTGATTTGGACCTTAGATTGTGCTTGTTGATCTATGAATGAAACAATATGAACGAGTATGATGAAGTAGCATATCGATCATCTTTAGCAAAGACACATGGAGACGTTGAAACTGAGAACTAAACCTAAGTTAGAGAGGTCTGTGTGGATTGTGTTCATATCTTGTGGAAAATAATGCTAGTGCAAGCACTGTTATTAAAAACAAGGAATGTTCCTCCATGCTCAAGCATTTACTAGACTTTGGCATGGTTTAAGACGCATGAGATTTCCATATAGCTCCTTCATAAGTCTTATAAGCTGCATGCACATATTAGAAACCAAATACCGGACACGAGTCTTTCATACTGTTTCAAAAGAACTTCATTGCTTGAAAAGAAAGTATGAACTTATTTTAGGTTCAGCTCACAATGTTCTCCTGCAAATTCAGAAAATTACGTAGTCTATTTCCTAATTTTTAAGATAATTTTGTATAAAACTCTTGCCTTACTTCCAACTATGTAAGTGATGCTAGTTGAAGATTGAAGAAAAAGATAAGATCTGAAAATTTTGTAACTGTTTTTCTTATTAGAAATTGTAACCAGTAGTCCCTCTTTATAGTAGTAGAGGGAATCTAATTTGTTAGGCTGTTTTGCCCTCATGGACATTCTGTTACAATCTGTTACACTCTCTCATTTAATCAATTTGTGTTTTATTAAAAGAATCTACTCCAACACAACATTAGGACGTGTGATGAGGTCCATAGTGTGCTGGACTCGACATGGGCCTTAGTGAGCCAACCAGACCGACCCGAACCAAGGCCCAAATACCAACAGCTCTTGAGACCAAATCGACAACCTGATTGTTGTCTGAAAACCCTAGCCACTTCTTTACTTCTCTTCTCTTCTCCTTCTCTCTAGTTCTCACCTCAAAACACAGCAGCCATTAATGGCTTAAACTATTCTTCACATCCCCCGCAAACAAAGGGGAAATTCTGTAAGCCCGAGTTTGTCCCGGAGAAAAGAAAACCGGTGATAAGCAAGAGGCTTTGTCAGACAGTCAGCAATCTGATCGTGAGAGGGGACGAATCGGACCTGAAGAGAGCCCTGTAGTACCTGATCTCGAACAAAGTGGATGTCAAGCTCTATATGTTTCGTCCTCGCGTGGAAGACAGGGTTACAGGCGAGTGAACTCGCTCCCAGATTGTCACACCAGATAACAGAGGGAGGTGTGACTGGGAAGTCGATTTCGATGATGATAGATCGAAGCCACATCAATTCAGCCGACAAGTTCGCCAATGCCCTGTACTCAGACTCAGTCGACGACCTAGCAACAACGTTCTGCTTCTTGGAGGACCACGAGACCAGAGAGTCGCCAAGATAGACGCAGTAAGCACCAATGCTTCGTCTATCATCTGGAGAGGACGCCCAATCAGCATCGGAGAAGCCCTAGAGTTGAAGGCTACAGTTGGGTTTGATATGGAGGCTAACCCAACTCGAACCAGATAAGTAACGAAGTACCCGTTTTAAACTTTGTAGATGTAGATTAGTAGGCGCTTGCTGATATTGGCTTAGCTTATTGACAGCAAAGGAAATATCAGGGGGGGTGTGGGTTAAATATTGCAAGGCCCCTAATAGACTTATGTATGGTGTAGGGTCAGCAAGTGGAGTTCCTGATGTGCTCGAGAGATGGACACCAGTGGCAATAGGGGTTGGACATGGCTTGGCCTGAGCAAGACCTTGTGAAATCAGTAAGTTTCTTATATACTGATGTTGAGTAAGATAGATGCCAGAGGGGTCACGATGAACCTCTATTCCAAGGAATAGATGGAGTGGCCCCATGTCTTTAAGAGAGAACATAGCATTGAGTCTGTGAACAAAGCCCTGTAAACATGCTGATTGTGTGCCTGTGACAAGAATGTCATCAACGTAGACCAAAATTAGAATCACAGTGGACTTAGAAACAAAATAAAATAGAGAGCAGTCAGCTCTATAGTTTTTGAATCCCCATTGAAGCGATGTATCCTTTAGCCTAGAATACCAGGCTCTTGGAGCCTGCTTAAGACCATACCGGGCCTTGTGAAGCTTGCACACATGTGTAGGCTTTGCAGGATCCTGAAACCCCTCTGGTTGAGCCATGTATACATCCTCAGTTAGAAATCCATTTAGGAAAGCATTGTTGATATCTAGTTGTCTGACCTCCCAGTCTTTAGAAACTGCCAAAGTAAGAACTAGTCTGACTGTAGATGGCTTGATTACAGGACTGAACGTTTCTGAAAAATCAATGCCAGGGGTTTGATGGAACCCCTTGGAAACAAGTCTAGCCTTGTACCTCTGAATAGAACCATCCATGTGATGTTTGACCTTGTAAACCCATTTGCAACCTACCACATTTTGAGTAGGACTCCATGGAACCAAAGACCAAGTTTTATTTGACATAAGGTCCTGATACTCAACCTCCATAGTAGTGACCCATTGTGGACTAAGAGAAGTCTTAGAATAGGTAGTAGGTTCCAAGGTAGACAGTTCAGTAGTGGTGAGGGAGCCCACATAAGGGACTTTAGGGATACGAGTCCCATCTTGAGACCTAGTTTGCATATGATGAGTGTGAGGTATAGATTGTGGTTGGAGAGAGGGATTAGAAAAAGGCAGGCAGATAGAAATTTTAGGATTAGAACAGTCAGTGTTTAGGGCATTGTTTGAGTCATGTTTGTGAGTAGATGAAATAGGACTAGAGGTGTGAGTATAGGGAGAAGGGATTGGCTGATTAATAGGTGAGGTAGGGCTAGTATGAGTGACAGGTTCAGAACAAGTATCACTACCAGGATTAGAAGAATTCAGAGTGTTACCTTGTGAGAAAGAGTGATGTAGATGACTGACTTCATGAGAGACACCAGGAGAGGTAGTAGTAGTAGTGAGGTTGTCTTTAATCACAAGACTTGTAGGTAAAGAAGGAAACCACATCTCTAGAGGACAACTAGTTATAGACTCGGAATTGGAATTGTTTAGGAAACCCCTTTGACAAGGAAAATTATCTTCATTAAAGACCACATTACGAGAAACATAGATCTTCCCAATAGAACTTAGACAGACATAACCTTTGTGTGACTGACTATATCCCAAAAAGATACACTTTGTAGTGTGAAATTGAAACTTATGAGCCTGATAGGATCTGAGACAAGGAAAGCATGCGCAGCCAAAAGCTTTTAGAACAAGATAGTTTGGGACTTTGTGAAATAATAGCTCATAAGGTGACTTGTTAGACAAGACTGGTGTAGGAAGTCTATTTATAAGATATATAGCTGTCTCAAAAGCTTGAACCCAGAACTTGTGGGGCAGGCTGGCTTGAGCCAAGAGAGTCAGTCCTGTCTCTACAAGATGTCTATGTTTTCTTTCAGCCCTGCCATTCTGTGCAGATGTATAGAGACATGACTTTCTTAGTATAAAACCATGCTCCTGAGCCATAGTGGACAGGGGTAAGTATTCCCCTCCACCATCACATTGAACCACCTTGATAGATTTATCAAATTGTTTTTCAACTAGAAGTTTGAACATTTTGAAAACCCCAACAACTTGACTCTTATGCTTGATAGGATAAAACCAGGTAAACCTAGTGTGATCATCTAGAAAGATAACATAGTAACTGTGACCCTGAGTAGATTTTATAGGAGATGGACCCCATACATCTGTATGTATGAGATCTAGTACACTTTTAGCATAGGACTGAGACACAGGATAGGGTAAAATGTGGGATTTACCAAACTGACAAGCTTCACAAAAGCCACACTCATCTTTTAAAATAGAAGAAAGATTACAAGCCTTAAGAACTGTGTTTAGAACATGCTGTGATGGATGGCCAAGCTTCCTATGCCATCCATCCTTTAGGGAATTAGAAAGATTAGCAGACAAAACAGTAGGAGAAGCTACATCAGTGACTTGAGACCTAGAATTTGTAAAAACAGAGTGACCCTTAGATACTTGTGACTTAGGCAAACTCTCCATTCTGTACAGCCCATCCTTAGTAGTCCCTCTGAGAAGCACTGTCCCTGACACCTTGTCCTTCACAAGACAAAAACCATCATGAAATTCAACAAACACCCTGTTAGAGTTAGTAAGTTGTGAAACAGACATCAAGTTCTTATTTATTTTAGGTGCATGTAAGACATCTTTTAGGTAAATAGGTTTTTTAGTGAAGGATTGCAAACTAGAATTCCCAATGTAGTGTATTGGCAACCTGTGACCACTACCAACCATAATACCCTTGTTACCTGCATACTCAGTCTTTTGTGTCAACACAGCTGAATTACCAGTTACATGGTGATTAGCACCAGATTCAGCATACCAAGCAGAGTCTCCAGTTGAGTCTTGAGTGGTTAGGTAGGCAGAGTGATCTCCATCCCCTTTAGGTTGTTCAGATGAGGTAGATCCCATGACAGATGGATCATCTCTATAGTAACACACTGATGCTGAATGTCCAAACCTGTTGCAGATCTGGCAAGTAGGTTTGTTTTGGGAGAAACGTCCCTCTCTCCCTCTAAAGAAGTTGTTTCTGCCTCTTCCATTGTTGTAGTAGTTGTTTCTTCCTCTGTTGTTTCTGTAATTTCCCCTATACTGTCCATAAGACCCTCTTTGACTATTGTTGTTGTTTTGTGGTTTGTACTCTTCCTTTTGAGTAAAGTTAGCAGAAGCCAAACTTAGATTAGTCACATTATTCTGCAGACTTAACAGCTGATCTAGTCTGCTCTCAAAGGTGAGGAGACTAGTTTGTAAATCTAGCCAACCAACAGATTCCTTATCTGCCAAACTCACAACAATAGGGGTGTATTCAGAGTCCAAACCAGCAAGGACTTGAGTCACCAAATCATCAACAGATACACCACAACCAGCTAGAACAAGATTATCAGCTATACTTTTCATCTTACTTAGGTAGTCATTCATGGTAGAAGTACCTTTACGTGTTCTTTGAAATTCTGACTTGTAATAGGTGATTCTAGCCCTTGTTTGTGAGCCAGAGAGTTTGCTGGCAGCATCCCATAACTCCTTAGAAGTACCTTATTGCATAAGTTGGGTAGCCATCTCAGAGGTCATAGTAGAGTATAGCCAGCCAAGTAGAAGCTGGTCTTTAGCAACCCAGTCTTCGTAGTCAGTATTCTCAATCATGTTCCCTTCAGAATCATTAATAAACTTAGGAGGACAGGGCTTGTCCCCTGTGATGAAACCTCCTAGTTTGTTGCCCTTGACAATAGGTAGAACCATTGTTCTCCATAAAAGATAATTGTTTCTGTCAAGCCTAATTTGATTGCTGTTGTTGCTGATTGTTTGCAGGTGAACATTCTTGGCTGCAGTGGAGAGACAACCAGGAAGGACTGAGCCTAAAGACTCATTGCTTAGTGTTGGTGAATCGGGATTTGCCATTGAAGGCCTTTGAAGGCTCTGATACCAAGTTGAAGATTGAAGAAAAAGATAAGATCTGAAAATTTTGTAACTGTTTTTCTTATTAGAAATTGTAACCAGTAGTCCCTCTTTATAGTAGTAGAGGGAATCTAATTTGTTAGGCTGTTTTGCCATCATGGACATTCTGTTACAATCTGTTACACTCTCTCATTTAATCAATTTGTGTTTTATTAAAAGAATCTAGTCCAACACACATTAGGACGTGTGATGAGGTCCATAGTGTGCTGGACTCGACATGGGCCTTAGTGAGCCAACCAGACCGACCCGAACCAAGGCCCAAATACCAACAGCTCTTGAGACCAAATCGACAACCTGATTGTTGTCTGAAAACCCTAGCTACTTCTTTACTTCTCTTCTCTTCTCCTTCTCACCTCAAAACACAGCAGTCATTAATGGCTTAAACTATTCTTCACAATGATATCCTCTTAATAAAAAGAATAATATAGATTAAAAATTACAAAATAATATTCTTATTCGCAAATTTTTAAAGTCGTGTCAAAATACTTTTAAAAATGTTTGGACAAGAATCAAATGGTTAAGACTTATGAAAATCGAACTCTATGGCTTTTCTCAAGGTCAGCGATTTCTTGTAAGATCCTGTTTCGTTATTTTTTTCTTTGTTTCCTTTAACGCTAAACCCTGAATATTGAGGTTTTAGATTTCTTGTAAGATCCTGTTTCGTTATTTTTTTCATGGTTTTAGGTTTCCTTTTAACGTTACGATATGAAATGTTTTGCCTCTCCTTTGCGGTGGCTCTTGTCGCATGTAATTGCTCCGATATTGCAGACATGTAACTATACTTACCATTCACAACGCCACATCTAAAATAGTATAAAGTTTTATCCTAAAAGATTAGACGGGCAAGAATCAACAGTTTAACAAATATACTCACAATGGTACAATGACAAAATCTTTCGTCTCGTTTGTACTTATAGACTAATCAAATATTTTAAATTTTTTATATGGTGAGTTACCACATTATTTGGTAAAATCAGACTCTAATACTAATCTGCATGTTTGAGTGTTCGACCTTCTTTTAAGACAAAAACTTTTTCTCTCACCAAAATACAAACCAAAGTCGTAAAAATTTTGCGTCAAAATCGTTAAAAACAAGTGACTTATCCACTCATTTTTTTTAAATCATTTGCCAAAACTTAATTAGATAATTTTTCAAAGTTTAAAATGCGTTCGTGATAATTCTTCAGTAATCTTCCAGTCGGGTAAGTTACTTTAATGTATGGTTGTTGGTATAAATTCGACTTCCGATTGTTAGTTTTATGGGTTCTATTTTGTGAGTTTTGGTGAAACATTATGTTGAAAGATGAAAAAATTGGCATTTTTGAGTTTTTTAGTATTTATTAAAATCAAGGTCTTGAACAATTTATACGTTGTTTCATAAGTTCAATTTTAATGAAATTATTTGAAAAGTGAAAAACACAAGTGAAACACATTTTTCATTTCATTCACGAATTGGGTAGAGTTCTGGTATACTAACTATTCATAACTCGCAATTGATATTTACTAATGAATTTACAATTGACTAATGATTCACAATTTGCATTTAGTAATGATTCGTGATTCATGATTGACGATTGATATTTACGAATGATTCACGATTTGCATTTAGTAATGATTCATGATTCACGATTGATATTTAGTAATGATTCACGATTGATATTTAGTAATGATTCACGATTGACAGTTCATAATTTGCGTTTACCAAATGATTCATGATATGTTATTCTCATCTACTAATGATTAGCGCTTTAGGATCCCTAGTATTTAGCATTTGCATATCTTGTTTATGATATGAACTTGTATTTGTTGCACAAAAAATATGGTAATTTATTTTTCCAGATTAGGGTTGTATACACTTATTAAGGAGATAAAGTAGGAGAAGATAAAAAAAGTTTACATCGAAGTAACAAGAACAGTCATTTTCTATTGTCTCTTAAAAAGGATATATGATATATTAAGAAATAAAAAATAAAATATTACTACTAAGAAACAATTGGACTTATTCATAAAAATGATTAAAACTTGCAACAACGAAGAAGATGCTTTCAAGTTGGTGTCCAAATTCCTACAACTTTACAAAAAAAAAATAAAGACTATATTTCGTTTAAAGTACGGTGAAGATGAAATATCTTTAAATTCTTTTAGAACTTTACAAGCTAGATACGAGGAAGATAAGAAAATCATGAATACAAATTTATATTTTACCGACCTACTTGAACATGGACGAGTAAAATTATGAATTTGAAGATCAATGTATGGAATTAGCATTGCAATAGCACATAATAGATTTGCTTCCAATTCGCAAGTGTGATTATAAATTGTCTGCAATTCGCAATTATTGTTACACTTTGTTCAAAATTCTTATATGTGATTTCTTTTTTGTTTGCGCTTCATATCTATGTTTATAAATTGTTTGCAATTCGTATTTATAATTTTTTCTTTATTTGCACTTCACATTTTTTGTCATACCATTCACACTTGTGGTTACTTATTTCATGTCTTATGATGGAATAACCAAAACTCTTAAAAATAAATGAACCACTGCGTAAAATATTTGGTATACTTATGATTATATTACCTTGCTCAATGGTGTTCTTCTAAACATCAAATAACGACTTACTAGGCCCAAAATATAGAAAAAATTAACAACTACAATTGGGCATGAGAAATAAGAAAGAAACTTATGAATTTAATTCACATCCATTTTAATAGTTAACCTTATAAAACTGTAGGATGTGTTACTATATTATTGGTTTTTATAAAAAAAAATATTATGTGCAACAATTTATTATGGAACACACAACATTTAGAGAAAGAGTATGTACAAAAGGTTTGATCCCTAAATATTTAAAATGGTTGGGAATTAAGCAGGTAAAGAAGTTAATTTGATTAAAACATTTGAAAATATCATAGATGATCATGTATTTTCTTTTTAACAAAGTTTACAATTTATTTTTACTACATGAGTCGTGATTCACATTTACTAAATGATTCACGATTCCTGTTTACTACATGATTTGTAATTCATGACTATTATATGATGCAATACTCACATTTAAGCCAACCAGTTAACATCTTATAAATTATGGTTGGAAGATTGGATTTAACCGATGCTGAAAGAGAGACGTTTGATAATGAGGTCTCATATGAAAAAAAAAGTTTAGAAGAAGAAGAAATAAGTTTTGAGGAATATGATAGAGATACCGGTGCAGATTTAGGAGATGATGGAATGGTAATTGGAGACAATAGAGGTGGAATCTCATATGAGAGAGATGAACCACAAAATAACATGCAATAAGAGGATAATAACAATAGTTCTTCAGATGAGCCAATAAATAATCACTTACTTCAACCGTGAGGGAGTAAATATACTGAATGTTAAACAAAGTTTACTTCCAAGATAAGAAATCATTCACAAATATTTATTTCTACTTCACATAGACTTACTCAGAAGAGAAAAACATCATGCACATAGATCTACCCAAAAAAGAACAACACATTCACATATACTTATGTATCCAAAAAACCAATAAGCGGGTCACAAAAGAATATGAATTTTGAGACTACAAATGATAAAATCTATGTTTTAAAAATATATAATAGACATAGGAATATATTGCTGGAAAAATAAAAAGTAAACGTCACTGATGCATGTAATATTTGTCTTCTTTCACATTTCATAAATTCTCTATATTCAAAATTGGTATATTGTCTTCATTTGCAATTGGTCTGTTGTCTTCATTGTCATCACCTATTTTTCTTCATTTGAATTTGGTCTTTTGTCCTCCTTAACGATTCGTATTTTGGCATATATCTTCATTTGTAATTGGCATGTTATCTTCATTCACATTCAGTATTTGTCTTTATTCTCATTTGGTCTTATGTTTTCATTCAAGATTCACATTCAGTATTATATATATCATTCATGATTAACATTTTTGTTGTTGGTATTTTTCTATATTCACATTTGGTCTTAATTTTTATTCATGATTCTATTTTGTTTATTGTCTTCATTGCTGTATTTCTACTACATCGTAGGAATATACACAGTTGTAGGTACCCTCTTAACTAATAGACTAATTGAACATTATTGAGAGGTTAGAGATTAAAGTTGGTACATTCCAAAAGGAAAAAAAGGGTCTGAAAGATCAAGTAGATAAACTACCAACCACAAATGCTGACCTGCGATAATTATTTGTTGAGAAATACAAAATCTTAACATCAATGAGAAAATAACTTCAATAATATGGGCTAAATAAAAATCTAACATGAAAAATACTACAAATAACTTAAGATGTATAATTTCAACAAATGAAAATAAATAGATAATAAATCACCTCATATGCAAAGCAAAGAAGGCGCATATTGAGAAATAAAATTCACCCACTGATTTACAGAAACAACATGTACAAGTTGAAATAGGGAATGTTGCTATAAAGGAAGTAGTTATAAAAAATAGAATGAAAAGATGTTAAAAAAACAAGTGCATATTCAAGATGGAGTGGTCCATGATATTGAACATGAGGCGTAGATTCAAGAATACGAATTCATGATGCATGTATTAAGATAAGTGGTATATAGACAAAGTTAGATGTTGATACTTTAGAATAGGTTGAATTGTAGAGAGGGGTGCATGTCCAAAATCAGGAAGGTTCACTAAAGTAATCATAATATAAGAAAGTGCACGTTCATGATAACGCGCAGAGTCAAAACCAAAACTATGAGATGTAGTTGTAACTTAGGAGGACGAACTGAATGATGCACCACAAGTTCTATACTAGGCAGAGGAAAAATTATATGATGTACAATTGGAATAGGTGCAAGTTCTAAACTATGATGAGGAACTAAAGGTGAAAGAGGCATGAGTTTTATAAAATAACTTCTTTTTGTAAAAACCTTGGTTGTGTACTTTTAGGATCTTGTCAAAACATTTTATTTCCAATTTGGTGGCTATCGTTTAAGCCTTATTTTGCATTTCTACTTCTTAGTTCTCATTTGTTTTATTTCTTCCTTCGCAATTCACACTTTTTTCTTACGTTTTCGTAATTCACAGTTGATTGCTTCTTCGTGTGCAATTCAGACTTCTTTTGCTTCTTCGTTCACAATTTCTACTTACATTAATTTTTGTTCGTAATTCACATTTCTTTTGTTATTCTTTTGAAATTCAAACTTCTTTTGCTTCTTCATTCATAATTCATATTTCTTCTTGTTTCGCACTTGTTTTATGTGTTGCTTCTTACTTCATAATTGTTTTTTAGTTCTTGTTTATTGCTTCCCAATTCATATTTCCTTTTATGTCTTCTTTTATAAGTCGCGCTTATATTATGTCTTTCTTTGCAAGTGTTTCAATTTTACTTGTGTTTTTTATTCATCATCTGGTAAAAAATAGATTAACAAAGTTATGATGAATAAATATTTTGGGTGTCATCTGAATGTGAGAAGAAATAAATTGAAAATTCTATAAACTAACAAGAAAAACAAGTAAAACAAATACCATAAAATAGTATAAATTCAAATAGGTACAATGAT
Organism: Limnanthes douglasii subsp. nivea; assembly: GCA_036936605.1. NCBI lineage: Eukaryota > Viridiplantae > Streptophyta > Magnoliopsida > Brassicales > Limnanthaceae > Limnanthes > Limnanthes douglasii. The sequence goes on along the minus strand of JAUPFV010000003.1, from coordinate 242,232,226 downwards.
TTGGTGGTATGGTCACTTCTATCAACCCTGGTCCATATTTGTATAAATGATATGGTGCAGATAGCCAATGAAGAGCACATTGACTACAAGGTAAATATTATTCATCCAACTACTTTCTCCTTTCATTTATAGATATTTTCTAAATTTGTATTTGAGAACATGTGCCATAGGTTATGGATGGTTTATTCACATCGTGATTTTCCAAATAAATATATTAGTATCATTTTTCACATTGTCGCATAGAACACAGTGAAAAATAAATTGAATAACTATACTATATACTAATTGATTATATCCAAAATAAATTTACACCATGTTCAAAATATAATATGGTATAGTTTTTTACAAGATAATGTTTTAAATGTGTTCTCAAATATAGTTATAGAAATATAATATATATTCGTAGATTTTGTTTTGTGTTAAATTATTTTAGAATTTTTTAATCTCGACTTTTTATTTTTTATCATTTTAAATAAAAAAAATTGTTGAAGTTATTTGTAGTCTAAATATTTTATAATTTTTTACTACGATACAAACTTTATTTTACAAGTCGTAATTAAAAATCAAATAACAAATCATCGATATTTTAATTCGACAAAATTGTATTCGTTATATTGATCATGTGTGATAAACTTTAACGCTTTCCATCTTTTTTTAGCATATTTAATGCGAACTTAAGATGGTATCGTACCAAAATATCAATCTCGCATGTGCAAGATAAATCGTTCGTTTATCTACAACACATACGAGTCAATTTGTCGACTTTTTGTGTTTAGTCCTTACAAAGTATATTAACATAATATTAAGGACACACTTATACACAAAATATCTAACATCCTAGAATATCTAAGCATCTTTTACCGGTCTAGTAATTAGTTTACTTTATTTGAACATGGCTTTTATCTTTTTATACTACATATTTTGTAAATTATTTGTTTTCCTCTATAAAATATCAAAGTTAAGTTGACTCCTCCATATGAAATATTTTAGATTTTAATGTTCACCTTCAAATTTAATATAAAATTAAATAAAGATTAATTGAAATACACAAACATTATAATAAAAAAGTTAAAATATGAAAATTTTGTCTTGCTGATTCGTTGAATTGTTAGTCGAATGTTTGAACTCGCTAATGTAATCATAAATACGTTTTTCACCATACTATTTAAGTCTAGATTTTTAATCGTAATCAAGAGTCTTATAATATATTACATATTATTCATTCATCTACATTATTTTTTAGTTCAACTTGGTTATCGGTTCCGAATACATAACTCTCTCACAATACTAAAGAAATTCTTTGAATACACATCCGTTCACAAACAACTTTTTAGTATTTATTAGATTTTTTTTATTATGTGTCATATGCCTAGTATATGTGTTTATTTCAAAAGTATATTATCAATTTCTTTCATTAATTTTAGTTCTTTATAAGTCTCTAAAATATCAATTAAAGCACAATCATTCCTCTATAAGCAACCGCAAACGATCCATAATTTATGTTTACTTGTCCACTTTTATATGACCCATAAAGATAAATCTGATATAAAGAATAGCATCTTATACTTTGTCATCTTATATGTACAATCCATAATAAGGACTTGAGAGAATGTCCTCAGAAGGTTGATAAACATCGAATGTGCAAAAAATAAATAAGTGATTACTTGCGACCCATCATTTCTCGTTCTATGTCATTCACTGTAGTTTGTTCATTCATCTTACCTAATAAAACTGAACATGTGATTTGTTTTTTTTATCTAACGTACATTGTTTTTGTCTAATACAATAAATGGTACAGATGTTGGATATGTTAGCATGAATAACATTCTTTAACCCTGATAAATATAATGAGATCGAACATCAACTACATATAATTGTTTTACCAAATCGTAAACTAGTTTTTTTTTTATTTTCTCATTGTAGGGCACCATTCCATAAATGCAGTTTGTCCATTATTATGTTTAACACATTCAATGCAAATATTATAATTAGAAGTATAATCATATTTTTTGTGTCAATCAATCTTTTATTAACATTAGGTCCATGGTTTTTTTTATACTCTCCATATATCTCGCAAGCATAATATAATCACGAGATATTCTCGTGGTTTTCATTATTGTACAAATTTATCATTAATATGTAACTCATATATATATATATATATATCGGTAAGCGTTATCCATTATGTAAGTTGTGTTTTCGTGTAATGCACATGTGTGATGAATAAGTAAATATGATCTTTAAACATATTTGTCTCAAAATTTGAATCATACTCATGTATATTTAAGTGCATAGTGTTAATTAATTTCTAACATAACTAAAAATTATACCAATTGAAGATTTCATGGACAAATTTTGTATAAAATAACAATTGATTATAAGGAACTATTTTTTGAATCAATTGTTATTTCGATATTTTCAAAAATGCAAACTGATTATATATGGTGTCTTGAAATCAAATATCTAAATTTAAAAAAAAATGATTTTGACACGGTGTCTCAAAATCGGTTAATACATTTTTTAACAGAACAGATTCTAAGGTACCATATATAAATAAGTTTTCATTTTTATTTTCAAACATCGCAACACAATTTTTGAGACACCATATCAAAATCAGTTGTTACTTTTTTTAAATAACTAATTTGAATATGATGTTTGAGTATCGTGATGTAGAATCGTAAAAATGAAAAATAGGATTTCAATTTTATTATTTTAAAATATATAGATTTTAGAACTCGAAACATGATATATATATATATATAATTATTTTTCGATGTCATATTCTCTTGAATTGATTTTTTTCTATTAGCTCTTCCTAGATAATCGTTGTTTTTATTTATTTATTATAATTTTAGTTTCAAATTTTAAAAATAATTTTTATGATTTGAATATAATAAGTTTTTTTTTATCATCTTGAATAGATCAGTTCGAGAGAACACTCTAAAATGAGGTAATAATATACTCAATGTATAACGGAGCCTCTATCTCAGGTAAGTGATAAAAATTTAAGACCTTAATATCATTGTAAATCGCATATACCCCTACTACCTTGGAACAAACTTTACCAAGGGCATGCCATTATTGGGCTAAAATTATTAACCCAATCGTATTGATCCATCATAGTGTAATGCTGCATAAGCTATAAGTAATCAAGAGAAATTATATTTTTAGTATTTATTGGCCAATATTATACTAGACATATAAGATATAACCTCGGGTAGCATGACCAACACAGTCATCAGTGACAACATCATTTCAATAGCAGCTAGTAGAATATCTCTCCCTCAACCATGAATGACGAACATATTTACCATCATTACTATATGCATCTCAGTCTATATCATAAGGTCTGATAATTTAATGAAAATAATAACGGAACAAATCTGAGCCCTCTTATCTTCACCATTATACTCAATAAGATCAAATGACATAGACGACTCATAATCACATGGACGTCGTCAATGGTCACTCTTATCTCACCGAAATAAAAATAGAAAGATAATGTCTCTGCATATTAACACTCGATAAATACCTCAATCAGGCATATTTTAGTATATCAACGGGCAAAACAAATGATAAGAGACCCGACTGGTATGCTCATAGCATGGTTTGTGACTATAGTCTGTTGAGGAGATCATATCATCGAATAATATCGTATATAGGATAACATCATAGTGATGGTCGAGCTTATAAAATAAATAAAAAGAAATTAATAATAATAATAATAATAGAATATTAGTAAAATATAAGTTTAAAAAAAACTTACATCATCGGTGAATACACTTAATGCTTTGTGCTTCTTATATCATATACAATAAAGTAAATTTATTGTATCGCACACTAAAGGAAGTTTCGGTACCAAATCAGCTCTTGTGAGCTTAGTACTTCAGGCGGGCACTCACTATTTGTAACCTTACGTCTAACAATTTTTGAAAAAAGTAAAAGTGAGTTTATGAATAAGAAAACTAAAATTAACCAAAGGCTACGCAAATTATATACTTTAAAACTATATATGATGTATATTAACATCGCACGACATATGAAATTAGTCAACAAAACATATACGAAAGCATGTTAAAATTGCACAAATATAACATTAAAACTCAAAACATCCCTCATTTAATACAGTAAAGTATCATCTTTATCTTACACTTTATGATGATGACTAACATACAGTTACATGAAACATATGAAGAATAACACACATATTCCAGAATTTCTATGATCAATACAAACATTGGACACTTCATATGATAAAAACCCCAGAAATCGTGTGTTATTTGCGACAAACTGCAAGTTCATCGCGCGAGTTCATCGTGCGATGTCTGTAATAACACTAGAATACCCTACGAATATATTAGAACCTAAATCATTCAAAAACATCATATTATCTACAAATAAGTATTCTATATTTAGATGTACTAATTATACAAACTTTTCAACCAATAACTCATCAAATAAACAACTAAAAAGATAAGGAAATTGGTTATTTATAATTCATAATTTCAAACCTAAATAGCATAATAATTAAAGAACGAAATCAAAAATAAATTATACTATTATGCTTGGATTACTTACATTAATCTTTATATGAATTCGGATTGCAAAAATCACAAGGTTCCAGGGTGAACTATTTTAGAATTTTTTTTATTAATAGAGAAAAAATAATAAAAATGGTGTGAGATATATAAAATTTATTTTATAGGTTTCTTTTATAAGATGGTAAAATTGTCCAAAATTAAAGTAAGATCTAATAAAATGGTAAATTTTTCCAAAATTAGAGTGATATGTAATAAAATGGTATGAGATTGAACACTATAAGATCCAATAAAAATAAGACGAAATGTAACTAATGAGTTAAAAAAATTAAATTACAAACTATTTTTAAAATAAAGCTAATAATTTAAAGGATGAGTTACTAGAGGAGACCAGCTACACAAACCTATTACGGATAAAAGGTCCAAAATATTTGTGTAAATTTCTTCTAAAATTACCCTTGATATAAATAGAAGTTTGAAAACATAAATTAATCGCCAAAACTATCAACTTCTTCATACCATCGATAACCTCTATCTATAGACTTAACCTTTTCATTTCTCAACCACCAGAAATCGTAGGATTCAAAATCGTTCAAGTTCTGATTACTTTATGTTCAAAGGTTCCAACTACTTCAAAATAGAATATACGCTAAAAAATAGTAAGAAATTCTAGTTTCGATCATCTTCTTCTTTCAAAATACAATTTGATTTATTGTTTTTAACAAATCTAAGGTTTTGTAGTTAGGTTATTTCAATGGTTTTTGTTACAATAATCATCATGTTCTTTATTTATATCAGTTTTGAATGATATTTGTTATTTATTCATTTTTCAGAATATAGTTACTTATGTTTGTCATCTATCACCATTTATTGCATACTCGTGTCTCGCTAAAGTGAGACACGAGATACACATTCATTAAATTTCAGTAGTTACTAAATAATTACTACAAATAATAGTCCAAAATTAAATTTGTGCAATCCTTCATCAAACCAAACTGCGTATCTCATCTAGTTCACACCATTTAGTTTGCATGGTTTCTCATGATATATCTATTTCTAGCTTCACATAGTTACTTTGGTCTCTCATGAGATGGTCTCTCATCATTTGTAGTTGGCCTGGTTTCACATTAGGTGGTCTCTCATCATCTATAGTTGGCATGGTTTTGTATTACTTGGTCTCTCATCATTTTTAGTTGTTTGGTTTTTCATTAGGTGGTTTTTCATCATTTTTAGTTGCCTGGTTTTACATTAGGTGGTCTCTCATCATTTTTAGTTAGCCTGGTTTTGCATCGTATATAGTTTCCATAGTTTCGCATTAGGTGGACTCTCATCATTTTTAGTTGGCATGGTTTCGTATCATCTAGTTGCAATGTTTTCGCATTAGGTGGTCTTCCATCATTTTTAGTTGGTATGGTTTCGCATTAGATGGTCTCTCATAATTTTAAGTTAGCCTGGTTTTGAATCATGTATAGTTGGTATAGTTTCACATTAGGTGGTCTTTCATATTTTTTACTTGGCTTGATTTCACATTACCTGTTAGGGTTTTTATTGGGCTTATCAACTTGATAACCCGTCTGAGACCGATCTGATAAAGTCCATTTGAGACCCATCTGATAATATTATGAATCTGTTAACGAGTCGAGGTTTAAACTTAGACCGATTAGCAATCCAGACCAATAAAACCGAAAAAAATCTGATTAATATTTTTTATAATAAATAGTTTTATATCAATTAGTATCAAAATAATAAACTAAATATATTCATATTACTAAATAGTGATTGATTAAAATATAATTCAAAGTATATATAATATTAAATTAATATATTTAGCATATATATTAAATAAATAAAATATTTTATTAACAAAACATTTAAGTTTCGGAAGAAATAACAAATATATAAATCTATTTGAAATAATAAACACCCAACTACTCTTGCCACAATGGTTTAGTCCCACATTAGACTTACCTAGGTTAGAGGTTCGCTTTTGATATTGTTTATTGAACCCAACCAGCTCGGTCCGGTCTGGCCTGGTTAATTATCAGATCGGTATCGATCCGAATTCCAATCCTGACTAATATAACGGTCTGGACCGGTCCAATCTAATAACTATCAGGCCGAGTCCAAAAAAACTCAAATCCGGACTGGACTGGTCGGATAACAGACCTATTACCTAGTTTCCTATCATTGCCGAGTCCAAAAAAACTCAAATCCGGACTGGACTGGTCGGATAACAGACCTATTACCTAGTTTCCTATCATTTATATTTTTCAGGTTACGCATCATATATAGTTGGCCTAGTTTTGCATCCTCTATAGTTGACATAGTTTTGTATCATCTATAGTTGGCCTAGTTTCGCATTTGGTGGTCTCTGATCATTTTTAGTTAACCTAGTTATGCATTATATGGTCTCTCATTATTCATAGTTGTTTGGTTTCGCATAATATGATGTCTTATCATTCATAGCTAGCCTAGTCTCTCATGATATATTTGTTTTTGCTTTAATATGAAAAATTCCTCTAAAAGCTTATTTCTTCATGTCAAGCTCGTTTCCCTTGATAACACATATGAAGGAAACAAAAATAAAACCCGAATACCTGGAAGAAGCAAAAAAACCATTTTATTCCCTTCTAAATGGAACATACGATCTGGAAAAACAATACACCCCTCTAAAAAAACTGGGATTTGATTATGGAAATAATAAAAACTCACGATGATGAAAATAATGCCTTTAAATCAAGCCAATAGTTGGTACCCTTCAAACCCAAATATATTAAGGCTATTTGGATTAAAACATTGAACGAAACATATGTCACTACACACAAAATTCTAAACCAAAACATTCATAAACAAAAGAAGAAGAAAAGAAGAATCCAGGATTATTAAAACATAATTTTTTGTTCACACAACAAGAAAAGTAGATAAAAATGATAAAAATCAATCACAAATAAAATGATAAAAGTATGCAATTCCAAGTTTTGTTACATAGTTGCATATATCGTAATTGCCCTCGTTTCACATTATAGGGTATCACATTTATCATAGTTGTCCTAGTTTCTTATTACAGGGTATCGCATCTAGTATAATTACCCTAGTTTTGTATGTTATTGTTTTCCATCTATCATGGTTGCCCTGGTTTTGCATTTTGGTATGGTTTAATATTTATCAGAGTTTTCATTGTTTAGCATGTTATTGTTTCTCATCTATATTAACTAATGATTTTGCATATTTACTGGATTCTATAAATAAAGCAGTAAAAACACATGGAGAGAAAGCAGTAAAAGATTTTGTAATATTGTTCAAACTATTAGCCTGCTCAACATTGTTTTTTTCAAGATCCAGATATGTACTAGCCTCCACAGTGGTTTACATAGAAGACTTGAAAAATAAACAACTATGATTGAGCTGAAACAATCCGGAAGAAGCTAATGAATTCTGAAAACCCTGGTCATGAAAATAAACCTGATAAAATAGTTGGTTGTGTTGCTCTAATATTGTTTAGTATTTTTGTATAATTTAAAAATATAATTATAAATAGTAAAATAATTATATTTAAACGATTGTTAAAATATAACCATTCGTCACGGAACACAAAACTATGTATCAAAAATATCAATTGAAGAAAAGATACCAAGATGATAGAAATGGTTGGGTATTAAAGGCAAAACAAAATTGAATTTGATTAACACCCTAAAGGAAATCACATATGAGTATATTTACACATTGTTTTTGGTCCAGTTTTGCATGCTATATGGATATATGTATTTAATTTAACATTTTAACTTTTTTGTAAGTTATTAAAGAGAATTCAAACTAACAAATGAAGAAGAAGAATAAGAACAATTCAGAGGAGAGTTCCAAATACCTGAAGAGGTTAACGAGGAGATGGATTAGGAAGATGAAGATGTTAATGCACAGAACAATGAACATAATGTTCCTTTGGAGAAATAACAAGATAATGATGTTCCTGTGGAGGAAAAACACGATAATGTTCCAAAGGAGATTCATAGTGCACAAGTAAATCTCAACGACGACGACAGCAGTGTAAATTGGGAAATGCATCAAGCATATAATGGAAATTATTCTACTAATATAGAGATAACAATAAATCAATACATTGTTTAAGAACATCCAAATGCTACAAGGACTAAAAAGATTTTAACCCGGAGAAGAAAATCCTTGAACAATGTTGTACAACATTATGTATCTATAGAAAGTAGAAGTTGGTACAGAGAAAATGTGATCCCGTTTCAAAAAATAAAAATCCAATATTGTGGAATCTTAGGTTTTCAAGAAGAACTAAAAAATATATAATAAGTCTTCAAATAAACAAGATGACAAAATATACCATCTGACAGAAGATAATAGACGACTAAAGAGATTAACCTTACCAACAAAAGGTAAAAGTATCCATTTTAGCATCTTCATCATTTACATTGGTTTCACATATATCATCGTTCACATGACTTCTCGTCATTAACCAAGTTTCACATCTATCATCTTTATGAAGTTCCACATCATTAAATGGTTTCTCATATTCTAAAGGTTTCACATGTATCATAGTTTATAAAATATTGCATCTATCATTGTTTATAAGGTTTTGCATCTACCATGGTTTATAAGGTCTCCCATTTATCATATATCATGGTTTGTAATATTTATAAGGTTTCGTATTTATCATTTTTATAAAGTTTCGCATTTATCATAGTTTAAAGTGTTTCGCATCTATTATGGCTAACAAGGTTTCGCGTCTATCATAATTTTAGTTTTTTCATAATTAACATGGTTTTATATTTTTACAGAGGATTAACAAAAATCCCCAGCACCAACAGAGTATGTCTCTAGCCACAGCATTGACTTATCATCAATGGATAGAATAGAGAAAATATAGTTGGATGTAAATATTTTGAGCTTCAAATTGCAGAACTAGAAACCAAAGTCATATGATGGACATGAAAAGAATAATTGAAAAAAAGTCAAAAAATTATGAAAAGAAAAAAGAGATTACATGATAAAGTGCAATAATAACCAAATAAAAAATATGTATTAAGGCTCCCGCCAACAAACACCCTAATAAAGTTGCTCTTGAAGAACATGATGTTCATCTTAATGTTGTTGTTGTTATTGTTGTTATTGTGGAAGACCATGATCCTAATGTTATTGTAGTTGTGAAACAGTAGGATGGTAATCCTAATATTGATGTGCAAAAACATAATCCACATCCACCACGAGAGAACCCTTATGTTGGTGTTGAAAACCAAAAAACTACACCTCATATTGATCTTGAGGTTGTTGTTGTTGTTGAAGAACATGATGTTCATTCTCATGTTGATATTAAAGACCATAATGTTCATCCTTGTGTTGACGTTGGTGTCGAAAAAAAAATGTTCCACCTAATGTTATTGTGGAAGGACAAAATTCTAATGTTATTGTTTTTGTCAAAGAATGCGATCCTAATGATGTTGTCGAAAACAATGACACTCCACCTAACATTGTTGTGGAAAACAAAGATGGTTCTTCTATTGTAGATGTGGTCTATGATGTTTGTACTTTGGATGCTAATTTTGTTGAGGAAATCAAAGAGATTTCGAATTCGACAGAAGTTACCCATTATGTTTACGATGTATTTGTTGTTATCGACAAAGAGGTGGTCTAAATTGCTCAAAATTAACAAAAAACTATTTTTAAAAAACCTATCTATTTGGACATGTATTTATTTATGTATTATATTATTTTTTCTTAAGTATTATAATATTATAATAATTTATTTAATGTTTGATATCTCCTGTTTTTGTCTTTTCTTAACTCATCTATCACTGAAAATAATTAAATCTCGCATCTAAAAAATAACAAAGTCTGACGAGAATATAGAGGTCCTGAACACAGAACTTTATGTTCAAAGTGAAGCTTACCTAAAATAGAAAATTTAAACTTTAGGTTTAGAGTAACATACGAACCGAATAAAACCTACCAAAAACCATATAGACAAACTAAATTAAACGCTTCTATGTATTTAAAATATAATAATAACAACGACGTCAAATAAAGCATAATTAAAACCTTACGTTTCCAAATACTTGCAAATTGAGTTTCAAGATGAAATCGAGTCTATATCAACGATGAAATCAACTGCAATTGGACAAAAACAATTGAAATATTCAAAAAAACAGATCGGAAAACAACAAACAAAAACTTAAAATTAAACGAAAGATGGACTATCATATTAGATTCATTGACCCTAAACAACTAGGATTCTAAAAAATATCAAAATTATTAGGGTTTTATATAATTCATTAAAAGTATTTGAAATATTATAAAACAAAAGTTGAATAGTAAATGATAAATATAAAAATAAAATTTTATTTAAAATAAATATAAAAATTAATAAATAAATAAATTATTTTTCAATATTTATTGATATTTTATCTTACTTTAATTTTCAATAAAGATAGGCGATCTCGGTTGTTATTTTTCATAATATGTTATCATAAATGATCAAGTAGTGATTCTGAGACTGATTTATTGGAACTTCTTCTAAAAGATCCAAAGGGCTAAAATATTTTATTGAGTGACCTTTGTCATTAATTCTAAAACGAATTTACAATTGGTCATACAAAAATATATAAAATAATTAAAATGCTAGGCTTTGGGAAATCTCTTTGGTTCTTTTCTCTCTTATTAAACTGTTGTATAGAGCTAATTAAGCCGCAAATGATGCTAAAACACATTCGCCATGAACAGATATGGATTGGATTTCAAAATGGATTACTCAATCTGAAACCAGTTATGATATTCCTATAACCAACAGTCCTGCCAAACTTAAGGTAATTATATATATCAACATGAGTTACTTAATAACGACTAAATGATTAACTATCAAATAGATCATCTCTCTTTAGGTGTTATATTTCAAAAACTAACATTTGATGACATGAATACTCATGATCAACACTATGTTTTCTTGGTGTAGGTAATTGAGATATATAGAACAATTGGAACAGTCATACTTTTGAATTCTGGTCTCCTCTAGTGCAAGTCAAGAGAAGAAGAAATTTTTTTATTAGAGTTTACATGTTTAACTCTTAAATGTATCTCAATTCAGAAACATCTTATCTTTCTAAATTTACTTACGTCTACTTTGTTACATCAATAAATTATTTATTCTTTTATACAGCGGTGGATCTACGTTGGGGCCGGGAGGGGCGTAGGTCCCCTTATCTAAAATATATGTTTTATAAAAAAAATTAAGGTAATAAAATTAAAAACTAAAATATATATTTTGTAAGGTTTTTAAGGTAATAATTATTTAAATAATATTAAACTAACAATTCTACGCCTCTTTAACTAAAATATATATTTTATAATTTTTTAAGGTAATAACTATTTAAATAATATTAAAGTAAAAAAATTAAGATAATAATTGTTTTTTAAGAATGTTTTAAATTTAATGTTTGAAATAATGATAGAAACTGTTTAATTTAAAAACTAATATGTTGACTATTTTTAAGAAATTTTTTAGATTAAAAGTCTCAAGTAAGAGTGTAAATTTTAATTTAGAGATTATGACTATCTTTAAGGAATAATTTAAGTTAGAAATCTTGAATATTTTAAAATAAAAATTTAAGTTGATATTTATAAATGGTTGGATGTAGTCTATAGAATCTTAATCTCTAGAATATTAGAACTCGATTGATTTTTGTAAGTATTCTCGATTTGTTTTTGTCATAGTTTGTTTTGATTTAATATTCGTTTAGTCTTTCTAATTAATTATATTTTATCTCTTACTTTGATTTAGAAAAAGATAACGAGTTGTTGTTTCGATGAAAGAAATTAAAGAAAATCAGAAAAGGAAGAACACGATCTGAAGGAGTTTCACCAATATATATTTTCAAGGTATGTATATTTTTTTGTTTTTTTTTAAATTTTATTATTATTTTTATCTTAAAACACTTGTTAATCAATATTTTTTTATGATTTGATTTTTGGTTTAGGAAAGTGAAAATACATTTACTTAGTTTAAAGACAATATATATGGAAATATTTGTTTGTTTTTTTAAATAAAATTATATATTTATATTATAAATCATGTTTAATACAAATTTAATTTTAATTTTATATAATTTTTACGTACTTAAAAAATATTTTTTATATAAAAAATTGAATTTATTTCAATTCATTTATAAAAATATATTTTATACATTTATATTTGAAATATCTTTTATATATTAAATGATTTTGTTATATTTTTTTAAATATCTTTGAAAATAATATATTAATATTTTCATCTATTTTTCAAAAATATTTTTTTATAACAAATTTTATTTACTTTTATCTAAATTTTAAAATATCTTTTTAAGATATTAAATTCGGTTTTGTTATATTTTATTTTATATATCTTTTAAAAATAATATATTAAGATATATTAAGATTTATTGTTAAATATATATATCTATATAAAATTAAACCAAAGAATAGTGTTGGTTCTTCAAGTACCTCGAGTAATAATAATATGATTCATCATAATCTAATTGGCTCTATATCAAGACCTAACGATGATAGTGTAGATTGTTCATTTGAATGAATTAATATACAGTGGACTACGCCAACTTATTGAAAAATCTAATAGTAATGTTAGAGATAAAATTCAAGAATTCGACGAGAATTTTGGCCCCCCCTTACTTCAATTCCTAGATCCGCCACTACTTTTATATATATATATATATATATATAATCAGGATAATAGATAAGTTTTAGAACACTCAATATTATAAGAGTTTACTGTTTATGTTTAAGGCATTGTATCTCATTTTCATTTTTATTTTTTAATAGGTTTTGGTGAAAGCAATGTTTCCACTAGCTGCATTAATATAACGGCAACTGATAGTCCAATAGTTTAGTTTTTTTGTAGAAAAAAAATATAATTAACAAAACTTGTTATATCGGGACATTCGTCGATTGAAATAACAAGTTGTACTATTATAAATTTTAACAGAGATACTTCTCCATAAATTAGTCATGAAATAAAATATCAAACAACAAATCAGAAGTAGAATAACAATCCGCGATACAACATGGATAGATAAGGCGCTCCTGATTTCTATGATGAGCCAACATTGATAGAGACCTGCATGCAATAAATTAAGTTAGTCATAATCTTAACATAGCCAAGGGATTTTGGTGCTATGGAATCTATAGCGGAGGTTAGAGAAGATGTGATTGACGATTCTGGTGAATTAGTATTCGCAAAAGTTCTAGCATTCCTCTCACGCAAAAGCTAGTAGACCATTGTGCAAATGACACTACGCAAAATATGTCCAAATACATTAGGATGAGGTGCCTAATTTGCTAGTCGTATGCAACCATCTTGGTCAATCATAGGTAGTCAAATGGATAAGAGAGCCTGAGACAAGCTTCCTAAACCATATAGGAATAAACACAACCCCTCATTAAGTGGTTGATGGTTTTGGGGGAAGTATTAAATAGTACGAAAAATTGGGGGTATTTTAACCCCAAGCCAGAATTTTATCCCCGATGGTTAGTTTCTCAATTATAATCAGTCATACGATAAATGAGTGTTTGGGTATGTTGTTCTTGTTCCAAATGAGATTGGCTCAAGGTACATGGAGACTAGAAGGTCTGATAGAATGATAAGTACTGCGTATTGGAAATTTATTTTTCTGGTTTGGGATCCAAATTTTTACATCGTGGGTAAAGCAACTGATAGCGTTACTGATTTCAGATAGATGTGATTGGTGGGATCTTCTACTCGAACGGATTTAATTGTGCTAATTTCATGTGTCGTTATAAATTATATCTGAGTATTTGGTGTTGTTGGGCATTTCGGTTGAACGGATCATACCTTGACCATATCGGTTTGACAAATGAGTTGCTCAAGAGCCATGGGTCGAATCAGAGAGAAGTGGATGTGTCATCTCCAATGTTGACTTTATATAGCTTGGAGTCGGTGAGTCTTATATTTAAAATTTTCATATATCTCCTACTAAGATTAGATCATATGCGGAGATTCTAAAGGTAATTATCTTTTACGTTTTCAATGAATACCCGTTTACTCTATAATGATTTAGAATTTTCACTCAAGATGGACCAAAAGTGTTTCTCGACGGCCATCTAATTTCAACTTTTGAGGTCTAGAATCTAAAGACCGCCCTCTTCTAAAGACAAAGTAGTCTTGGACCAAGAGGATATAGAATTTGAGATTTTCATTTTAGGGCGTGACCATAAGTTCCAGAGGAAATGTATTTAACCATGTATGATCCATTAATATGTTTTTATATAACATAAATTATATATATATATATATATATATATATTAAAGTCAGGTTTTTTTTCAAAGTGTTGTCTCTATCTCTCGACCACTAACAGTTAATCTTTTTGTATGACTAGTTATATTTATAATCTTCTACTTCATACAACTGATTCATAAAATCTAAAAACTTAGTTTAGACTTTACTGGGCATGACCGTAGCGCACTACTCAATCAACCAGTGGTATTGGTAAAGTTTAGAAATAGAGTTTATCTCTGGGTTTGAATCATAAATCGAAAAACAAATAATTGAACTAGTAGATAATTGTATACTTTAATAATTCTACCACTACTAAAATTTATATAAATCAAAAAGTAAAAAATAAGATATAAAATATAATTTCACATGTTAATTTTATTTGTAGAGATATCATAACCTCCCAACAAAAATGATAAAAATGATATTAATCACGTTTACAATATTAATATAAAAATAAAAAATAAAAATAAAATATATCATATGGTTGTGGATCTGCTATTTTAGATTTTCTTTGAAAATGCATCAATCGTGTTATTTTTTATCCAAAAGTTTATATTTAAAACAATTTATCTATTGATTATAAGAAACAATCATATACAATTATCAAATTTATTTTCTGGGTAGAGGGATTTCGCAAGATTATCCTAGAGAGAAACTCTCTTTTCTCACCAAAGCCATAACGGCTATTTTCTGGGTTTTCATCGTCGTCTTTTCCTTGATTTTATCTTTTCGGTTTGGCGTTCTTCGGCGGATTCAGGCCAATAGGTCTGAATCTTGACGCTGAATTTGAAGTGAAGATAACTTTTTTCTCTTCCGGAGACCACTCCAAACTTATCTTCTATTTCTTCTTTTCTCTTCTTTTTTTCGATGATAAATCTCAGCTGTTATTCTTTGATTTTTCTTCGTCGCCCGGTTTTCAAAGGTAGTTATGTCTCTTGTCTTCATTTATTCCGTATATTTTTTTTTTGAGCAAGAAGCAGATGCAAGCTTTTTGTGTAGCCTGCCAATTTGATTTTGGTTGTAATGTTTAGAGAATGGCGAAAGCCTTGAGTAGCGGAGGCGAGGAGAAGAGCGTACGCGGCGAGAAGGGAGGCACGTGTTGTGCTATCTCGGGCTTGGTAAGAAACAAAGAATGTAGAGGAGAGTGTCGTGGTGGTGTTATTACAGATTCGGTGAGTAAGATACTATGTCATGGAACCATGCGAGCCATCTTCTTCAGACGGTTGGGAAAAACTCTTCTGAAGAGTCGACGGTGAGACGGTTGATTTTCGGAGCTGTCCGGAGATGCATGTTCGAGGTAAAGGCGGGTAAAAATCTTGCGGTGGCTTCAATCATTCCAGCTGCTTTTAAAAATACCGTCAGCTCCATGTAAAAGCCTAGGAGGTCGTGTCCGGACCTGTGCCTGCTTCCGTGCAGAGCTTTTTGGTCTACCTTCTACCCTATCTCTGCTAATTTAGTCACAGCTTTTAAGAAGCTTTTTTTACCTTACTGTCTTATATTTAATATAATAAATAAGGTAAATAAAAATAAGATTTTCAAATTTGATTATACCTGCATGATTTCATTTGTAGTATTTTTATATATTTCTATTACTTTTTTAATTAGAGTTATTAAATTTACTAACTTTAAGCTGAATTATGTTTTAAGAAAGTTATTAAAAGGAATTATCATCTATCCTGAGATTGAACCGGATCGTTTTAGTGGTCATCATCTTGCTTCCCCTGAAGAAGTCAAGGAAGGTGGTGAAGAGGTTGTCTCGCCTTCCATAAGGCATCGTGTCGCGGATGTTAAGGATAATGGTATTTTGGATTTCCTCCGACAGGACCATCATCTAAAGCGTTATTTACTATCAGGACCATCAATTGATACACTGTAAGTCTTCTATTAATAAATTTAGCTTCTTGGAATGTTCGCGGTCTTAATGACCCGATTAGGCAAAATGATGTCACCGACTTTATTATTTCCAATCATATCTTTTTTATAGTCCTAGTGGAAACTAAAGTCCAAAGTCTGAATGTCGATCCGATAATCAGACGTATGGTTCCGTTTTGGCATGTGATCACCAATCACTCTTTCCACCCCTTAGGTAGAATTTGGATTACTTGGAACCCTAGTGTTATTACGATTACTAGGATTTCCCAATCGCCTCAATTCATTCATTGTATGGCCAACTGTCATAACTTTAAAGCCACTTTCAAGCTCACTGCAATCTATGCTTTTAACGAAGCTCAAGATCGCATTTCGCTTTGGAATGACCTAAAAACATCTCCAATCAGGATAATTACATCACATGGGTCTCCCTTGGGGATTTTAATGTTATCAGCCATCCGGATGAGCGTTTTGGCTCCTCTGATTCTTGGTCTTCAGCAATTGATGAATTCAACAATTGTTGTTATCATTGCGAGCTTAGTGATCTTCGATCATCTGGCTTTCCTTTCACTTGGATTAACAAGCAACCTGCTCACCCTATCCTTTCCAAAATTGATCGAGTCCTTGTCAACCCTGATTGGGACGACCTTTTTCCCATGTCCCATGTCATCATAGGTCACTTTCGCACCTCTGACCACACCACTGTTACTCTTAATCTCGGGCTCCCGCGACCAGGACGGAAAAAACCTTTTCGTTATTTCAATATGTGGCAATCTCATCCCCACTTCAAGGACATAGTTTCCAACTGCTGGAACTCCCCTATTTCATCCTCGGGAATGAGAATGGTCTCTGACAAACTAAATCGCCTGCAAACCAAGTTAGCTTTGTTAAATCGTAAGGAGTTTAGTGATATTTCCTCTTGAGCCGATAAAGCTCAAAAGGATTTATTTGAGGCTCAGTCTAACTTAGCCTCTGACCCTCTCAACCCTCGGTTATTAACAATCGAATTGGAGGCCTCCGCTTCATTCATTTTTCTAAGCCGAGCTAAAGAATCTTTCTTGAAGCAGAAATCTAGAGAAAATTGGATTAAGCTGGGCAATAGGAATACAAAAAAATTCCACAAAAGTATCAAAGCCCGACTTTTTCGCAATAAAATCATCTCGATTTCAAATGATCAAGATGTCATCGTTTCTTCCCCTGCGAAAGTGTCAAAAGTTTTTGTTAACTTTTTTGAGAAATCTCTTGGTACCAAACACTCTGTGGTCTACCCTGGTCTGGAAAAAGTTTCTTCTCTTATCTGTTCCAAAGTTAATTCCGCTGATAAGGAATTTATGACCCGTGATATTTCATGCGCTGAAATCAAATCTGCTCTTTACAGTATTGATAGTGATAAATCTCCGGGCCCAGATGGCTTTAATTCTAGTTTATTTAAGTCATCTTGGAACATCGTCGGCCCTGATATCTGTAAAGGGGTCCAAGAATTCTTCCTCACAGGCACACTGTTCGAATCTTGGAATGCCACCTCCATCGCTCTTATCCCCAAAAACGACTCGCCCTCTGAGCTAGCTCACTTTAGACCAATTGCTTTATGCAATGTTGTCTATAAAATCATCTCCAAAATTCTGGCCAACAGAATCAGAGTATCTTTCCCTTATCTTATCGACTCTTCCCAATCAGCTTTCGTTTCTGGAAGGAATATATCTGATAATATTCTCCTCTCCCAAGAACTTCTAAAAAGATATCATTCCAATGGAAGAGGAAAAAGAATTGCCCTTAATATCGATATAATGAAAGCCTTTGATAACGTTCGTTGGCATCTCATTCTCGATGTTCTTGTTGCGATGCATTTTCCTGAGAAAATAATCTCATGGATTGTCAAATGCATCTCTTCCCCCTCTTACTCCATTATTATAAATGGAGACAAACATGGAAATTTCAAAGGCAAAAAAGGTCTGAGACAAGGTGATCCTCTATCCCCTCTTCTTTTTGTGATCGTTATGCAAGCACTTTCCGACATCCTTAAAGAGAAAAGTCATAATGAGAATTTAAATTTTCATTGGAAATGCCATAAGCAGAAAATCATTAACCTCTGCTTTGCAGATGATCTGATGATTTTTTGTCTTGGTGATACGCATTCCCTTAATCTCATTAAAGAGGCTCTGAACAACTTCTATATTCTCTCTGGCCTTAAAGTCAATCCCTTTAAAAGTCATATCTTTTTATCCGGCCTTAACGATCAACTTAGATTGGATCTGCTACCTATTTTGAATTTCCCGAAAAGAACCCTCCCGGTGAAATACATAGGAGTCCCTCTCCTCACTGGTAGGCTAACTCACTCGGATTGCTGCCCCATCCTGCACAAGATTACCTCTAGAATTGAATCTTGGACCGCAAAACACCTCTCATACGTAGGTAGGCTTCAATTGATTAAATCGGTTTTATTTGCTGGTCATGTGTATTGGTCTTCAATTTTTATTCTTCCTTCTAGAATAATTAAAGAATTAACCCAGTATCTTCGTCGGTTCCTTTGGTCTGGATCTGCTATGAAGATCTATGGGGCCAAGGTAGCCTGGTCCACCATTACCACTCCCTATAAAGAGGGCGGCCTTGGGATCCTAGATTTAAAAAGCTGGAATCAGGCGGTCGTCCTTAAGCACCTATGGTCCATAGTTAGTAATAAGACCCAATATATCTGGTGTGATTGGATCAAAACGGAAAAAATTAAAAATAAAAGTTTTTGGGACGTTTCCTTCGGATCATCCCCCTCTTGGATCTGGAGGAAAATTCTCCGTCTTCGACTTTTGGCTCGTAATTTATACAGGGTTGCAATTGGAAATGGTCTGAACACCTCTTTCTGGCACGACCCGTGGCTCCTCTCCTCGTCGATTGCAGTCCACTATGGCACTGACATTATTTCTGACTCTCGATTGTGAAATAGCCTAAGGTTGCTGACATCATAAGCAATGGTGAATGGAACTGGCCTGTCAACTTGAGATCGGCACGAGCTCGTAGTCGGAGTCATCTGGACGAAATCAACAGACTAATTCTCTCACTCCCCCAACCAAACTCTCTCTTGATGGATGTTCCATACTGGACTGCGAAGGATGGATGCATGACTTTCACAGTCAAGGACACGTACAATGATATTTGTGTGCCTGCCCAAAACGTGGGGTGGGGGTTAGTTTGGAATAAATACAACATTCTACGTCATTCCTTCATATCATGGTTTACTATTAAGGGCAAGCTAGTTACCAGAGACAAGCTCATTAGTTGGGGTT
The DNA here is from genome assembly GCA_036936605.1 of Limnanthes douglasii subsp. nivea. Taxonomy (NCBI): domain Eukaryota; kingdom Viridiplantae; phylum Streptophyta; class Magnoliopsida; order Brassicales; family Limnanthaceae; genus Limnanthes; species Limnanthes douglasii. The sequence goes on along the minus strand of JAUPFV010000003.1, from coordinate 242,212,237 downwards.
ACAATACCCCAATTGATTGCCCTCTCTGCTTCTCTGATTTGGAATCTATATATCATATTCTCTTTTAATGTAGTTTCACTCAGAGTATCTGGATTGCCGCAAGTAATAAACTTGGGTTCCCATTTCAATCCCTGAGCTGGCAATCTTGGACTCTTGAGGCTTCAAGTTGGTCAAATTTGCGTGACCATTGTATTTGGCGCACGTGTTTCAACGCGGTCGTCTACCACGTTTGGAAGGAGCGGAATTCAAGAATTTTTGGATCCGCTCCCGCTTTAGCCTCCTCGATCTCATACCAAATCTTATCGGATCTCCGATACAGATTTTATGGTACCAAGATTGTCTGGCCAACAACGTAGTTTAACCTTTTCTAACTATTCTATTATAATTTGTTTCAGGTGATCTTCTTCCTGGACTGGAGCGTGGATTCCGACTGGAAGCTCCCGGAGTAGCTTCATCTCTTTAGCTTGATTTTGTTATGGTATGTCATATCTACTGTGTCATATCTCGATTTGAGTATTTAGACACTGTCCTATCTTATAGTACCTCTGTTGTCTTGTTATTGACTTTTATTGTAGTTGATGTATTACCGCAGGGTATGCCCCATGTCTATGTATGAACCTTTTCATTTAATTTAAGTTTCTTACACCAAAAAAATTATCAAATTTAATGATAATAATATCGATTCTAACGCATTTTAAAATTTTAAAATTTAAAATCTTCTCCCAACAACTATAACGAAAACCAATTACAAATTATTTGTAAGAAACAGTTAATGGTTTTATTTGTATTTATTTTCATGATTTTTCAAATTTTATTTTATTTTCTTTTTCAAGTTTTTTGTTTTATTATTTTCTTCAATTTTAGCTTCTTCCTTTTATTGTAGTTGAGTTCTTTTTTGTCATTTAATTTTTCGTGTGCTCTTTTTAACTCTTAATTTTCTGATAAGCAAAATAAATAAATAAATAAATAAATGTGATTTTTTATTTACCAATTGATTATAACTAATAATATAAATCACTATTAAAAAATTTATAAATATATTTGAATCATCGAAAACTCTGCTGAACTTAGTGTTGGAAAAAAACAATCGCTGAAAATAATATTATAAGGGTATTTTATTTTTAAAAGGGTAAAGTATCATTTAAGACCTAATACCTACAGTATTATTCATCTAAGACTCATATTTTCATTAATTTCCAAGAAAGACCTGTTTTAGTCAGATATTTACCATTAAAGACCCACTAATACCTTAAATACCCCTACTCTATAATATAAAAGGCTTTTAGACCTATTCTTCACATTTTTCCCCAATTTTTTTTCTCTTTCTCTTCGTGAATAGAACAGCAACTCTGTATTAGGCGATTATTTATCTTTTTACTCGATTTTTTTGTTTCCATATGATTTTGATTTGTGTTTTTACATGATTATGAGAAGATACTCGATGTTTTATGTGTTTGAAACTCGAATTTGAGCTCGAAATCACTGCTTTTTAAGATATGTTTTCGTTTATTTTCATAGTGGTTCGAGTCGAATTTCTTGTTAGTTTTGAGTTCGAATTATGGTAATGTAGTTTATTTGAAGCATTGTATTAGTGTTTCGTTGATTTTAGTGTTTTATTCTGTGTTTTTGAGATTTTCAGTCGCGTAACAATTTCTGTGTTTTCAGTGAAGGAGATGTGAAACGTTCAATTTAAGTGAGTAAGTATAGATGCGAAACCTGTATGTTTCTTCACTGGTAGATGCAAACATATTTTGTGATAGATATGAAACGTTTGTATTTGTACCTACTGAATGTTGCAAAACGTGTAATTCTTCTGTAATGGTAGATGCAAATCATGTCTTTGATAGATGCGAAACGTTATTTTTTCTTTAAAAAAAATAATTCAAAACATATCATGAGTGTACTAGTTTTGCTCGTCTTAAAAAAACAAAACCAACAATATTTTCGGATTTTTTTTCGAGTTACGGTTTAAAAGATACAGACTTTTAAAGTTTTAAAATTTATTGGAGTTTTGCGAAGAAGATGCAAAACCTTCTCCGTTATGATAGATGCGAAACCTGTTTTGTTGTACTAGATGCGAAACCTTCTTTATTCTGCTAGATGCGAAACCTTCTTTATTTTGATAGATGCGAAACCTTCTTTATTTTGATAGATACTAAACCTTCTTTATTTTGATAGATGCGAAACCTTCTTTATTTTGGTAGATACAAAACCTTTTTTATTTTGATAGATGCGAAACCTTCTTTATTTTGCTAGAAGAGAAACCTCTTTGTTTTGATAGATGCGAAACCTTCTTTATTTTGATAGATGTGAAACGAGTCACTTTGATAGATGCGAAACCTTCTTTATTTTGATAGATGTGAAACGAGTCACTAGATGCGAAATCATATAACTGAGAAACATGTGTAAAATATATTATTTAAAAAAAAATTCAAAATATATCATGAATGGTACTAGTTTTGTTCGTTTGGTATTTTCGAAGTCTTTTTCCGAGTTACGGTTTAGAGGATACGAACCTTTAAAAATTAAAATTAAAAAAAAACAAAAAAAAAGAAGTTGGTTACTGTATTTTAGGTATAAAATTTGTTGAATGGGTCTTTATTAGTAAGTCTCCCTTTTTAAAAATTAATAAAATATATAATTAAAATTTTGAAAATTTTGATAGATCTCATAATAATTAAAAGTAGACAGTAATAAACATTTAATAATATTTTTTTAATAATATTTTTTTAATAATATTTTTTTAAAGTACTTGGTACCTCATTAAAAGTCTTTAAAATATTATGAATCGAAATTAATAATTAGAATCTACGATAAATAATTTTTTATTCATAATTTAATTAATAATACTAAATCCAATTTTACTTTTTTAATCAAAGGGAAATTATTATTGATGAATCGGACTAGAAGCAAAAATCCAATTTAAAAGGTATTAATAATATTATTTTTGCCTTTTGGATGAATTTGGGAATCTTATGATTTTGATATTCTTTTTAAACTTACAGATCGGATACCAACCCAAACCCATGACAAAGTTATAGCAATAGGGCCAGCTTATTTATACTCATAATAAATCCCTTTTTTATATGGAACCCTACGTATGAAAACCCTAATTCTGCTCTCTATCAAGACCCTCTTCATTCGCTTCAACGAAGAATAGGTACAAAGAATGACAACGAAGACAAAGGATTTACCTTTCGACATTATATACGGAATCTTATGTCGGTTGCCTAGTAAATCCCTACTGCGTTTCCGATGTCTATCTAATGTGTATCGAGAAACAATCGACGATTTAGAGTTCATCAGAACTCACAATGGGTTCATCAGAACTCACAATGGGCTGGGTCGTACTTTCCTATTTAAGGACAACGTCATGACAATATCTCAATTTGAAGAGAGTGATGGTGAAATCCTGAGACCAACTACTGTATCTCCGTTTACCTACGAACGGTCGCGATTTCTTTGTTGTGCTCAAGGCTTTATTCTTCTTGTGCAAGACAACAAAATCTGTTTGTGTAATCCTTCCAGACGAGAATGTATAGTTCTGCCATCTACTCCGATAGACATGGAGAAAACATGCGGCTATGGCTTTTTCTCATGGTTAAGGTTACGGATAGGGTTGGGGTTTGATAGCACAAAGAACGAGTACAAGGTTGTTTGTAATGTCAGGGGGAATATAAAAGATACAGGTAAAGATACTCTTATTTACAGTTCGAAATCAAAATCATGGAAAATGACAAGTAGTAGTCTTCCTCCACTGAATGACATTTGTGAGGGTTTTCATAATCGCGGAGTGTTTGTAAATGGATCAATCTATTGGATTCGATACTTATACAATCGTGGAAGCAGTGCCCCCTTTGGATTCCATCTAATTTCATTTGATATTAAGACGGAAGAGTTTAAGACGGAAGAGTTTCCTTTGCCTAAATTGGGCTTTGATATTTTACCAGCATTAATGGAACTTGGAGGATGTCTTGTAATGGCCAATTGGCTCGAGATTTTCGGTTACTTCCGTTTCCGGAGAGTTTGGGTACTTGTAGAAGGTAATTGGGAGATAAAGAATATTGTAGACATCGGTGATCAAGACAAACGGTGCTTGGATCACGAGACTTATGAAGCCTATTACTATCTGAAAGTTGTAGGTTTCAAGTGGACATGTTCAACAAAATTTATCCAAAAATATCCATGCTTTGTTGAACCAGGACAAATCCATAGGTGCCAAGAAACACTTCTATCTCTCAACAACTTTTAAGTGAGTATTTATTTAAGGAATATTTTAAATATGACATTATATATTTTATATCTTTGTTATGTTATTCCATATCATTCAGTGATTCCTAGTCAAACTTATTCTACAACACCTATTAATGATCTTTAAGGTTTTAGATATCTAGTTCATGTTTTCAATATGATCTCTTATACACCCTTTTTTACTCCTATAAATTAATTTAGAGCCAAAAAAAGGATCTATTAATCAATAAGTGTTTAGATAGTTATTGTTGTTATATCATATCATCATATGACTATAACTGAGAGACTATATAGATTGAATTGGTGTTCCTGCATATAAGTAGAGGTAGTTTTGATCATTGTGCTTGTTGATCTATGGATGAAACAATATGAACGAGTATGATGAAATAGCGTATGATAGTGCATCGATCATCTTTAGCAAAGACACATGGAGACGTTGAAACTGAGGACTAAACCTAAGTTAGGGAGGTCTGTGTGGATGGTGTTCATATCTTGTGGAAAATAATGCTAGTGCAAGCATTGTTATCAAAACAAGGAATGTCCCTTCATGCTCAAGCATTTGCTAGACTTCATCATGGTGTAAGACGCATGAGATTTCTATATAGCTCCTTCATAAGTCTAATAAGCTGCATGCACATATTAGAAACTAAATACCGGACATCAGTCTTTCATACGGTTTCAGAAGAACTTCATTGCTTGAAAAGAAAGTATGAACTTATTTTAGGTTCAGCTCACAATGTTCTCCTGCAAATTCAGAAAATTGCTTAGTCTACTTCCCAATTTTTAAGCCGATATTTGATTTAAAACAAAATTTCAAAATAAGATAGTCTTGCATAAAACTCTTGCCTTACTTCCAACTATGTAAGTGATGCTATCCTCTTAATAAAAACAACAATATAGATTAAAAATTACAGAATAATATTCTTATTCGCAAATTTTTAAAGTCGTGTCAAAATACTTGTAAAAATGTTTGGACAAAAATCAAATGGTTAAGACTTATGAAAATCCAACTCCATGGCTTTTCTCAAGGTCAGCGATTTCTTGTAAGATCCTGTTTCGTTGTTTCTTCTTTGTTTCCTTCAACGCTAAACCCTGACTAAAGAGGTTTTAAATTTCTTGTAAGATCCTGTTTCGTTATTTTTTTCATGGTTTTAGGTTTCCTTTAACGTTATGATATGAAATGTTTTGCCTCTCCTTTGCGGTGGCTCTTGTCGCATGTAATTGCTCCGATATTGCAGACATTTAACTATAGTTACCATTCACAACGCCACAACTAAAATAGTGCAAAGTTTTATAGTTACCATTCACAACGCCACAACTAAAATAGTGCAAAGTTTTATTCTAAAAGATTAGACAGGGGCAAGAATCCCCAGTTTAACAAATATACTCACAATGAGAAAATGAGAAAATCTTTCTTTTTCTTCCCCCTCCTTTGTACTTAAAAGACTAATCAAATATTTTAATTCTTTTATACGGTAAGTGTTATCACATTACTTCGTAAAATCAGACTCTATTACTAGTCTGCTTCATATCTCTCTACATGTTTGAGTGTTTGACTCTCTTTTAAGACAAAAACTTTCTCTCACCAAAATAAAAACCAAAATCGCAAAAAATTTGCATCAAAATCGTTAAAAACAAGTGACTTACTCATTTCTTTCAAATCATTTGCGAAAACTTAATTAGACAATGTTTCAAAATTTAAAATGCGGTGATAATTCTTTAGTAATCTTGCACTCAGGTAAGTTACTTTAACGTAGGGTTGTTGGTATAGATTTGACTTCCGCTTGTTAGTTTTATGGGTTCTATTATGTGAGTTTTGATGAAACATTATGTTAAAAGATGAAAAGACGTCACTTTTAGGGTTTTTTAGTACAATATTTAAGTAAAATCAGGGTCTTGAACAATTTATACGGTGTTTCATAAGTTCAATAATGAAATTTGAAAAGTGGAAAACACAAGTCAATCACATTTTTCATTTCATTCGCGAATTGGGTAGAGTTCTGATTTACTAAGGATTCATGATTCGCAATTGATATTTATTGATTCATAATTTACGATTTACTAATGATTCACGATTTGCATTTAGTAATGATTCATGATTCGCTATTGATATTTACTGATTCGTAATTTACGATTTACTAATGATTCACGATTTGCATTTAGTAATGATTCATGATTCACGATTTGCATTTACGAATGATTCACGATTTGCATTTAGTAATGATTCATGATTTACGGTTGATATTTACTAATGATTCACAATTCACGATTCATAATTTGCATTTACCAAATGATTTGTGATCTGTTATTCTCATCTACTAATGATTTGCGCTTTGGGATCCCTAGTGTTTAGCATTTTGCATGTCTTGTTTATGATATGAACTTGTATTTGTTGCACAAAAAATATGGGAATTTGTTTTTCCAGATTAGGGTTGTATACACTTATTAAGGAGATAAAGTACGAGAAGATAAAAGAAGTTTACATTGAAGTAACTAGAACAACCCTTTTCTATTGTCTCTTAAAAAGGATATATGATATATCAAGAAATAAAAATAAAATATTACTACTAAGAAACAATTGGACTTATTCATAAAAATGATTAAAACTTGCAATAACGAAGAAGTTGCTTTCAAGTTGGTGTCCAAATTCATACAACTTTACAAAAAAATATAAACACTATTTGGTTTAAAGTATGGTGAAGATGAAATGCCATTAAATTATTTTAAAACTTTACAGGCTAGATACGAGGAAGATAAGAAAATCAGGAATAAAAATTCATATTTTACAGACCTATCTAAACATGGACCAGTAAAATTATGAATTTGAAGATCAATGTATGGAATTAGCATTGCAAGAGCACGTAACAGATTTGCTTCCAATTCGCAGTTGTGATTATAAATGGTCTATATTCGCAATTATTGTTACACTTTGTTCACAATTCTTATATGTGATTTCTTTTTTGTTTGCGCTTCATATCTATGTTTATAAGTTGTTTGCACTTCGTATTTATAATTTCTTCTTTATTTGCACTTCACATTTGTGGTCATACCATTCACACTTGTGGTTACTTATTTCATGTCTTATGATGGAATAACCAAGACTCTTTAAAAAAATGAATCACTACGTAAAATATGTGGTATACTCATGATTATACTACCTTGCTCAACGGTGTTCTTCTAAACATCAAATAACGGCATACTAGGTCCAAGATATAGAATAAATTAACGACTACAATTGGACATGAGAAATAAGAATGAAACTTATGAATTTAATTCACAGCCGTTTTAATACTTAACCTTATAAAACTGTAGGATGTGTTACTATATTATTGGTTTTTATAAAAAAATATTACGTGCAACAATTTATTATGGAACACACAACATTTAGAGAAAGAGAATGCACAAAAGGTTTGATCCCTAAATATTTAAAATGTTTGGGAATTCAAGCACGCAAAGAGGTTAATTTGATTTAAACATTTGAAAATATCATAGATGATCAGGTATTTACTTTTTAAAAGTTTACAATTTATTTTTACTGCATGAGTCGTGATTCACATTTACTAAATGATACACGATTCGTGTTTACTACATGATTTGTGATTCATGTCTATTATATGATGCAGTACTCATATTTAAGCCAACCAATTAACATCTTATAGATTATGGTTGGAAGATTGGCTTTAACCGATGCTGAATGAGAGACGTTTGATAATGAGGTCTCATATGAAAAAAAAAGTTTAGAAGAACGAACTTTAAAGGAATATGATAGAGATACTGGTGCAGATTTGGGAGATGATGGAATTGTAATTGGAGACAATAGAGGTGGAATCTCATATGAGAGAGATGAACCACAAAATAACATGCAATAAGAGGATAATAACAAAGGTTCTTCAGATGAGCCAACAAATAATTACGTACTTCAACCGTGAGGGAGTAAATATACTGAATGTTAAACAAAGTTTACTTCCAAGATAAGAAATCATTCACAAATATTTGTTTCTACTTCACATAGACTTACTCAGAAGAGAAAAACATCATGCACATAGATCTACCCAAAAAAGAACAACACATTCACATATACTTTTGTATCTAAGAAACCAATAAACGGGTCACAAAAGAATATGAATTTTGAGACTACAAATGATACAATTGTCTTTATTCGAAATTGGTATATTGTCTTCATTTACAATTGGTCTGTTGTCTTCATTGTCATCTCCTATTTTTCTTCATTTGAATTTGGTCTTTTGTCTTCCTTAAGGATTCGTATTTTGGCATATATCTTCATTTGTAATTGGTATGGTATCTTCATTCACATTCAGTATTTGTCTTCATTCTCATTTGGTCTTATGTTTTCATTCACGATTCACATTCAGTATTTGTCTTTATTCTCATTTGGTCTTATGTTTTCATTCACGATTCACATTCAGTATTATATATATCATTCACGATTAACATTTTTGTTGTTGGTATTTTTCTATATTCACATTTGGTCTTTATTTTTATTCATGATTCTATTTTGTTTATTGTCTTGGTTGCTGTATTTCTGCTACTTCGTAGGCATATACACAGTTGTAGCTACTCTCTCAACTAATATACTTATTGAACATTATTGAGAGGTTAAAGATAAAGTTGGTACATTCCAAAAGGAAAAGAAGGGTCTGAAAAATCAAGTAGATAAACTACCAACCACAAATGTTGACCTACAATAATTATTTATTGAGAAATACAAAATCATAACATCAATGAGAAAATAGCTTGAATAATATAGGCTAAACAAAACTCTAAACTTTTCTATACTACAAATAACTTAAAATATATAACTTCAACAAACGCAAATAAATAGATAATAAATCACCTCATATGCAAAACAAAGAAGGCGCATATTGAGAAATAAAATTCATCCACTAATTTACAGAAATAACATGTACAAGTTGAGATAGGAAATGTTGCTATAAATGAAGTAGTTATAAAAAATGGAGTGAAATGATGTTAAAAAACAAGTGCATATTCAAGATGGAGTGGTCCACGATGTTGAACATGAGGTTTAGATTCAAGAATACGAATTCATGATGCACAGATTAAGATAAGTGCTAAATAGACAAAGTTGGATGTTGATGCTTTAGAATAGGTTACATTGTAGAGAGGGGTTGATGTCCAAAATCAGGAAGGTTCGCTAAAATAATCATAACATAAGAAATTGCACGTGTATGATAGCGCACATAGTCAAAACCAAAACTATGTGATGTAGTTGTAACCCAGGAGGACGAACTGAATGATGCACCACAAGTTCTATACGGGGCAGAAGAGAGATTGTATGATGTACAATTGGAATAGGTGCAGGTTCTAAACCATGATGAGGAACTAAAGGTGAATGATGCATGAGTTTTGTAAAAAAAAACTTCTTTTTGTAAAAACCTTGGTTATGTACTTTTGGGATCTTGTCAAAACCTTTTATTTCCTATTTGGTGACCATTGTTTAGGCTTTTTTTTGCATTTCTACTTCTTAGTTCTCATTTGGTTTATGTCTTCCTTCGCAATTCACACTTTTTTCTTACTTTTTCGTAATTCGTAGTTGATTGCTTCTTCGTGTACAATTCATACTTCTTTTGCTTCTTCGTTCACAATTCCCACTTACATTACTTATTTGTTCGTAATTCACAATTCTTTTGAAATTCAAACTTATTTTGCTTCTTCCTTCATAATTCATATTTATTCTTGTTTCACACTTGTTTTATGTGTTACTTCTTACTTCATAATTATTTTTGAGTTCTTGTTTATTCCTTCCCAATTCACACTTCTTTTTATGTCTTTTTTAGTAATTCACACTTATATTATGTCTTTCTTTGCAAGTGTTTCAATTTTTCTTGTGTTTTTTATTCATCATCTGGTAAAATAAATAGATTAACAAAGTTATAATGAATAAATATTTGGGGTGTTATCTGAGTCCGAGAGGAAATAGATTGAAAATTCTATAAACTAACAAGAAAAACAAGTCAAAGAATACAACAAAATAGTATAAATTCAAATAGGTACAATGATTTGGTGGTATGGTCAGTTCTATCAACCCTGATCCATATTTGTATAAGTAATATGATGCAGATAGCCAATAAAGAGCACATTATATTTGTTAGCACATTCATCATTGATTTATATTCAACAATTTTATATTTAAGACTAATATTTCAACTTCAATAACAAACTAATATACTACAACACAAAAGTATTTCTTTTTTCCCTACGTTTTCAACAGGAGAAAGTTACCTAAACTTATAACATGATGTTGAATGTCAACTTATTCAGTGAAAACCTTTAGCCAAGATTAGCCGAAGATCTTTCTAATGTTTTTCCCACTCAACTTTGACTTTATCATTTTCTTTAATGCTATAACCATTCAATCCTTCACCACAAAGAAAATCTTTATTTCATTTTTTCAGCTTAAACTTAGAGTCACCACTAACCACTACTGCATCATTGCCTTTGATCTCTTTCTTCAGATCAGAGAAAATTGTTCGTCAATTGTTCCTCGAAGACTGCCCTGATGGCGCTAACGATTGTAAAAAATGCTTGGTGAATTGCGTCAGGTTTAAGATCACAATCCTTGAGGCCTGCATCTTTGAGGCGAGACGAGAGGATCTACAAATATCCATCAATTTTTCTGTCTACTTCTTCGTCTTTTATTCATGGACTGCATCAGAGAGTTTGGCGTAAATTGACCTGACGACGTTAACGACATTCAGAATTGCTTCGTGGCTTGAGTTAGGTGGAAGAGCGCCATCCTCGAGGTCTGCATCTTCGAGGTGAGATGGTAGGATCTTGCCCAAAAACCCCATGGATAAGTCACCGGATCATAGGTCTACAAAGTGTCGCCAGATTAGAGTTGAGCTTTGATATACTCTTTCATAGAATATACGTTCAAGACACGGAAGAAAAGGAAATAGGTTGTTGTCTAAATATATAAGGATAATATTAGTATTTTAAAAATATTTGGGCGACTTTAATGTTATTACTTCAAACGATAAGAAGTTTGGATGTACTGCCTTATGCCAAAACAACATGGACGATTTCAACGACTTTATTAATGATTGCCAGCTTGAAGATGCTGGGTATGCTGGGAACAAGTTTACATGGAACAGTAATACGAAGTGGAAGAGGTTAGACCGCGCCATGTTCAACAATAACTGGTCCAATACTTTCTCCAAGACTCGGGTAATTCACATGGTCCGAACGTGTTCAGACTATGCCCCTTTACTTATTATTTCAACTCCTAATATCTCTAACAATTCTATTAATATTAAGAAAATCTTTAAGTTTTTGAACTCTTGGACTAATGATGATAATTTCTTAAGTATTGTCAAGTAGAATTTGAGTCTCAGATTGAAGTGTCAGCTTAATCACGTTTTCTGGTATAAATTGAAGAGGCTCAAGCATTGTTTGAAGGATTGGAATGCTTCTCACTTTGGTAATATTTTCACTTAAGTAATTGAAGCTAAAGAAGCTGTCAAGACTAAAGATATGCTTCACCAGACTGAAAAAACCTTGTTTCTAAAGCTGAGCTCAAGAAGGCCATTAGCTTACATATGAAGGCTCTTAGAATTGAAGATGATTATTGGAAGCATAAAACTTATAGCAACTGGTTAAGTGATGGTGACAGAAACTCAAAGCTTTATCATGCTTTTGTCACTAAAAGAATGAGAAGAAACGTTATAAAATGCATCAAATATGAAAATCAATAGCTTATTGATTCTGCTCACATCTGCAAGTCTGCTGAGAAGTATTTTAATAATATTCTCACTTCCAACCCATACAATAATCATGATGATGAGCTTAGTCTCTTAAAAAACAGTATTCTTGACAGCATCCCTAATCTGGTGACCAATAAAGACAATGATTTATTATTAAAAGTAACAAATGAGGATAAAATCTGGTCTACTATCTCTGTAATGAACTCTGCAAGTGGTGCTGGTATTGACGGTTTTAACGTAACATTTTACAAGATTTGTTGGCTGATTATTAAGGAAGATTTGTGTACTTTCATTAATGATTTCCTCAAGGGTATTACTATCCTCACTAGTATCTTTGCGACAAGACTCTGTTTAATCCCCAAAACCACCAATCCTAATACCTGGAGCAACTATCGACCGATTGACATTTGCTCGATGCTCAATAGAATTCTCTATAAGCTCATTAACTTCAGGCTTGATGAAATTCTCCCCAAGATCATATCTTACAACTAGGGTGCCTTTATGAAGAATCGATATGTTCACGATAACATTTTAACTACTAAAGAATTGATGTTTGATATCAACAGGAAACCAAAAAATGGAAATTTGATGATTAAGCTTGATATGTCGAAAGCCTTTGACTTGATGTCTCTTTCCTTTCTCTCTAAAGTCCTGATGTCTTTTAGGCTTCTCTGCTGAATTCATCAACCTCATCAATACATTAATTAAGAACTTCCATATCTCTCTTTTCATTAGTGGCGGTGTTTACGGTTATTTTAATCCTAAGAGGGGTCTAAGGCAAGGGGACCCTTTGTCCCCAAGCCTGTTTATTATTGGTGAGGAAGTTTTAATAAGAGGTTTAAATCAGCTCTTCTCAACTAATAAAAATATGAATTTCGCTTCCACATCAAATCATTTTATCCCCTGTTTGGCGTTCACTAATAATATTATGATCTTCACGAATAGTCTCGGGCTTTTTATGAAGAATCTCAACTCATTTCTGGATAATTATCAGTTTGTCTCGGGGCAATCTATCAATAAAAGCAAAACAAAGATCATTGTCTCCCTTAAGCTTTAACAAAGCAGGATCTCCAATCTAGAAACTCTCATTGGTTTTTCTATTGACAATCTTTCTACTTGTTATCTGGGTGTGGTTTTAAGTAATAACAATAAATCAACTAATTATAAATTTATTATTGACAAAGTGTATGAGAAAATTATAGCTTGGGAATGCAAACAGCTTTCCTACGGTGGTAGGCTAACACTGACTTCCTCAGTCCTGATGTTGATCCCATGCTATTGGCCTCTTGCCCAACTGCATTATCAATGGACTTGAAAAGTTATTTAACAAGTTTCTGTGGAGGTCTTCTTTCTCTGATGGAAACATCCACTGGACCAATTGGAATTCTCTATGTAGGCCATTTGAAGAAGGGGGACTGAACATTAGAAACCTTTATGATATTCTGTCCATTTTCCCAAAAGCTTTGGGATGTATTACGGATCTTGCAAAACCTAATATCAGGTGGCTTCTTAGTAAAGGCAAGATGGATTTTTAGCATGAAAATTGGCATGACCAGGCCCTTATCATCAGTGAAGGCAACACCTGGTATATGGAAGCTAAGGTGAACGCTTTATGGAAAGATAACACATGGGATGATGCTTTGTTAAAGGGATTTTTGCATAAATCACACATCAAACAGATAAGCAATTTCAGTATTAACTCTACTAGAAATGACACTATGATATGGAAAGCCTCTTTTGATTTGAAATTTAACATGAAGTGGAGCTGGAATTTATCTAGACATCATTCAAATTATTCTAGTCTTTATATGAAAACTTGGTCTAAGTTCATCCCCATGAAATTTTCCTTTCAAGCTTTGGAAAGTTTTTAAAACCTATATCCCAATTGACTTTCTATTGCAGATGAGGCACTTAACCTTAGCCTCGAAGTGTCAATTCTGAAATAATAAAGAAGATGTAAACCACTTATTTGTAAACTGTATCTTCTCTTGGCATATTTGGAAATATCTTGGAAACCTTTTTAATGTCAGAACTGAGAGACATATGATTCTTTCCCATATTGTTGGAAACTGGAAATGGTTTTCTAACAAGAAGAGGCATATCACGCATCTCATTCCTGGATAATCTAGAAATATCGCAATACTTCTAGGTTTAAAGGATCTCATGCTTCTTCTATTGTTGCAATCCAGGATATTAAAAGAATTATCCTTGGCTTGGAGATCGCTAACATTTTAAGTAGAAAACTCTGGACTAACGCTCGATCTGCAAGACAATTATTGGGATGTATTTCAGCAAGTAATATCAAGCAGAGAATCTTATACCTTAAATGACTAGCTACACATAAAAAACATAATCAAAATGATGTGGATGTTGCCTGCTCTAACAATGGTGAAACCATCGGTGATATTATTTTCAGAAACAGTCAAGGAAACATCATCCTTTGCTCTGGCAATACTTTTGGCAAATTATCTCTATTAATGGCTGAGGCAAGAGTGCTCATGGAAGGTCTGCTCATCTGCAAAAGCAATAATTGGTTAAATGTCGATATAGAGTCCGACTGCCAAAATCTAATTAACCTTTTAAGAAATGGTATTGTTCCTTGGTTCATGGAGCCTCTTCTAAAAATCTGTATGAACTTAATTGGTTCTAGTATGACTATAAAATACATTTCCAGAGTCCAAAATCAAGCAGCGGATTGGCTTGCAAAATAGACTCTGAGATGCAAATACAAAGTTACCTTAGCTCATTTCCAAGTCCCTCCTCAGCTTCAAGCCATTATTTTGCTTGAAAGCCTAGATCTCGGTTATATTAGTCTGAGTTCTGATTAATTTCTTTGCTTCCTGGATAGTCTTCTTGTGTTTTTATTTTCTTTTAGGTTCTTTCAAGACGATTTTGGAAAGTTAAGGCTTAGCGTTTTTTATTCATGGTGTGTTGATTCAAGGCTGGTTTCCCAGAGAAGATGAAGTTCTTAATTGCTTATGTCGTTTGAATTTTCTTTCAGGAGAACAATTGTGTTTTGGGTGTATTTTCTTTTCATTCCCCAATTCGTATTAATGTACCTAATTTGATTATTTCATTAATAAAATTTCTTTTTGATTAAAAAAATTAAAATATTTGGTACCTAAATGGTTTTTATATTTAAAAAAATTGATTTTTTTTATAATTAATATCAAACTTACCATGTATATTAATATATTTTACTTATATTACCAATTACCATACATATATTCATATAACTTTATAGTTGAAGACTTTTAAAGTTAATTAAAGTTTCAGAATTGAATTTCATTTTCAATGTCTTTAACTTTAGATAGAGGTGGCAAACAGTTCCAACCGCGAACCATCGTAACCGTTTAACAGAGAACCGTGGTTTGCGGTCCCGGTTTACTCCTTATGCGGTCCTAACGCTTTGCAGTCCTAATGGAACAGTTTCGCAGTTAAACCACCAGTTTAAGCACCAGAAAAACCATTCAGTAACCGTTTATCAAAATATATTATAATGTTATTTAAAATTAATTTGTAAGTGTTAATTGAATCTAATTTCAATAATTGAGATATGTACAATATAAACGAGTTAATTATGTTATTTAATGTATTTTAATTTAAATATGTTATCATTTTAATCGAAATTCTATAATCAAGCAATTACATTCTAAAAAAATAATTGTAATTACATTTAAAAAATAATTGTAATTTGATTTTGATATGTTTGATTATATTTATGTATTTAAGATATTTTATTTAATATTAGGTAGATATTAAAAAATACATCTAATTGTATTTGATTACAACTTTCAATATTTGTAAAAATATTTTTTTTATTATAAAAATAAAAAATTGATTGTCTTAAACAAGATATTGTAAACAATGATTTGTATATTGTTTGAACATACTAGATATTTAAGATGTTATATTTAATATTAGGTACATATTAAATAATATATACCTATTAGACATATAATTGTATTCTGATTTTAAATTATTATGTGATTCTTTAAATTCTTTCAAGATTGAAGTGTTTATGGTTAGATGAATTATATAGTTTACTGTGGATGTTTATGCTAATATTATTAAGTCACACAATTCAATGTTAAATAATTTGTGAGATAATGATATGATTTTGGTTGCATGGGAAGGAGTAATATAAAATAAAAGGATCATATATAATTTAGGATTATATATAATTTAAATACCAAGTGGACTTAACTAGGTAACTAGTAAACCGTGGATTTTTCTAATTTAAAACCGAACTATTTGTGGTGTGTTATAAAATTGACAATATGATTGCTATACTTGTGACATCAGGCTAAGTCAAGTCTTTGATCAACTCAATTACAAATAAATATTTTCCATGCTTTAAAAATTTAAGTAAGGATTAAATAAAGAATAGAATATTACCATCAGAATAGAATATTACAAATATCGATATAGAATAATTTTTGTCGGTCAAAAATAGAATATTACAAAAAAAAATGAATAGACAAAATAGAGAATGGTTAAATAATATTTAACTTCAATTGTCAATAATATTTAAACATATCAAAATACATAAATAGATGTATATATTTTATTAGATGTATATATTTTATTGTCGGTCAGAGATAGAATATTGAAAGTATATAATCAATAATACATAAATAAATAGATGTAATCAAAATTCAAACAATAGATGTATATTAAAAATAAATAATCGATAGATTGAATCCACCCATATTAATGTTTAGATAATCAATAGAATAATTATTATCCAAATTAACTTGTTAATAATATAAAATTTCTTTCAATAAAGTAGAAAAAAAGGGTTAATAATATAAAATTTATTTCAATAATCTAGAGAATTTCATATTTTCTTTTTCATAAAAGTACTAAAATTATTAAACATACTTGCACCACAATTAATATTACAATCAAATGTTTAGATAATTTAAATAGTTTATGGCTATTATTTTTCCCTAATAGTTCGAAGAAAAACTGAATTGAAATAATAATAATAATAGTTCGAATTCCCTATTTATATAGTTTTTTTTAAATATTAGTTCGAAATTCTATATATAGAGTTTTGGTTTTTTTTAAATAGTTTAAATTGCATAGTTATAAAGATTTTTTTTATATATACAAAATATTTTAAAAAAAACAGTCGTGGATGACGTCACCCGTGCGGATGGTCCGCACGTTCGAAACCTGCTACGGCTAGTTAATCAAACTAGCCGTTGCAGGTGTCCGGATGGCCCGAATTGACCGTCCGGATGCCCCGAACAATTTTTTTTCCAAAATTTTTGAATTTTTTTTTGGTCTCCCCTATAAATAGAGGAGACCCCAACTCCAAACTCACACCCTCTTACTATAAATCTTTCTAAATCTCTCTACTTGTTCTAGATTTTCTATAAAACTCAACTTTCTTATTTTACATATTGTAGTTCTATTTTCAAAATAGTTAGATTTTTTTTTTCCGAAAAATAATTGTTATTAGTTTTTATTAGTTATTATTTGTGATTATCTCAAATTCCCAATGGCGTTTTATGGCTTCAACAACAGGTTAGGACAAGCAACTTTGAAAACTGATTTTTCGAAATTTTCTTCCTTTATGATGTCTCCTCCACCCGAGAGGGATCCGATCACACGACGCGTCAAATCTGCCACTGAACCTACGAATATGAGTAAGACCGTCAAACAAACTTTTAGTTTGAAAATTTCCGATAAGGGGAGACGAAGCGTCAAACCTGCTAGTACTACACGTACGACTTTGAGTAAGACCGCCAAACAAACTTTTAGTTCTAAAATGATCGACAAGGTGACACGAAGTATCAAACACCCGACTATAACTAAGAGTAAGACCGTTGTTCCTAAACAAAGTCTTAGTACGAAGACAAAGATGGTCGATTTGATTGCTGCTGCGTTAAGTAAGGTTAATCGTGAGACTCGAGGACAAGTTTTGGGAGATCCATTACAAATTGCAGTTACTGTTGAGAAAGTTTTGCGTCTTAAAAAAATGGCTAGCGACAAGAGACTAAAAAATGTATTTTAGCATTTGTAATATTAAATATTTTAATATAACTTGTAATATTTTAGCATTTGTAATATTAAATATTTTAATATAACTTGTAATATTTTAAGATGATAAAATATGATTTTGGTTTAAAAAATAATAAATAACACTTGTAATATTTAAAACAAAATCACGATAATAAAATTCAAAATGTAATATTAAAATTATAACAATATAACTTAAAAATAATAAATAACACTTGTAATATTTAAAACCAAATCACAATAATAAAATTCAAAATGTAATATTAAAATTATAACAGTATAACTTAAAAATAATAAATAACACTTATAATATTTAAAACCAAATCACAATAATAAAATTCAAAATATAATATTAAAATTATAACAATATAACTTAAAAATAATAAATAACACTTTTAATATTTAAAACCAAATCACAATATTAAAATTCAAAATGTAATATTAAAATTATAACAATATAACTTAAAAATAATAAATAACGCTTGTAATATTTATAACCAAATCACAATAATAAACCGTTGAGCTGGAATATTTAAATTATAACAATATTGTCAATATAACTTATAATAATTTTGCATGATAAAATATGATTTTGGTTTAAAAAATAATAAATAACACTTGTAATATTTAAAACCAAATCACAATAATAAAATTCAAAATATAATATTAAAATTATAACCATAAAATTTGTAATATTTTAACATGATAAGATATAGTTTTTGTTTGTAACATAATACCAACACTTATATTATTGGATCCCAAAACATAATAATAATAATATTCAAAATATAATAATAACATAAGTAATATTTAAAATTTTGGATTATATAATAATTACAACACTTAAAATATTAATAACCAAAACAAATTAATACTAACCAAAATGTAATAATAATTTAATGATCATATGCAATATCTCAATATTTTTTAAATATAACTTAACATATGATTTTGGTTATAAAATAATTAAAACACTTATAATATTTACAAATAACCCGTTTTGCAGTCCTAATGGTTTGCGGTCCTAACGGTTTGCGGTCCTGGCGGTTTGCGTTCTTGACGGTTTACTCCTTATGCGGTCCTGGCGGTTTGCGGTCCTTGCGATTTGCAGTCCTAATTGGCCAGTTAAACGGTTGACCCGCCGGTTTATAAACAGTTCTCCAGCTTTGAACCGCGATTCCTGAACCATTTGACACCACTAACTTTAGATTTGTCCTACACCGTGGTTGCTAGTAAGCTGAATAACAAACCATGATAAAATTATGTGAGTATTCAGAAGAACTTGGAACGATATTAGAGAAAAAGGAAAGGGCAAGGCTATATCTAGACTCCATTTGGCTATAATGAGACTTTAAATCAAGCTTTTTATTTTACTTTATGTAAAATGACCATTTTACCCATCATATAAAACCGACTAAAAATCTAAACAATTTTCTTCCTTTTCTCCAACCAAACTTCTTTCTAAAACTAATCTAATAGCCAAAAAAGGAATTATATTAAAATCTAACTATTTTCTTCCTCTTCTTTAACAAAACTTCTCTTTACTTTTTAATTATATTTTAATATCGCCTTGTGGAACTTTTTGAATTTTCATTAGTGTAAAAAGAATGAATCACACTAGTCGAAAAGTCAATTTTGTTTTTTTACAGAATTATATGACAATGAAGTAATCTTTGGACCCAGTAATTTGTATAATTTTATATTAAGAAATAAACTAGCAATTGTGATGATGGCAAGATAAGACGCGAGTTGCAGTATTTTTTATAAAAAAAATCAAAGAAATCAATATTTGAAATCAAGATCTTTGATTAATAGCGAAATCAGAAACATCAATCAGATAACAAAAGCACAAGAAAGAAAACAACACATCGATTTTTAAGTTTGAATTAAATTTACAACCACAAACCTTAAATCCCCAAATTCCATAACTTAAGAGCTTGTAAACTTTGTAACAGCATTCGTTCCTTCAGATACAACATGTTTAGCCAATTCACCAGACAACACTAACCTCACCGCAGTCTGGATTTCCCTTGAGGTGATAGTCGGATTCTTGTTGTACATCGCAAGCTTCACAGACTCACCAGCCAATTTCTAGAAGATATCGTTGATGAAACTGTTCATGATTCCCATAGTTTTGCTGGAAATACCGATATCGGGATGAACCTGCTTCAAGATCTTGAAAATGTAGATCTTGTTCGTTTTTTCTTTGGAGGGTTCTGATAAATTGGCTCTCAACTGAGACTAATTTACAGAAAAGACATCTTCAATTGGCCTCAAAGTGTCAGTTCTCTCAGCATGAGGAAAACAAGAATCATGTCATGGTTAGTTGCAATCTCTCCTGGACTATTTGGAATCATTTTAGTACTATCTTGGGAATCAAAATTAGAAGGAATATGATGATTCAACATTAGATACGAACCTGGTACTGGTCTTCTACGAAGATCTACAACCTGAGATCAATGATCCCTGCCATCATCGTCTAGATTATCTGGAGAGCTCGAAACCAAAAAAAAAAGAATAAAGAAATAAACATCACTTCCTCTTCATTAATCAACCAGCTTTAAATAGTTCAAACTTACAGAGAAAGAAGCACTGGGAGAAAGACTATAGAATGACAATCCTTCTGGGCTGTGATGTTCACCAGACTAAGCATTGTATCCCATTATCTCTAAAATGGAATGCACCCAAGATGAATCGCTATAAGATTAATACAGATGGAGCTTCTACTTCTACTGGAGAGGCCAGTGGAGGAGGGATCATCGGGAATAGCGATGGAGTCATCATCAAAAGGTTTGGTAGAATTTATGGGAAGGATAACTCGATTGTTGCTGAAACTAGGGCTCTTATGGACGGTCGTCTGCTTTGCAAGTCTCTGGGTATTGATAATCTCGACATTGAAGTCGATTCGAGTATTCTGGTGGATCTAATTGGGAAGGAGAAAACCATCTAGTATTTGGAACCCACCATAAACTATTATAGAAAGTTGATAACTTCTAGAATGGTGATCAAGCATGTTTACCGTGAGCAAAACAAAGCCTCTGATTGGATTGCGAAGGAGGCTCTGGCTTGCAGAAGAGACATTAATTTCGATCACCAATCCGCCCCAAATCAGTTGAAGGCAATCGTCTTCCTTGAGAACATCGGTCTTGGTTACGTTAGGGATAGAGATGAATTGATTTGAGTTTGGGTCTCCGATGGTGTTTGATTGGTGTTTCCGGTGAAGAGTGGTCAAAATGATGTGGGAAGAAGAAAGTCGATGAGGTCTCTAAAAAGTCACATGCGGATTATAAGTTGGAAATTTACTTAGAAAGATCAACGCTTCTTATAGTTCTCTATTTAAGTGTAATTGCGATTTCTTTTGTTCAAATTTTGTACTTTGGAAGTTATCAATAAAGTCCTATTTTTTTTAAAAAAATGTTTAACTCTAGATTTTTTCAAATTTTATTTTCAAAATATTAAGCTATAACAAAATGTATTTAATCATTAGCCTAGCCAATTATAACTGATGTCCTTTCAAAAAAATATAATATAATAATATATGACGACCATAACATAATCTGTCTGAGAAAACACTGTTTTCCAGAATTTGTTAGTTCTGACGACCAAACACACCTTTACTCCTTCCTCCTCCCCACCAAAACCCTAACAGACACTCTCTCCAGTAAACCTCCATAATGCCGGGTGTTGCATCAGACGGCGGCGATGAATTGGCTCCGTTCTCGGCGGAGGAAAAATCTCTGTCGATCTATCCACTCCGGCACGGCCTTAAACCACCGATATCTCGTCTTTCCATATCTTGGTCTCGTGGCAACACTCTCCTTGTATCGGTATTTCGGAAACCGGAAGCCAGAGATGACGGCGGCGAAGCTGGTGGGAAGGTGCTGGAGGTGAGTCTTGAAAGCAGAGATGGTGATATCAGTGAATCGCAATGGCGAAGGATGGCCTATGGCTCGTTTTCACCTTACGCGCTTCTCCAGAGTAGGAAAAATTCAATGTCTAGCTTGTCTAAGATAGCTATTAGCTCTTCTTCGTATCCTAGTGACTGGTAAGGAAGATGAACTTTTCTCTTCTCTAATTAGTTGCTAATACGGCTATATGTTTGAAGTTTAGGTACTGAATTTATTATGTTAGAATGTTAGAATAACCGAGTTTGGTTGTTTACAATGATGAACAGGGGGGAATATGTTATGGAATACAGTGAAGATATAAAATCACTTCTTGGTAATAAGAAGTTGCCTCCAGCTCCTATGATTGAAGACCCAAAGGAGGTTCTCAAGGTAACTCTTTCAATTGAAGTGATTTTTTTTTTTCATTTGAGACATTTCTAGAATTGTGAACTTATTTTTATTTGAAAATGGTGTAGAAAGTTGAGGAACCAAGTTGTTTAAAGGCTGCTTGGGAGCTAGTGGAAATGTTTTATGTAGACAAGATATCTCAAACCTGGCTACCCGAACGACTTGTTGACTGGTTAGCTGTAAGTATCTCTGAATATAAAACTTTCAGGGTTGGTCCGACTTGCTGGTTTAATATTAACAATGGATCTCGCTACAGGACTACGATAGTCTCTTCTCAAGCTCACAGCCTACAATCCATTCAAAGCTGGTGGATTTTCAAGAGCAACTCGCTGGCTTACAGGTTTTGCTCTTTTATACCTTTGGTTTGAGGAATGTGTCCAATAAAGTGCCATCTTATGAGAGTGCTATGTGTAGGTCATCGAGGATGATCCCAAATATTGGGAAGTAATGTCATCAGCATTGGCGGTTGGTTGGTCAGAGATTGTGGTGAGTTTTTCTTTCAGGGTTCTGTCTGTCTTGTTTTAGTCTATCTTGCTTCAGTTGAAAGTGGATGATACATTCGGTGAAAATTGTTTTATTTGCAGTTGAAGATGCTTCGCTTACATGGGTCTTATCATATGGATCACATTGGAAATCGTGAGGTTAATCAACAAACCCCAATGAGCTCACTGATATAATTCTGAATCATTACATCCAAACTGAATCGTGTTTATTATAAAGACGTTGGAGGATGTCATGTCTCTAATCATATTTGCTCTGACTGTAATCAAACAGACAGAAAATGGTCTAGTAGAGGCAGTTGCTGTTCTTATTTCAAAAATGCCACGCTTGTGCCCAGATTTTGAAGGTGTAAAGATTGGTGAATGCATTAAATCCAGATCGGATTTTGTGAAGGTACCCTACAAGTATTTTGCAGTTTAATCTTTCGGGTGTGCTTATCAACTGTGTTTATACTTATCTCGTATCATCATATTACCTAGCCATGGGAGACATGGCGTTCACAGATCACTAAGCTAGAGTGCAGTACTTTTTGGGTTCAATGTGCTCACCATCAGACTCGAGAGGGCTTGAGAGATTTACTGAAGGTCATGATGGGAAAGACCGATGTTCTATGTTCCGCAACATGTAATTGGGTGGAGCTGTATATTTCTCATTTCCTCTTTATTAGGCCATTTACTTTGGTAAACACCCTTTGTTTGGTTCTTTTATTCCTAATGTAGCGAGCTTTTGTTTTCTCTTATTTGTATCCTGCCGTCCATGTATGTTTGTTAAATTTTAGAAGTAATATTTTTCTATCAATTTTTCTTGGCTAGGGACTCGAAAGCATGAATAGCCTGGCTCGAAAATGCATTGAGTTGAAACCAATAACTCGTCACCACAAGTTGATGGCACTTTTAACTGGAATTCTTGGAGAAAATACTGAGGTGAGTTTGACTTAGACACATTTAGCACGCACTAGACCGTTCGATTTTTGTACTTTCTTGTAAGTCTTCTAGTGATTATGTTTTCTATAAATGGTAGGTTGTGCTAGCAGAGTGCTCCAAAGAATTTGGTCCCTGGTGAGTTAATTTTATATTCCCCCTCCCCCGGCATTACATAGGAGTTAGACTTCCAAACATCTTGATAATGGCTCTGGTTTTTGTTCGAGACCCATTTAGCTTCAATTTTGTCACTCCTCAGGATGGTTGCACATGCGATAGAACTATTGACTGCTGGAAGTGATGAAGCTAAAGATCTTTTATGCGAGGAGCATTCTAAATTGGGTGGTATCAGCATGGAAGAGCTCCATCGGCTTGCTTATGCACAAGTTCTTTCCTCTCATGCAATGACTTGGCAGGTGTTGAACTTTCTCAAATTACGATGCCATGTTTGTCTGTTTTCAAGTTGATATTATGAATCTTCATGGCTCAAAATTTTTTAGTTGCAATAAAAATTTATGTTTTTTTAATTTACTGACTCTATCCATTAACTACTCTAAATGTTACAGATTGCCCCAGTTTATTTGTCATCATGTACTAAGCAAGGGATGGGTATGTTGGAGATGTTACTTTACAAGCAGCCTCTGCAACAGAATCAATTGCTTCTCAAGGTGATAAGCACATGTTTTTTGTATGAATATTTACTTTTTTAATCCTGCATATTTCTTTGGATAGGATTAAAATTATCCCAAATATCAAAATGGACATTATGTGTTTGGTGTTTTGATTTTACTACAGAACATAGAGATTTGCCGCCTATATGAACTCCACGGCGTTAGTTCCAACCTTATGAAGGTATGTCTATAACTAGACGATCATTACCAAAACTCTTAATGCCTATGAACTTAAATATTTTGAATGAGTAATCTTAATTTGGGCGAAGATCTGATCTTCAATCACTAACATTTTGTGGGAATGCTAACTTTACTTGTTTGTGCTATGAAAAATGTGGCTGAAAAGTTGTTGATGCTATCGTTTAGATTTCTGGAGTTCACCACTGGAAACATGGAAGGAAAGGTTCTGGAGTTTTCTGGCTTCAACAAGCCCAGGATGAAGTTCGTCTTAACACAATAGCTCAACAGCTGTTTGATTCTGTTGGAAAGTCGCTCTCTGAAGAAAGTTTCAAGGTAAGAATCGTATTTGACTACACCTCGTGCGGTAGTAATAATAACTAGAGGTGGCTCACGGTCGAATTGTTCTGCTCGAGTCAAATTTTTCAAGCTCGAGCTCGAACTTCTATGGCTCACTCACGCACTATTCACCAGAGGTTCAATAGGTATAGGTTGGGTTTGAATTCGAATAGTATATTTATAAATATGTTCAATTTATTGATTTCTTGAATATAAATTATTGAAAATCTCAATAAAATTTTAGTACACAGTATGGCTCAGATTTGGTTCAAAACGAGCTCGGATATTTGAAAAAGCTTGGACCTAAGGCCAAATAATAACTGAACTTGAACTTGGGCTCTATTACCTCTTCTATCACACTCGAACTCGAATACCAGATATTCGACTCTCCGTCTGGTTGATCTTCAAAACTTTGCTTCTTTAAACTCTATGGAATCTCAGTAATGTGCTTTTTTGTCCATGCAGCAATGGGAAGGTTTGATTGAACTGCTAGGCACTGAATCTAAGATTGCTGGGGGTTTTGAATTCTTGCACAAGTAAGAAATTCTATCAACTTTATTGCTTGTTTGTGTAAACCACCAACAGTTTTGCTTAAGTTAATGCTCCTTGTGTGTTGTACAGGTATAGGGATTTCAAGAAATCTCTTCAGCAGGTTCATGAAGGAAAAACTTCAGATGCTGCTGTACAAGCTGTAGAATCACTCATATCAGTACAGCTTCTAACTCAATACTATTTTTTAATTCACCAATGACTCAACTTTTTCTATTGGGATTGATATGAATATCTTTTCGTATGAACTACAGCTAATGAAAAATAAATCTACGCCCCAGCGTTTTTGGCTGCCACTCCTATTTGACTCGGTAAGTCATGTAGCGTTATAGACAGCAAAACTAGGGTTTATTGCTGTGTTCTCTAATTTTGTTAACCTTTGGGAAAATGTTATTGTTGGCAGTTGAAGTTGCTTAACTGGAAAGAGCGACCTCTCTTAAATGTATCCCAAACAAATCTTTTGTTGAATAAGCTACAAGAACTATCCATGGCAAAGCTACGACCAGGTTTCATCGAAGCAGAATTACCCCCTCTAGCTTTAAGCTCCATCCGGCTCGCTCTTGCCACAAATCTTGGACGTGCTTTCCTCCATGAATGATCAGCACTGTAGTTTTTAGTAATTGTTTATTGTGAAAGTTGTGTTTGAGTAATATCAGCTCCAGATGAGTATATAAAGATAATATTTATGTATAGAAATTTTTTGTTGAAAAAATGCCAAAATGAGTATAAAATCTTGAGATAAGAATCATCAATTCTTATCTTTCCGAAGGTATTATTGAATTTATTCATGTAAATGTACATCTATTTTTTTTTTCTATCAATCTTTGCTGGTAAGTGATATTAGGTTTATATCTGTTCTTTGATTGTATAACTGACAAGTTGAGACGAATTATATAAAAGTTCAATTCCAATTTTAAACTGAATTAAAATAGTTAAATGATCAACTATCTGTTGGACAAACATCACATAATCTAATAAAAATGGGTTAATGTTGATTTAATATTCATTTTAATAAAACAATTCTCTTTTAAGATCTATTTTTTTAAATATTATAACTACTTTCACTCTCTCTTAACCTACCAAAATATTCATTTTCCAAAAAGGGTTTGTTTTTTTACAAAAAATTGTAACCGTGATCAGGTTCTTGCCGGCAACCACCGTTAACCACCGGCGATCCTATCCAAACGTCGTCCAATGTTTTAAACCACCGTTCACCGGCTTGTACCCATTGTCCACAATCAATCACAGTTTATCAACACCCTGAGATTTCAAAACCGACTTTAAGCCACCTTCTACTCCCGCCAACAAAACCAATTTTCCGTCGAGAATTTAACGCTATTTCACGTCGAACACCTACTTTCTTCCTCAACGTCAACCACCAGAAGTCACTTTCAAAGTTTGTTACCTACTGCACGTCGGTAGTTTTTTCGCTTTCGTTTTTTCAGCTCAACCTGAGATAGAACTTGGCGAAATCATGTATGTTAATCGATTTTTGTTTAGATGTTGTTTAGTTCAGCTTTCTGGTCGAGTAAACAACGATACGTTGTTCTGTAATTTCGGTAAGCATTTACAGTTTCCGAAGAATTAGCAAACATGATGCGATTGCCGTTTCATAGAGGATGCAATTTTAGGGTTATTTTTATACATAGCTAGATACTACAGACATTTGTTAGTCATTGCGAGTTTACTCGTGTCTTCTACCGTCTGCGTTTTTTAGGTTGAATACATACAGTGCTAGATACAGGCACCATTAGCTATAGTGTTTGCGAGTTTACTTGGTACTAATATTTGTCTTTGCGTTTTGTGTTTGAATAAAGTCATTGCTAGATATCATTATAGTCATTGCGACTTTACTTGGTTGGTGTGTGTTGATATTGTTAGCTAGCTATATGTTTATGTTGTCATTTAGATTGGTAGCTAATTGATTGCGATTTGTAGCGTCAACAAGTGTATACATTGCTAGAGATGAACATTCCTTATGAGACTCAGAAACAATAGTTGCTAAATTACACAAAGACACTGAGATTTACTAGTTTTAAAAGATATTACGATTTACAAGATGTTAGTTTTCTTATATTGCAATTGTACTTTTAAAACATTGCTAGATTGGGTAAAGATCGAGATAAATATATTTGTTCTGTAACACATTCATGCTTTCTACATTTCCCTACAACAAACTAACCCATTTCTTATCGTCTATCGTGGAATGCTTTAAAAAAGCCAAAACATGTAGTATTTGAAGATCGTAATACTTCTTTCGGAATGCTAAAAAGATACTTCAAACGATTAAAGAGTCGTGATATATCGCAATCACCCCAACAGAACAAAAAAAACTTTCCACAATCCTAGAAATTACCAACCAAACACTCACCGGGTTTCACTAACCAAACAAAAACATCAACTAACTTACACACATTGCTAGACATATTGTAGATTCCGTGCAAAGATTCCTTGACATATTGTATATTAGTGTAGACATATTATAGACATTGCTAGACATTGCAACACATATTGCATACATTCCTAGAAATGTACAACATTGAATGCATTGCTGTACATATTTTGCCAATACTTGCTGAACTGCAGACATTGCTAGATACGACCAACATATCACAGCGAGGATGCAATTCATGTAAAATCATCAACTAACCACATTCTGATCTGTCGGCCTGCTCCGATATCAATATCGACACTAACATAACACATACAATCTCACACAAAGATCTTCAACCCTTAACTAACACTGGAAATTAAAAAAACAACAACGATATCTCAAATATATACAACCTGAACTATATACAACTCACGAATTCAAGAAAACATGTACCAAAGAGAGGACTACTGTCCATTATGTGTTTTCGAAACCCAATTAACCCTCCAACAATCTTTATCGGCGTTACAGTGGCTCGTCCGACCAAAAAAACACCACCGGAGAAGAAAACTAACCTGTAAGAGTAAAACGACGTTAAAAAGTATATCGGAATGTAGATGATGCCGACAACGTCGTCTTCTCACCAACGATCGGAGTCGGAGAGTGTTCTTGTCGCCGGAAAACTTAGTTCACGGTTGTTGAAGGTGGCTTTTTGGTTCACTTTCGAGTTTCGTGTTTCGCTCTCTTAAAAATTAGAAAAGTTAAATTGGAGGGAAGGTAACCCAAAAGTCAAGCTTATGAGATGAAAAAAGTGGGTTCTAACAAATTAGTCCCTTCTATACCCTAGAAGGTATTTTTGTCCAAATTATTATACAAAATATTTTATGAAATACATTAAAAGTGAATACCACTTTGATATTGCATACTTAATAGATATTTATGAATACTTTTCTCAATATTTCCCCAAAAATATTCATTTTATTCTGTGAAATATATTTTTTTAAATGAATCAAGATATACAAATTTTCATCCAACTAACTATTAACATTTCTTTTAATCTCAAAACTGAATTTATTGAAATTCACCAATAGTTAAGTATAATACTTGAATAAGCCTATCTGCTTGATATATGTTTATAAAATTCACAACTATTGAAACTTAATTGTCTGAACTTAATTGTCTGATTGAATTGAGAGGTTGTCTTAATTGATCCAGTAACCAACTACGAACTAACTATCAACATTTAATCAAATATAAAGATGGTTTAAAAAAGTTGAAAATATAAAAAAATTAAATTTCAAATTCGAATACTTAAGAGGTGAAAGTAGGAAAATTTATAAAAGTATAAAAAATACAAATTCATATTCAATGCAGTGGTTGTGTAGTTAAATCCTTGAAAAATGTAATCTTCGAAATGAATAAATTTGTTTTTTTTGGAAAAGAGTAAAATAGATTTGTAAAAAAAAATGAAAAAATTAAGAAAGACAATTATTAGGTAAAACACCTTATAATATCTAGATTCAAAGTTATTTAGTATTTAATATCACTTACTAGCCATTTAGTTTTACCGATTAAAACTTAAAACCTGGTATTTTTATAGAGAAAAATATTTACAAATACCGACTCAACTATTTTAGTACCATATAATGTCCAAAAATTGCATATTACTAATAAGTATTTAGATCTCAAAATGGACAAAATACCCCTCTAGTACAAATAGAGTTTTTTAGGCTGAAACGTTTTTTCCTTTTTTTTGAACCAAAACCTTTCAGTACCCATTCCCTCTTTAACTCACTAGACCCAGTTAAAGTAGTAAATCCGACGAAACCCACAAACTCAGTAAATCCACCAAGCCTAATACCCAGTAACCATTTTGGATACCGACATTGACACCTCCAAAAATGGTTTCTCATTCTGACGAAGTAATCAACACATCACCGACCGGTGTTCATCGTCTAGGCATTATATTAGACGATTCAGTCACCGTTAAGACCTTCAGATAACCCTACAAGAACTAATCGTAACAGTAAAAACAATTAACTGTATTTCCTGGCTTCACCATCACATACATTCTGCATTTGTAGGTTTGTACTGTATTTAGAGTGTATTCCGGTGGTTCATTACAACTACGTTCGTAGTTAAACTTATATTGTTGTTAGGTATATCGTCGATCATTGCTACCTTATGGTTTTGGTAGATATAATGTTTCGAGGTACTTTATAGGGTTCTTAGGTGCATATATTATGTTATATTTTAATGTGTTGTGTTGTTTTTAGGTTGTAATTTATTGTCTAGTTTTCGCGTTTAGTCATTTCTAACTCAATTTTTAATTTTATGTAAACGTGCATGTGAAAGTAACATTAATCTCGCATCGTTCTCCTTTGAAGATACACCAATATCGCATCTTTTTTAGTTGTTGTGCAAAGGAAACGTATGGTTGTATTGTACTAGGGAATTTTGTGCTAGTTCAAAAGATTCGCATGGTTGTGTTTGTGCATTCTGTCTTCCTCTAAACTCGCATGTTTAATCTCCTTAAGGAAAGGCATGGTTAGGTTTGTAGTGCATACAGTAGCATGGTTATGTTTCAAATAAATAACATGGTTGTGTTTGTGCTGCATATAAGTAGCATTTTTAATGTATCAAATAGCTAACATTGTTAGTTTTTCAAAAAAGTAGCATGGTTGATGTTTCAAATAAAAAACATGGTTATTTTTTCAAATAAGTAGCATGGTTGACATTTCAAAGAAGTAGCATGGTTATTTTCTCTTTAATCAACCCGTGTCGAATTATGCTATGTAGGAAATATGTCTCTGAAAGCATGCTTCTACAGATCAAGAGTAGTCAGCATCCTAAATCTGATGAAAGGTAAAGAAATATCATTACATCCGAACACATCGAAGCTACGAAAGAAACACCATCATATACAATTTGAAAGCCTCATTCGACCTCTGCAATGATAAGTTCTTGATGAAAAAACATTATATGCTAATTCAGGAGATTATAAAAACGTACTCGGTCGAAGAGGACGCTATCCAAATTGGGTCGAAACTGGTCAAGCTAACGGCCAACAATGTAAAGGTTATTTCCGGGCTTAAACACGACACCGAGGAAATGCCTTTAAACAAAGCAGAAGGATTTTTACTTCGCTTCGAAGAAGGTGCAAAAACGGAGTCCATGATCATGGAATCATATTTCATGGCTGGAAGTTCAAGAAAAGCCGGCTTTGTTAAGTTTGAATTGTTTCTAGAGAGAGAGAGAGTAATGTAAAGTTAAGTAATATTGTAGAGAGATAAAATGATTCAGAGTCTTCAAGTTTCACTTAGAAAAAGAGTCGTTCATTTATTTATCGCCTCACGCACTATTTATAGGCGTGTCAGACTTCTATAACTGAATCAATTATATAAAAGGAAAAATTGTATTGGAACCTCTGATATTTACAAATAATCCAAATATCTTCTTATAACTATACAATTTATCATAAATAACCTCAGAATTATTACATTATGTCCCTAATATTTCATATCCTTATTAGTCTGAAAAATAGAAAATCAGCATCAAATGCTACGATAATGGTACATTTATCTCTAATGTATGTTATAAGTAGGATGTTCAGTTGTACTAATCTAGCATAGTCGATAAACTAAAGTCGCTTATTTGGTATAAGTAGGATGTTCATTACCATTAATATCGCATGGTTTGCTTTAACTATAGTTGTTAATACACTAAAATCTCATGGTTGTTTATCTGGCATAGTAATTAAAACTAAAGTCACATCGTGTGCGGTGTTTTACAGGAAGGTACAGTGAAAGCCATCAGTGAAGGCGGGGAGAATGCTGCGAAGGACGTTGGTCGATTCTTCATCTTGATTCTTTTCTTTACCCTGTTGTACTCAATATCATGAGATATATTGGGTTGGACAGCAGTATATTATATCGAAGACCTTGACAAAATAAACAACTATGATCGGTTTGGAGCAATATTGCAGAAGCTTCTTGGGTCAATTAGAGCTTGTGTTACTCGCCGAAAAACCCGATAGAGTTATGGGTTGTGTTGAAATTTTATTCGTAAGAATGTTGCCACGTAACTAAATATTAGTTTAAATAAGATGTCCAGATGATAATAAATTTTGTGATGCAACCCTTCATCATATAGCATACAACCATTGCGCAAGCACTCGCCAAGTCGAATATGATCCAAAGATGCTACAAACTGTGGGGATTGGAGTCCAAACCATCAACCATGGAGATGATTGAAAAGCTTCACCTTCTAGAAGATGATGAGGTATCAAATATATATATTCTTGAATGTTATTATATTTGTTTTGTAGAAACGCATGGTTAAATAACTAATGTGTAGCATGTTGCTTATTGCGAAAGTATCGCACTATGTTTATATAACTAACATGGTTGGGAAACTAAAAAAACTTGCATAATTTAAGTATAATACAACTCACATAGTTTTAGTATGATATAACCCACATGATTGGAAAACTAAAAGAAACACCTGGTCTGTCAAAATCCAATAAGATTCCTAGTGACGAATGTTTTACTAGGTTGTTCTTCATTAGATAAATTTTGGAGGCTGAGTTGACATTTCTAGAGGGTGAAAGAACAACATTTGGATGCGGTGAAACAAGTGTGAAGCCAGATGTTGTACCAGTTGTACCAAATGAAAGGCCTAGGAAAATGACTAAAACTGTAGCCCAAAAAACAAGAAAAAGGCCACCACATCCAAGGAAACCCAACCACCCAACCCTGAACATACCAGCCCTCAACCATTTACTCAACACTAAGCCGGACACCCCCACCTGAAACTGGGAGGGAGAAGGGGGAGGGGTAGAAGATGAATCCATTTGCACTATTAATGAATTTTTTATCCAACACAACCTGACTCCACCAAAGTCGAAGAATACTGGAACGACTTCAAAGAGCGCTACAACGACATTCAAAGCTCGGACCAACATCCAAACAAAGAATACAACCACTTTTAAGATTCGTTATGTTCTACATCAGATAGCAAAACATAACAGAAATAGCAGTTCATATAAGAGGTCTATTGAAAACAAACGTATGAGGCATTCGGTTAAAAAAATGACAAACAAGTAAGTGCATGTCTCTTATATGCTCTAGCTTGTTATATATGTTTTATTTGTTTCATCCTCACACATCTTATACCAATATGTTTGGCATTTTTGTGACATATTGAACAACTACATGATAAGCTAGCTCAGTTATATCAGAGATTTGAAAACAACAACTTGAAAAAATAATTTATGTTGAACAACAAGAACTTGAAAAAAACTTTCTCTAACTTTTTGTTCTACAGGACGCCCTGACACAACAAAACCAACCAGACAAGTCGACGAAGGAGTCACAAAAGAACCACTTGTTCGCGAAGCTGTTCCAATGTTACCAAGTTAAAGGTAGTGGGTACAACTGATTCACCTCTTAAGGAGACAAAAACTACAATGCTGGTACCAAATGAACCCGAGACTGGAAATACGCCAATGGTACCACATGAACAAGCAATGCGTACAAATAAATCTCCTCTAAATGAGAGAAAAATACACCACTGGTACCACATGAAAAGGAGGTAGAAACTACAACAATGGTACCACCTGAATAGGTAGTGGGTACAAATCAATCTCTTCTAAAGGAGACAAAAACTACACCACTGGTACCACAAATACAGGAGGCAGAAACTACAGAAGTGGTACCACCTGAATATGAAGTGGTAACAAATGAATCTACTCTAAAGGAGGCATAAAATATGCCAGAGGTACAAGTTTGTGAAGATGTAAGTGAATCTTAAGTAATTTAAGATTCACCATTTTGATCATATATTGTCATATAATGTCTGTTTCTAAAGTTATATTTTCTAGGGTTTTGATATGCTGTTTTGTTATACTTGGATATGTTGTTTTGTTATACTTGGATCTGTGATTCCTGAAGTAGCATGGTTAATATTTCAAATAAGTCTCATCGTTTGGATATCAGAAGTCTCATGGTTTAAATATCAAAGAAGTCACATGTTTTTTTTATCAAAAGACTCGTATGGTTTACATATCAATATAAAATAACTCGTATGTTTAAAAACTCAACAAATGATATGTTTAATATACAAGAACTAGCATGGTCTAATATCAAATAAATTGCATGGTTAAAATATCAAAGCAATCGTATGGTTGAATTTCATGTTTTAGTGTATGATAACTCGCATGGTTAAAAGTGTACAGAGGTCGTATGGTTATCATATAAAGAATAACATCGATATAATATAACTATAATCACATGGTCATCGTGCAAGGTATTGCATTGCCAACACTGTAGTCCTAAAATACAGCAACCCAACGAAGTAGATTAAGTGAACTAGCATGATTCCCAACACCATAAACCTCCAAAAGAAGAATCCCAATGCCACAAACAACAAGAACACGATGCCCAACAACATCAACCTCAACCCCAACAACACCATCAAACCGAACAAAAATAACCAGCCTCTACAAAAAGTGAACAACTCACCCAAACCAAAGCAGTATCAGCACTACCACAGCAAGCTGAATAGGAAGTGAAACCCCTGCAACAAGCACAACCCTACACAAAGGCAGAGCTGTTCACCCAAATGGAAGTAGCAACAAAGGTCCCACACCCAACTGAAGAGGATTCCGAACACCGACAAGAGACTTCACAAAGTCAGAGCAACCCACGCAAGTAGAAGTGGTAGTAGCAGTACCAGATCGAGCAAAAAAGCGCGAAGGACAAGCATTAATATAAGCTAATACGCCGAACAAAATGAAATGTTTAGAACTACATTGTTTGATGATTTATTAATATAGTGTATAGAGTCATTTTTATGAAATTTTGATCGGCTTGAGGCAAATGCTGTCATGCAATGGAGTTTGAATTCTATCATAGAGGATATGCTTGCTCATAATTTAGGAGATGCTAATACTGGCAAAGTTGTAGAGGAGACAACATCTTGGGTAGTCGCTTGTGATTTTGTAAGGGGATCTTTAGCAGATTAAAATTATTAAACATCGAATATATATATATATTTTCAAGTTGTTTAACGTCTCACATGGTATAATATACTTAGAATATCATGGTTGTAGTATTCTTGGAATCACATGGTTGTTATAACTGGAATCGCATGGCTGTAATATTCTTAGAATCTCAATGTTATAATATGCTTGGAATCTCATGGTTATAATACTACATCCAGATTTCTATGCTCCAGACCACGAAATAATCAGTTGAAGAGGACAATGGGTGACGTCATTGGGATTCAATCGGTCAGACACAAAAGGAAGAGAAAAAGGTTAATTTCATTGGTTGGGAAGAGATTACGACAATAACGAAGATAATTGAGGTTAGTGAATACCATAAAATCCTTAAGATATAAAGGCCAGAAGAACAAAGAGATCTAGAAGTATGGTATTTAACATTATCACAGTTCTCCTACAGATTGAATGTGAGTGTAAGTGAGCTGATGACACTACCTAACGAACGAGACCTGGACTCTAAGGTAAAATATACAAGTGTTGCATTGTAATGCTAGAATTAAAGGTAGATTTGCATGTTAGTTGGGTTGGACCAGTCTATTATGATTAATTATATTAGTTACTTGCATGTTTAGTAATCTAACATGGTATTCACTTCAGTAAGATCGTACAATTGGGTTATACTAATCTACCATCTTTAGTTATATGCCTCCTACTTGTCATTTGGTAGATTATCGATATTTGGATTTATAATATGCTTAAAGAAGCCGATTGGCAAGTATCATTCAAAGTTTTTGAAGGTTCTTACAATTTTAAATACAATGCGATACAAAAAATTTCCCATGAAACGATAAGTGTAACTAAAATTAGTTATCGATTATTATAACAAAAATGTTTGTAATCTTTTTTCTAATGCAGGAGACACTGGCCGAGAAGGGAGACGTGTCAAAAATTATTCACGAATTATTCAAAACTTTGAGGCCTGAAACGTATCTTGCGTCTCTTCCAGCGTGCCAAATAAAGAAGGAGGTAATAAACCACTTGACCTTAGTGATTATTGATATGAAGAACAGAACGAAAAAATACTAGAACATACTCATGCCTCAACATACTACACAAGAAGAACGACTGAGCCACTGGTAAGTATTTTTTTAAAGAAATAGCATGGTTAATGTTTCAAAGAAATAACATTGTTAGTTTTTAAAAGAACTCACATGATTAGTTTTTCAAAGTAATCGCATGTTATATTTAAGCTTCTAACTGCTCTAAACTCTTCTTAACAGTTAACATATTGTATGAAAAAGATACATACATGGTGTAAAAAAGAGAAATAAAGTAAAAAATATAAGAGATATCCCAACAAAAACCAGGCAGCCTCGACCGCGACGTTTTTGTTTGTGAATACGCCAAAGACATTATCCAAAAATGCTTCGTATCGGACATTTAAAGTGAAGATATGTGTCCAACTAGTAGAGATCAGTATATTTGTTTTACTTCCTAAATGATATAAACACTAACATTTGGATTTTTTAGAGTCGTCGATGGCCTCCTGATGCTCTGATGGCCCTGATGCTGAAAAGTTAGTAGTATGGTAAAATCTGGTACCAAGAGAAAGAGAGAGGGGACTACCAAAAATTCAAATGTTTAAAAGATCAAATAGGGGAAAAACAGCTTTAAAAAGATATTAAGCTAATATAGTTGGTAGATGGTATTTAAGATATTAAAATAAATGGGTGTTGAGTGAGGGTTATTTATAGCAAATGAGTATTAAGTAAGCATAAATGGTAGTTTGGGTACTGGATGAACTATATTTTGTGACTAGGTACCTTTGGTGACATTTTTTTAAGAACACCAAAATTACCACTTACTCATTATATAGGCCTAATTTTTAGGTTTCTGATTATTTGTTCTTGTGGCTCTTTCTCTCCCAACAACTTTAACCCTTCCTTCCTCACTTGTGTTCCTTACAGAACATAGAGTTATTATAAAGTTAGTATTGCTTTAATTGCAATACTTTATTTTGGTTTTTTGTAATATAAAATTTATCCATTTTTTTTTCTGAGTACGATTGGTTAGAGCATGTACAACGGAAGCGTTAAATCATGCGTTAATTCGATTTATAGTTAAAACACTAAAAATTCTAATTCAATGAACGTGTTAAGATTGAAGTTAGATGACGTGGAAGTAATTTATGCTAACTCGTTTGTTAAATTCCCAGAACGAGTTAGCAGATAGGTCCTTTGTATTTTAGTGGTTATTTTTTTCCTCCTCTATTTTTTGTATTTGTCATTTTATTCATTAATTAATATATTTTAATATATATGACTAAAGCATATTCAAATTAGTTAGCTAAAAAAAATAGGTAAATCATATCTTTTTTTCCTACGTGTCACTAGTTAACGTATAATTTTAACACATACGATTGTACATGCTCTCTTATATGGTTTACTGAAAAAATAATTTTTGAAAATCATAGCCTTTGGTGGAGGTAGTGTCAATTTCATTACATTTTTTTGTTTTTTTGTAATCTAAAGTTTTCCTATTTTTCTTTTCCAAAGTTTGATTATTTAGGTTTGTAAGAAAAACATGATTTTTGAACATCATAACCTTTGGATGCTTCCCGTTGAACCGGAAAACCCTTTGGATGCTTAAGATCATGAGTTTATCTTTTCCACGTATATATTTAAGATGGGTCTTCAATCATTCCCTTTAACCGAGAATTATTATATTTATTCGTGGAGACTAAGTATTCTGAGTCCCCTTGTGTCGAACGTTTGGAGGATCTTAATGGGAACCATCATTCTTGCTCAACAAGCTTATCAATATTTTTTGTGAAAATACTTCTTAATGACAGTCAAGATATCCGACATGTAGAATAAATATTTCCTTTTCTTTTTCATAAAAAATGGGGCGAAGATTCGTGAAAATATTCATGGGTGTAATAATATATGGAAAAAATAATTTGTTTTTTTTATCTCGAGCAGTTTAGAAAACTAGATATACAGAAAGAAGATAATTTATTTTTCTCCCGAATATGGGATGGAGAATGCAGCTCCAAGAAAGCCTTCAATCTTCATACTCTGTTCTTAGAGCCCAAGCTGAATCCATGAGCTTTTCTTCTCGATTTTGATTGATTTCTATGGATTATCACTCCAACAGCGAATGTGTGAAGAAAGAATACCTTCTCTTCCGTCTAAAAAATTTGTTGGAAAACCTCCTCAACAATCTCAAATCAAGAAATCATTCGTTGAAGTTGTTAAACTAAGAAACAGAGACCTGAATGTTGATCTTAAACCTGAGTACACCAAGAAAGTAGATGATCATTACTCTGTTCAATATATTAAAGACGTCAAAGAATTGCTAATCCAACAATCTAAAATTACTATCGTGGGGAAATTCAGCAATTGGAATCCCTCAAAGATCGGTTATGAATAACTTTGTGAGTTCATTAAAATTGAAAGGGTCTTTTAGTTTTGGGATTTTGGATACTCATCATATTCTTCTCAAATTCAGCTTGAAGAAAGATGTGTGCTATATCTGGTCTAAGAATGTTTGGAATATATAAGGATCAACGATGTGTCTGCTAAGATGGAGTTTTGATTTTAATAGAAAATATGAAAATCCTTTGACGCTGATCTGGGTTCGCTTTGAAAGAATCTCTGAGTTCCTTTACAACCACACTGTCATAAATGATCTTGCATCAACAATAGGAACCCCTTTTAAAGTTGTTGTTCCATGAATCAACAGAGTTTATAGCAATGCCTGTTATGCTCAAATTGAAATCAATATTTTAGGAAAGCTAAAACATAGAATGTGGATTGGCTTTGGCTCTAACGATGGCTGTTGGATTATGCTAAGTTACAAAAATGTACCAACATATTGTGACATATGTTTCCATATAGGACATAAAGATACATAATGCAAGAAAGCCAGTAAGAGTGATACGATAGAAGATAAAAAGGAAGAAGAGGTTCCTAACCCCGGAACTAAAAGTAATGATAGCAAACCATGAATCAGAACAAACGACATACTAACCTGCAGGAAAGGATGAAATCTCGATGAAATCTCCGAGCCATGTGACCCAAACTTTCAGTAAAGTTTACAAAAGAAAAATCAAATCTATTGTGACCCAAAAGGACATGACAGTAAGAAGGATGATAGTTTAAATCAATCACAATCCTATGAAGATCAAAACACTGAATTCCATGACAACAAAAATCAGTCGCTCACTGAAACCATCAGAATAACTCCAGCAAAGACTCTACGGAAATCATTGAAGCCCTTCAAAAGCTGGACCATGTGTATGCTCAAAGCAGTCCTAAGAAGGATGCTAACTCCATAACTTCGGATTATGATAACATAAGAAGTGTTAATGTTACTCCAAGAAACTCCCAGTGTGACTCTGACTTCAACACCATTATCAGCAGAAAACTGAAGGCTGCCAAGAGACAGAAAAATTAATAAGGTGGCCATTAATTCCCTGAAGAAAGAAGGGGACAAACGAAAACAAAAATCCTTATCTGATAATGATAAGGATAATTAGTTGGAATGATAGAGGTATTAACAACAATCCTACTCTGCGAAGGCTTATCTCAATGGTTCATACTGAAAAAATTAAAATCTTGGCTATTCAATAGCCTATGGCTAATACTGAGAAGATTGATAGTATTGCTAATACCTTTATCTTTAAGAACTATATTCTTAATAGTTCAAACAAGATTTGGGGTTCTGGTTCGCTGATGTTTCGATTAATGTTGTGGAAGACAATGACCAATTCATTCATATGGAGGTTCATTATCCTGGCCTCGAGGATAGCTTTTTGTTTACTTCCGTTTATGCCAAAATTCAGAGGCTTCAAGGATGGATTTGTGGTAAAGGATGAAGAATCTGGCTACCAATGATAAAGCTTGGATCACTGCTGTACTATACTATTACTACATCTGAGGACCAAATTGGTTGCACTAGTAATAATCAAAACAATACTGATAACTTTAATGATGCTATCAGAAGCTGTAACCTTGAAGACGTTGGGTATGTGGTGTCCAGATACACTTGGAACAGAAGCTGTCACTGGTAAAGACTTGACAGAGCTACGGTAAATGACAGATGGTTTTCGAATTTCAAAGGAATCCAGGTTCTTCACATGGTAAGAACTTGTTCTGATTATTCCCCTCTTCTCATCTCTTCTCTTATTAACACTAGTAATCACTTGAAGAAAAGCTTTAAGTTTATAAATTCCTGGACTAATGATACAAGATTCTTAAGTATTGTAGAATAAAATTGGAACTTAAAGATTAATGGCAGCAACAATCAAATCTTTTGGTACAAGTTGAGAAGACTTAAAAACTGCCTAGATGACTGAAAAATAAGTACTTTAGATATATTTTCAACAAAGTTAAAGCTACTGCTGATGAAGTGAAGAAGCTGGAAACTCTCCACAACATGTTCAATAAATCAACCACTAAAGTTGCTCTTTCAAAAGCTAATAGCCTTTACATCAAAGCTTTTAGAAATGAGGAAGACTACTGGAGACAAAAGTGCTATAACAGTTGGTTCAAAGATGGAGATGGCAACACAAAGCTCTACCATGCCTATGTATGCAAGAAAAGAAGAAATAATGTGATTAAGAGTACTAAATAAGGAGGTAATTGGATTTATAACTCTGATGAAATCAGAAAATCTGCTGAAAATTTCTTCAAAAACTATCTTGTTTCTAACTCTTATAATAACAAGGAAGAAGAGAACATTATGATGCAAGATTCTATCTTTGATAATATTCCCAGATTGGTTACTAATGTTGATAATGATGATTTGCTTAA
The DNA here is from genome assembly GCA_036936605.1 of Limnanthes douglasii subsp. nivea. Lineage (NCBI taxonomy): Eukaryota > Viridiplantae > Streptophyta > Magnoliopsida > Brassicales > Limnanthaceae > Limnanthes > Limnanthes douglasii. Next base: position 242,171,572 of record JAUPFV010000003.1, on the reverse strand, counting down.
GCCTACAAACAAGGATGAATTTTGGAGAATCAATAACAACATGAGTAATGACAGCGTTGCTGGCATTAATGAATTTAACATTCTCATTTTCAAAATCCGTTGGAACATCATAAATGAAGATCTCCGTAAGGCTTTAACTTCTTATCTTCATGATAATAGCATCCAAACTGAAGTCTTTGCTATTGGGATTTTTCTTGTCCCTAAGAATGCTAACCCAACTAGCTGGCAAAACTAGAGACCCATAAGTTTGTGCTCTATATTTAACAGAGTTTTGTCAAACCTTATTAACTCTAGACTAGCCAGCATTCTCCCTAACATTATTTCAAACTCTCAAGGTGCTTTCGTTAAAGGCAGGCTTATCTATGAAAACATTCTAACTGATAAAGAATTGATTCATGACATTAATAGAAAGCCCAAAACTGGAAATATCATTATCTAGTTTGATATGTTTAAAGCCTTCGACAGAATGGCTCATTCTTTTATTCTCAAAGTTCTTTCTAGATTTGGATTTTCTGATGACTTTATTAGTTTAATCAGAAAGATGATCACTGATGTTAACACTTCTATTCTTATCAATGGGTTAGTTGTTGGTTACTTCCATCAGAAAAACTTTTTAAGGCAAGGAGATCATTTATCTCCTAGCCTTTTCATTCTTGGCGATGAAGTACTAATAAGAGGGCTCTATAATCTGTTTAGTGCTAACAAAAGTATGCAATATGCTACTAGATCAATTCTCGTTGTTCCATGTCTAGTGTTTGCTAACGATATACTAGTTTTTACTAATGGTTTGAACTCCTCTATAGACAATTTAAGCATTGTTTTGGACATTTATCAATCTGTCTCTAGACAAGCGATCAACAAGGATAAGACCAAACTGATTACCTCCAATAGAATGCAGCATTCCCAGATTAGCAGCCTAAAGCTTCTGACTGGATACTAAGCTGAGAACCTTCCTTCTAGCTATCTGGGGATCACACTCTGCAGGAATAACAAAGGAAAGAACTTCAAACCTATCTTAGAAAAATTTAATGAAAAAAATCAATGAATGGGACTTTAAACATCTGTCCTATGGAGGCAGGATGACCCTGATTTCTTTTGTTTTGCTTCCAATAACATACTACTCAATGCAAAATAGTTTACTTCCCAAAACTATAATTAATAACTTAGAAACAACCTTTAATAGATTTTTTTGAGGTCTAACTATAATGAAAAGTCTATCCAATGGACCAACTGGAACTATATTTGTAAGCCTTTTGAGGAAGGAGGGCTGAACATCACGTCTTTCACTGACATTCAACTCACCTTCTCTCAAAAGCTTTGGTTCCTTTTCAGGAAAAAGAGCTGCTTGTGGTCTAAAGTTATGCATAGTATTTACTGTCCGTTCACTCATCCTTTAAAATCAAACTATAAATTTTTTAGTTCTTTGGTGTGGAAGAGATTAACCGGTGTGAAAGATCTTACTGAGTCCAATATTAAATGGATTCTTAGGAAAGAAAATATGGACTTCTGGCATGATGAGTGGCACAAATTCCCTTCTTTATCTAATACCTCTAACACTGACTCTAATCGGTGGTTCCTTGAAGCAAAAGTCGATTCATTTGGGAAGCTCAATGAATGGGACTACATCACTCTTGAGACTTTCCTTCCTTATGACATAATTAATCATATCAGGAAGTATAAGATCAATCCTGATGTTAAAGAGAAAATAATTTGGAAGCATTCAACAAATAATAACTTCAATACAAATCTCACATGGTAAAGCATAGGAATCAAGCATAATAAGTCCAACATATTCAAGAAGCTCTGAGATTCACAAAATACCCAGGAAGTTTTCTTTTCTTTGCTGGAAATTAATCAATAAATTTATATCTACTGATGATATTCTTATGAAAAGGCATCTATCTATAGTCTCCAAATGCCAGTTCTGCAACAATTATGAAGAGAAAAACCATCTATTTATTAGCTGCAGCTTTGCCTGGAAAATTTGGAACTATTTTGGTTCTCTTTTCAAGATATACTCATGTTATCAGAATGTGGTTTTGGTATTCTAAAAACAAGTTCCATGTGACTCATATTATTCCTCAAATTATCTCCTGGATTATTTCAAATAATAGAAACAATTCAAAATACAATGGAAGTTTCGATTCTGTTAATTGTTCCATTGATAGAGTGATTAGAAATATAAATGGTATTGATATGTCTAACATTCTGACCAGTAAACACTCATCCAACGCTTTTAGTGCATGAATTTCTTTAGGCTGCAACTCAATTGAAAATAGAATAAAGAATTCAATTTACCTTTAATGGATTCATGCTCCCACACTGGTGAATCAAGCAGAGGGATCTTGTTCAAGAGCTGGGAAGGAGACATTATTGAAGGTTCGGGCATCATCTTTGGCAAGCTAAATCCTTTACTTGGTGAGACTAGAGCACTGTTAGAAGGTCTGATTGTTTGCAGACAAAACAACTGGTCTGCTGTTAACAATGAGTCAGACAACCTCTTACTTATCAATATTATAGCTGGAGGTAATGTTGTCTGGCATCTCGACTCTCTGATCTCAATTTGTAGAAAGCTCATCCGCCTTAAAATGTCCCAGAGACATATTTCTAGACTCCAAAACCAAGCCTCTAATTGGATTGTGAAATGGACTCTGTCATGCAATCAAAAGATGAGGATGAGAGTGATGAAGTTAGCGAAGATGAAGGAAATATAGGTGTTGATTTGGAGTAGGTAGAGGTGAAAGCTTATCCGGGTTTGACCGAGGTAGGTCGCGTTCCTAAGGGGTCTGATCATAGCATACTGAACCAAGGTGTTGCTTCTCAAGATAAAGCCAGCATACCTTTTACGGAGTTGATGAAATATACAGTAGTTGAGTAGGGTTCCTTTTTTATCATCATTATGTTTTCAACATTTTTACTAAGGGTTAATTTTTGATAGTTTTGTTTGTACTATTATCGTTGAAATCTTACATATTGATTACAATAATTTTGTATTAAGTTTTCTTGAGGGTGAATTATGGTGTTTATTTTCCGTTATTTTATGAAGTTTGTTTTTATCTATGTTGATGATGGTCCAAGTGTTACGAGGTTAAAGAAGGAGGAGGGGTGTCAGATTGATAACTTAAGTTTAGCTAGGCACAATACAATCTCGTGCGTGGCCCTCTGGGCTTATTTTATTGACCAGATCTCTAATTTGAGTTTCCAAGTTAAGGTTCAATATAGCCTATTGTGTGGCCTTAAAGGTTTGGTTTATAAACTAGATTACTAGGTCGGCTAGTACTGCCCAAGGTCAGTGTGGCCCCTTGCATAGTCTCGTGGGCTTGATTAAGCAACCAGTTTTCTTTGGTTGATTCTGTGAGAAATGGCATAGTGTGCCCCCTTTTGTAGCCCTGGAAGCGTGGGTTTAACCCTTTTTCTAAGTTGTGGTGCTATCCAACCCTTATGATTTTTTGTTATGAAAAGTTTGCATTTTAGAGTAATCATAATCGGTTAGTGGTTAGTTGATTATCTTTTAGAAATGAAAGCTAGATGTTGTTCATATTATTTGATAAAGATAAAAACAAAATAGGGTTTGGTAGTAGAAGATTGCATTAGATCAATGGCTTATAATGTGCCTAGTTAAAAAAACCCCTCAGCGCCACCAGAAGATAGAAAGAGTGCACGATCGTGCTACATGCCATGGTGATACATTTTAAAATGATGAATATTTCAATGGATATTTTAGTGCGTTACCATCCATGTCTCTTAGTCGATAAGCCCAATGATGTCCTTTGGAGATTAATTTTTATGGACCGTCCCAGCCGGGAGCCTGCTTTCCAGCATTCTTGTCTACGCTCGTTTGAATATCTTTTCCATGACGGCCAAGCTCCCATTATCTAGCAAAACTCGCGTAACCATGACCCTTGAGGTATCCACATTGATGGTCAAGACATCATTGTCAGAGGTGACGACCCCTCTTAAATCATCTTCGTTGAATGTCCAGTCACCTATTGTGTCTTTTATTGAGGGCATTGAAGAGTAAATCATCCCTCGACTATCGCGTTTGGTGGCAGATAGTCTCTTGACTTTTAAATGTCCGTTGACAGTCCTTAGACTATCGCGTTTGGATAAAGTTAGTCCACCAGATCCTCTGATGCATGAGAGGTTTCCATTTGTCACCATAGTCCCCAGATTTTTGTATCACCACTAGTCCCTTGAGTTTAGGTCAAACCCAAAATGTAAAATATTACGGATAACTAAACTTAAGGGACTAGTGGTGATACAAAAATCTGGGGACTATGGTGACAGGTGGCAACCTCTAATGAATCAGAGGATCTGGTGGACTAACTTTATCCAAACGTGATAGTTCAGGGACCGTTAACGGACATTTGAAAGTCAAGGGACTACTTCCCACCAAACGCGATAGTCGAGGGATGATGTATTGTTCAAAGCCCATATTGGGTCTGGATAGTTGTGATATAAACATTCGTTACCAAATAGACCTCCAAGTCCTTTTTGTGCCTTTTTCACGATGAAGCGCTAATCCCCGACAAGGTGTCTCTACCAAATATAGCGCACAACCATTGTTGCTTTTTCATATCTTTTAACTTTTCTATGAAGGTTTGTGATGTCCTATCTCCCTCTCATTCATCACGTAGCTCACCCTCTCGCTGTCTCACATACTAGACGAGCTCGTTACTATCAATCAACTGTTATATTTTATCCTTTAACTACGAACATTCATCAGTTGGATGGCCGCGATCATTGTGGTATGTGCAGAAATGCCTGCAGGATCTCTCGTATCTGGGAGCTAACATACTCCGTGACATTTGGTAATTGGCTCGGTGTTAGGTTTGTTCGTGAAAGTGGGTATGTTTTAAGTAGGGGTTGAAATTTGAAGAGAGATTATCATAATAAGAAGTTTGTGACTTACTTACCTGGATTCTTGCGTTGTTATCTCGGGGTGTCTCGTCAATGCACCTCCTGTCTTCCACTACAGCTTTGGATTATTGGAATGTTTGATAAAGCGGATGGTCAGAATACATTTTTGTTTAGTCAGCGAACTTGATGAGTTGGTCGAACCCTTACAGTATGCTCCCATCTTCCTAACTAGGAATTGGACGAGTTTAGTGTAGAATAGGCCCGCGCGGTACAACTCCCTCTTAAAGGCGGCAACTGTTATCGGCTCTTCGCAATTTAATAGGGTTTCAAACTCACGGAAAAAAAATTTGAACGTAGATTTTGAGCAACTCTCCTCTTCTCTTGTACAAGTTCACAAATAGAATCTCATTCTCGCTTATGTTATTTTTTACCCACAAAGCGGTTCCTAAACGCTTCCTAAAGTCCCTCAAAATCATAGATCGTACCTTTTAGGATACTATTGAACCACTCAAGCGCGTTCCCTTCAAACGTCATAGAAAAAGCTCTACATAGTAAAACTCCATCAGGGTTGAATGCCATGATCATGTTCCTAAACATCATAAGGGTTAAACATCATTCTCTAACACTTCTTGCTCTCTGTTTTTCCTTGCTACTTTATTGCTCAACTGGTTCTCTTGGTCGGAATATTTTACTTTTTTTTCTTCTAATTCGTTCTTTTACTTTCGTTGGTGCACTCGACGTCCTCCACTTATGCCTTAGTTTTTCGGTGCGGATACCCTTGTTGGCTTCCCGAGAAAGATCATACTTTCCCTTATCTTCCGACATAATTTTTTTGGTTAAAAGCTAGAATGCCTCGATTATTTTCTACATTCTTTCTTTGGCTTCCACATCTCTCTCGATTTGCAGTTGGTTTGCCTTGAGTCTCTCCTGTTTGAGCTATTTTATATGACATTTAAAAACATTTGGACGTTAGATAGGGTGATTGACATACCTATATTGAGAGGATTATCTTCCTAGGACGACACAACGACAACGATAAGGTAAGTGGTTGTGCTCGCAACGTTGATTTGAGCTTGGTCATTGTTTCCAACAGTGATCCCTTAGTCTGTTTGCTTAAGGGCTAGAGTGAGCTCATGGTTACCTCTACCATTTAGTGAGTTCTTCATGATCCCCTGAACGTTTAGTTGATCCTTCTAGTCATGATGTGTCCTAGGGGCCTTCCATTTAATTCTTGACCTTGTTACCACCATTCTTAAATCTGTCAGTGCAACTACCTACAACATAAAAAGGTTATCTTATCTCGTTCCCACAGACGGCAAAAATCGGATAAGGGGATTTCTAATTATATGATAAAAACTTAAAGTCAAGAAAATAAGAGATGCTACTATATTTCTTATTATTCTGAAAATCATGCTTTTTTTTCTCTAACGATTTTGATCTTTTTATACATCATAAACCATATTACATTATCCCCATTATATATAAATGCTTATTATTTACATAATGTTCTTAATATGTAAAAGTTGATCCCCACGTTCTCTTGGTGGCATACATCATGGCATTACGTGCTCTTTTCAAGTAACAATTGCTCTTCATTCTCAGACGACAATCATGTTATGGCGAGTACTCCTTCCCTTAAACTGTGTCATTTTACCGATCATATTTTTACTCAGCTCTTGTGTTTGGTCACCCCTCGTCTACTCGGTCATCATTCTTGTTGTTGACTAAGCGTACTTTTTCTCGCTCGGTCGTCGTCTTGCTGTTTAATAGTCATTATAAGGAATAAAATATGTTTGAGGGGTATAGTTTATTTGCTCGCTCAATTGTCATCTATTTCTTACCTTGTCATTATGTATAGCCTGCCTGAGGGGTATATCCTTATCAGTGAGCACTTCATTCTTCATTATGGAATTCTTCTAGCATAAAGGTTTCTTCGTCCCTAGCCTCGACCCAACTTTCAGGAATGATCCCTTCCACTAAATATTTTCTGATAAGGGTTCTTCAATCTTCTTCTTCTTCTTCATCCCCCTCTATTATAATGACACCCAAAGATGTGATGTTTGATAATAACAAATGGTTGGTATAGTGATGGATGATTTGGCACATGCTGAAGATACCAAAGCATCAGCAACATAATTTTCTTCTATTGGGACTTGTTCAAAAAAGACTTGATCAAACAAGGTTGTCTAGTGTCGAAGCTCCCTTAGATACTGAATGAGATTATTATTTTTGGTTTCGGCTTGGAGTAGAGCCTGATGTACAACTAGTTTAGAGTATGTAAATATATTTACTCTCTTTGAGCCATATATGTTTGCAAGACGCAATCGTGATATTGCGGCCTAATATTGTACTTTATTGTTAGATATAAATAAACCAAATTTGATGGATTGAGTCAATATATCCCCTATTGGAAATGTTAAGTGAACTCATGCGTTTGAGCTGAGATTGTTACTTCCTATATCTTTTCATACTTACCAAGTTAACTATATTTTCTCTTTTGATGGTTTATATAATTCTGATTGGAACTTTGTTAAGAAATATGCCAAGTCTTGAGATTTGATTGCAGTCTCAATTGGAATCTGGTAGCATAATCTCATAGGTCAACTGACCAACGACTCAGTATTACAGATACATCTGGTTTTTTATAAGACACTTATGAGTAGAAAATATGCTCTCACTATGATTATATGAGCCTTGAAATAAGGGCTCGTTTTCTTACATATAATTAGCAGTGTTAAGGAAATATTTTCCAATTGTACATATCTTGTACGAGACTTCTTGTTATAGATCAAGTCCTCTCGAGTTTAAATTTGTTAAAAACTCTAGAGAAGCTATGAATTTATTTATATTTTTGAAATCTTCGTTGCATGTTGTGGTCCGTTTAAATCTCTCTGTTTCCTTAAAAACCTAGAAAAACAGTTGGAACGTATTTGAAGATCGTGAAATGAACATGTTCAGTGCAAATCCACATGCCTGTTAGTATTTTATTTTTTTTGTATTTTAGTGAAGATTTGGTGCTACTAAGTTTGATAGTTAATTAAGATCTACATCAATGGAATTTTTCACTTACCATGTATCCTATTATTTTACCATATGTTACACCAAAGTTACAGTTTTCAGGTTCACTCTTCTAAGATTGATGAAGGTCTCTGCCAGGTCAGCAAGGCGATCTTCATCTTGATTTCTAGTAACTAGTATGTCATCAATATATGCATGTAGGTTTTGACCGAGTTGTATTGCAATAAATTTATTCACTAATTTTTGATATACGACCTCGGTATTCTTCAACCCAAAGGACATTAAGTGAAGGCCTCGCTTTATGATAAAGTTAGTATGCTCTTGGTCATTCTAATGCATTAGAATATGGTTGTATCTTAAGTATGCATCCATAAAGGTTAACATTTGTTTTACAAAGTCTCGTGTATCAGCTGGTTGCTTTGCGGGAGGTGGGTAGTATCTTTCAGACATTCTTTATTTGGATGTGTGAAGTCTACACATATTTTTCACTTGTAATTATTCTTCTTTACTAAAACTGGTTTCGTCCATACTGGATGATGATATTATCTTATATGGCCCACTGATGTGAGATTATCCACTTCTTCAATAATCGCTTATGTTTTTTTACCGTAAATATGATATTATATTCTATTTTATCAGCCAAAATTTGTTGTTGATTGATAATTTGTGACACATGACTTTGATGGGGACTCCCATACATCATGGGTATTCCAAGAAAACATATATAAGTTACTTTGAAAAGGTAGAAAAATTTATACCTAAGGTTAGTTGGTATGTTGTGGCCAGTGAGGATTTTGATTACCTCTATCTGAATGTATTTTATTTCTTCCTCATGCTCTATGAGGTAGGGGGCTCTCTATGATCATTCATATAATATAAGACAATGATAGCCCTTGTTGATTGTTATATTTGAGAGCCAATGAACCAATATAACATTCGTTTAAACTTTTCTAGTTCATTCTAATTACGCCTAAATTTTTGTTGATCAAGTATTTATAGCAATGATGTACTATATTATCTCAAACCTGTATGTAACCCAACCATGACCTCCTAAAAAATAATTATATGAAGAAGTTGCATCCACAACAACAAATAAGCACTAAATTCTCTTATTCAATTTTTTTTGCTAAGATCCGCATCCAAAGTCAGCTCTCCTAACAACATTAACGCATGTTTCAGTGAACCCGTTTAAAATTATTTTTGGATGGGATCAACACTGAAGAACCTCTCATTTTTTTGCATAAGTTATTTTTTACATGATCTTGGTCGAGCTTCTGATCAATATATTTTTGGTATTTACCCTTACAAGTTTGATCGTTATGAGTATGACATCTTCGGTGTGTGGTGTAACCCTCTTTAGGTCATCATTTATGAATTCCAATATTAGAAAAGGATTCATGTATATGTGTGGGGATATTTGGCTGTGGTATTTCACCTCTAGATCATGAATGTACCTTTTAATGGATTTCTTGTTGATATATGAAAAAGAAACTTCATATTTTATCACATACATTTTTTGTTTCTTAGGATCAACGTCCATGTGCTCCTCCTCATTCCATTCAGAATGAAATTATTGTCTAATTCTCTATGTTCATCGACCATAATTTCTAATGGCTTTCAGTCATGGCCAGATGGTTATTCTCAATTGTAACTCATCTTGGATAATTTATGTTATTCTTTTTATTATACTCTAGATATTTGATTTCTTCTATCATATTGTGGACTTCATTTTAAAGCCTAGAAATCGTTGGTATAATTCCCGATGTCATTTTAAACTCTATCCTTACGGTAGCTTCTTAGAATGGTCTGCGTTGCGATAATTGTCATATTAAGATTGTCTATATCTTCCCTATAGAACTTTGTCCCCCGGGTTTAATCTTTTGATTTAGTCAAAGATTCAATAATATACCTGAGGGCCAAGGGTGTCTCTGGTTTAGAGTCAACATGAGCCACATTATGTGGTTCATTATTGATCGTCAATGGATGGTAATATGATTAAGCATTTAGAGTAGTTTTATCACCCTCCACCCTGGCCATGGTTATCTCATTCACCTCAATATGTCTCTTAACCTGGTCCAAAAGTTTTGGCAGGATCTCTTTCATGATATGCTATGCATGAATTCTTGGAAGGATCTATTGCCTAAATGTTATTATTTTCATAAAAAATCATGCCAGTTTTACAGTCCATTCTTTGTTTTCGTACAAATATTCTAGTTTAATCCATCAAACTCTCATTAGGCATTTATTTTCAATGGATAATATAATATGTATCCCATTTATCACTTTGGAGCCAACATATTGGTTTTTTAATGTTTTCTTAATTATTTTGAAGCTCTTGATGCAACTGGGGGAAGGGGGTTATTGAACTAAGTCAAAGCATTGATTATTAATATTATGGAAATGCCATGCAATACATTTTATCATCTTAAAAAAATCATAGCATCTTGGTTTTAAAATGTTATATAGGCATGGGCATTCAGTTCTTCGGTTCGGTTCGGTTCTTTCGGTTCTTGGTTCTTTCGGTTCTTTAAAACTAGTACCCATTTAGGAACCGAATCAATTTCGGTTCGGTTCGGTTCTTCTTAATTCAGTTCGGTATGGGTACTTAACTCGGTTCCAATCGGGTAGTTTTGGATACTTTAAATGTTTTGTAATATCAACATATATAAAACTCTTTTTACACTTTAAAACAATAAAACTATATTAGATTGTAAGGAAAAAAATACTAAATATAAGAAATATTCAAAATTAATATATTAAAGAATACTATTAGTAATATAAAGAAAGTGGAGAGATGATATCAAGTTTATTAAATTATATAAAGCTTGATATTTTGTTATTTTGTTTATACGCATAATAATTTGTAAATATGTTGCCACTTTGAATAAAGTATGTTGTCATTTTTTAAAGAGAATATAATTATAGATCAATGATAAAAGACAAATTTAGGGGAATCTAACTTTGAAAAAGAAAATATATTTTCAAAACAATTCAAAATTAAGGGTTAATACATAGGTTCGGTTCCTAACGGGTACCCACGGTTCTTCGGTTCGGTACGGTTCGGTTCCGAGAACCGTGGGTAATTGAAAACTGGAACCATTCGGGTATTATGGAATAACCAAATTGATGTAGGCGGAAGACCTCTGCAAAATAATATTTAAATATTTTATAATATTTAAATGTTTTATTTTTAGTTTTATTTTATTTTTTATATTTTAAGGATCTATTTAAGATATCAAATTAAATCTGATTACATTCAGATTTAAAGTGATATTATTTTATTGCGTTTATTTTTGTTTCCATATTTTGTATTAGGGATTTGAGCGATTCTTATTTAAGGTGCCTCAAACCCTATTTTTAAGGGAGTTTTTTTTTGTTTAATAAAAATTAGGTTTTTATCCCTTTATGGCTTCTCTTGCGTTTCACTCTGAATCATAGTGGTATCAGACACAGGCAGTCCTGCGAGATGGTGCGAGAAATAACCAGCCGTCGCGGTGGCGCTGCAGTGACTAGAGATACAAGTGATTTCGGTGATCGTGAAGTTGCTGACCTACGCCATCAGGTGGCTGATCTTACTCGTCAGATGGCTGACCTTAACGCCAGGCAAGCAGTTGCTGACCTACGCCGTCTGGTGGCTGATCTTACCTGTCAGATGGCTGACCTTAACACTAGGCAACAAGGCACGGAGGTTGAAGGTATCGATAACCCTTGTGGGGAGGGGTTCGAACAGAATACTTATCACGGCCGCCGCTGGGAGCTTGGATTTAAGGTAGACATCCCGGACTCTGATGGTGACATAGATGGTTCACCGTTATTCGACTATCCACTCTTTGATGAGTATGAGGCTGCCAACGAAGGTGAAATTTCTGACGAAACTTGGTCGGAATTAGGAGATCCGATTTATGATGTATACGGTGATGAGGAAGAAGACGATCCGATTTATGATGTATACGATGATATTTGGATAACACCAGCAAAAATCGCATCTTCTTTCGACAAGGTAAACAATAATTCTTTCTCTAATACTAAAAACAAAAAAGATCTAAAGCTAAGGATAAGGAATTAAAACCTCTGAAATTAAATTTTTGGTAAAAAAAAAAAGAAATTTTTTTGGAATTGAATTTTTCCAAGACACTGAATAAGTTTGGAGATTCTTCAACGCTGTTCTTACCACCGCCAAAACCTCCTGATGAACAAACGGGGACCAATAATGTTACTAGATGTTGTGAAAAAAAGTACTATAAACAACAACTGCGAATTAAGCTTACTTTGCCAAATGGAAACCAGAAGGAGAGGGTAGAATGCTTCTCCACTGCATATCACATTGCGACGGAGATCTGCAGGGGTTTGGCTGAAAAAAAATTGATTTCTTCTGTGAATGGATTTTTGTGGGATATGAACAGACCGTTGGAAAGTGGCTGTGAGTTTAAGTTGTTAAACTTCGAGAGTGATGAAGGTCGTGACACTTTCTGCCATTCTAGTGCTCATATTCTTGGCGAGTCACTGAAGCAGGAGTATGTTTGCAAGATTTTTATTGGACCATGTACAACCAGAGGTGAGGGTTTCTTTTATGATGGGTTTTCTGGTGACTTGGGCTTGAATAATCAACATTTTAAGCAGATTGAACTGATTGCACTTAAAACTGTTTCGGGCGATGCTGTGATCTATGTGCGTACCAAGTTTGGTTGGTTAAGTAAAGCACACAAGGTGTTTGATAAAATGTGCAGGTATGAAGAGATATTCAAGAATCACATCCTGGGGTGTTCTTGTGTGATGTTTGCGAGCCCAAAAGCAGCTCGATTCGTGTTGGTGACACAAGCTATATTGCCTAAACCAACTTACCCAAAGAGCAAAGAACAGTTGATTGGTCCTTTAGTGCCTCATAAATTCCGTGGTCCGATCCCGGAGAGTATATCCATGTGCCAGAGTCCAAAGACTTTAAGTTTCGGATTTAACAATCTTGGCGGTCGGCTTCCAATCAACTTGAAGAATCTGCAGTACCTCAAATCTGTTGCACTCGAGACAAGTATGCGTTTTATTGATCGTTTGGCACATGAATATGCTGAATATGCTGATATAGTTCAATCTGTTCAAGTAGCCGTGTATGAGACAAAATTGGGGTTATCACTTGTTCTCTCTGATTCCTTGCTGAAACAAACTTTTAACACAATCAAGGAGGATAAGGTCGATCTAGTAATGGAGTCAATTTACTCATTCATGAAATTCCCTAAACGATACCCTATTGAAACATCTATTAACTGTACAAGCTGGCCATTGATGAACTTGTCCCGGGACATAGATTCGCATACGAAGTCTTTGGAATTGGATGCTAGTTTGCTCGACGAATTGCTCGCAGTCTTAACGGAGGGGGATGCGGAGAAGGTGCCCTTGTTGCAGTTTAAGGCTGCTCTGCAAAATATACTTTTAGTCCGTGTTGCACACTGTGTAGGTCATGCAAAATTGATGGATAATGCATCCTTTGAGTTACTGAATAGAATATTTTTGGAATTCGCAAAGATTTGGGTGAAAATGAAAGATCAAGTGAAAGCTAGAGAAGATTCCAATGCTCAGCAGTACAAGTTTAGGGCACGTGTCTTTAAGATTGAGACTGTCATAGATATAGCGACTGGGAAGATGAGCATGCACTTTTTAGATCGTAGTTGCTCTCAGGAGGAGGAAAATTCATCTCAAAAGCTTCGTCATAAGTCGAGGAGGGCAACTTTAACAGACTGTACCTATTTATTGAGGCCTAGCATTGATGTTTGCATCCTAACATCTCCAAAGAAAGCCTTTGACGCTTTGACAATTGGGCGACGCCGCGCTTACAATATCGAACTCCAGGAAGGTATATCTCTTTTTAATCAAAAAGCTAAAATGGGAATCGAAATTTTAATCGACTCAAATAAGGTGGGAACCTCGCCATTAAGTACGGTGAATCGATCGAACGTGTATGGATTAGCTCAGTGTTGGAAATTCGTGAGAGGTAGTGGTTGCCAAGAACGCTTACAGGCTGAGAAATTTATTTTGACAGTTGATCTCTTTAGGAGGCTACTGAGTTTTGCGAAAGATAAATGTACAACAATGGATAGGAGGACCATGACTAGGATAGTTGCCAAGCTTGAGCAGCGAGAGCGTTGCAAGCGCACCATTATTAATGTTCCAAATGCAACTAACTGTGGTCGTCGTAGTACTCAGGTCATATTGCATCCATCTGTCCAAAGTATAACACAATCATTAGGCAATGATATTCATGATACACTAAGGTTGTTCGAAATAGAACCTCGTGGTACTGTCACTGGTAAGCTGGACAACGTCGAAGAGTTTTTCGGTCATGCATCAGAAGGAGAATTACGTGAACTTCTCCGTTTTATTCTTCAGATGAAGTGGTTTTCGCTTGAGCAAATGGATGAAATTCATATTGAACTAATGAAACACCTTCCTATATATGAGTCGTATAAAAATAGAACACTAGCTAATTAAGCCGAGCAGTCAAGTGGCTTAAACCTAATGGCATCCGTGATGATCTATTGGATGATAACTTTGTTCAGACAGAATCAGAACGAGAAATAATGCTTCTCAACATATATTTCAACATTCCAGAGCCATCAAGAGTGGAATTTTACAAAGTTTATGTACTCATTCATGGATCATGGCAACAACCATCAAGACTCTATGATCCTCGTCTCCCTGAACTACGGAGGCTTCTACATAAAGCAGTTTACTTCCCGTCAGACACGTTTTCGGATCCTCAAATTCTTGATATTTTAGTTACCATTGGACTTCGAAGATTTATAGATTTTGCAGGCTTCCTTGATTCTGCTAGATCTGTCTCAATGCTGCATGATTCTAGGGATCGAGAGGCACTGGATTATTCGAGAAAGTTGTTCTTACTTTTAGATGCCTTTGCACTCACCCTATCAGCCAAGAAAAGCGAAGAATGTAGTGTTGAATTGCAGCATACCATGCATTGTCAAAGTGCTGATGTTGTGGTCAATAATACTACGTCGGACAATTTTGTTGACAGAGATGCAAATCTGAGTGAAGATGATTTCAATCTTGAGGATCTTGTTTATACGGCTGCATCGTGGGTAAACGACAACGCTCTTCTTGGAAACCACTTGGTGCACCCAAGCATCAGCAATGATTTGGCCTATAGATCAGGAGTGAGGTCACTTCGTTGCATTTCATTAGTAGATGATGCTATGACCAAAGATCTCCCATGCATGGACTTCACGAAATTTAGTAAGCTTCTGACGATATATGGGAACAATGACTTGTTGTTCTTCGACCCTGTTGAGTTGGCAGGTTGCTGTGATGCTGACAAGCTACACTTGATATTTGACAAGCGGCAGCACTCTTGCAAGTCTTTGCTGCAGCATAATTTAGGTGACTCTTCTGCCGAGGAGACTGGTTCTGATTCGAGGACGAATCTTCTCTACCCGGCGGGAATGATGTAGGCGGAAGGCCTCTACAAAATAATATTTAAATATTTTATAATATTTAAATGTTTTATTTTTAGTTTTATTTTATTTTTTATATTTTCAGGATCTATTTAAGATATCAAATTAAATCTGATTACATTCAGATTTAAAGTGATATTATTTTATTGCGTTTATTTTTGTTTCCATATTTTGTATTAGGGATTTGAGCGATTCTTATTTAACGTGCCTCAAACCCTATTTTTAAGGGAGTTGTTTTTTTGTTTAATAAAAATTAGGGTTTTATCCCTTTATGGCTTCTCTTGCGTTTCACTCTGAATCACAAATCTACTTTGGTTCGGTTCTTTTGGTTCGGTTCGGTTCTTTCGGTTCCGGTTAAAATGCCCATGCCTAATGTTCTACATAAGACTTAGAGTTCCCTTTTCCATTATATTTATCCAACTTGTTGTTATCAAACTTTGACATCAACTGTCCATATAGTATTTCTGGGGAAAATTAGGATTCACTATCAAGGAACACCTTAGCGTCAACATGCATGGTCTTTTGATATTTGATGAAAAAGATGTGTAGTTTTTATTGTTTTTGTTGTTTTATTTATGATGCTCTATAACCAAAGGTGAGAAGCTGTTATTGTTTTAAAATTGGGGATAAGAATTAGGGAACTTCGGTTGTTATTGTGGAGCATCATAGAGCTTTGGTTAAGCTTCATAAGTATTAAATTTTATCATTTATTTATTTTATATGGATTCGAGGGTTCCTTGTGCTTTAGGTAATCTTATTGATTGGTACATGTTATTGTTGGTGCTGAATGGTAGCCATGGTTCATTCTGGCATAATGCTCTGGTTGTATCGTCAGAACTTTACCGAGCCACCAAAACCATTGATGGATCTTATTATCCATTCGGATGAAGTTGAACACCTGTTTGTGGGATGGTTTGAGCACCCAAATTATTATTTAGGTGGTGTTAGGGTGGTTTTTTAGCCACTACATAGTATTTTTTCTGTTATCATGCTTTGAGGTTGGAATCTTGCCCCTCGTGTTGTAATGACGACAATGATGCTTCTCATTTTATTTTAAGAACCCTCGATCAGAGTTCTTTTTGTTGTTATCATCCTTATTCTTGAAGGATATTTGGTGCTGATTGGTGATATTTTCATAGTGATACCTCATATTGGAATCATCAGAGTCATCTAAATAATATTTTCATTCAATAGGTATGATAGAAATAAAGCTTAAAGATTAAAAACAAATGATAGTTTAGAAATCTAAATAATATTTTCATTCAATAGGTATTAATTACTATTAAATAATTACAAGATTTCAAAATCAACAGATATATATTAAAAATGTTTATTTGTATATTTTTGTAGTCGTCGCGATGAAGTTGACAAAACTGTCAACCAGACACACAGCTGGGCAGGTCTTACTATGATAATTTACATATTATCACGGTGAATATAGTTTGTTACCATGGCTAAAATATATAAAAAAATAAAATAACATTTTTACTTAATTTTGGTAGCGAGCCATAATGATTGTCAAGGCGACGAGACTAAAAAATATTCCAAGTCATATAATCTCCCAGAACATTGTGGCGAGTCATACTCGTTGTCAGGATAACCTTATGTGATTATATAACATGGTTATCTTTCCTAGATCACAACATCAACATATGCGTTGGCATGATGTCTAGGCTAGATCATTGGCAATGACATGTTGTATCATGTCACATCAAGTTTTATAATATTCTACGAAAATATTTATGCATAAAATAAAATATCTTCTATAGAACTTCAATTAATATTTTGGCTTTTATTTATGTATAAGTAAAATATTCTTCTAAATATCGTTTTAGTTCAGTTATCCTAAATAATATTATATAAAACGTTTTACTGTTTCTCTAATTTAGCTATTTTTTTGCTATTGTTTTCAAATAATTTCTCAATTATTTATTAAATTCAAAAATACATATTATGAAAGTATTTAATTATTTTATAATTAAACTAGCTAATTAAGTAGTGTGAATATATATATATATATATATATATATATATATATGTATATATATGTATATATAAATCAAGGATAAATATATATTGGTAGCTAGTCTATAAAATATTGCTGCATTGCCATCTACAAAAGTTGAATATATGGCTGTAACTAATGAAATAAAAGAAACCATGTGGTTAAACGAAATGCTAAGTGAAATACTAGTATAAAACAAGAAGTAACTTTATTGTGTGATAATACTAGTGCCTTTCACTTGATGAGGGATTTTGAGTTTCATGAAAGGAACAAGTATGTAGATGTAAAACTTCATTTCATTGATGATGTGGTGGAGAAAAAGAAAATGAAGGTTCGAAATATTTCAAATGAAGATAACCTTTTGGATGATATGAAAAAAGTACTGCTAGTTTTAATGTTCACGTACTGTATAAGACTTATTCAAATTTTGGATGCATATAGACTGAATACCTTAGCCAAAGAGTTTGCAGGAACGTAGAGGCAATATATGTTGAAGTTATTGAAATCGTGGGTGAAGTATTGTTAGATATAGACTATAAGTGACTATAAGATGTAACATGGTCTCATCAGGAAGTTCTGTTCTTATTTTAAGGGTTCAACTACTATAAGAGGATCGACTTGTAAAAAAGTCCAGCCACTGAAGGATCTCGGTCTAGGAGTATAAAGGTTTGACCATTGTAAGAAGTTCGGCCTCATCATTGAGTTTAGTCTTGTCATGAGTTAAGTCTTGGTATAAGAGTTTCAGTCACGAGATGAGCTGAGGCTCAGCATATGAGGTTCTTATTCAGGTAGCGTCAAGTATTGGTAGGTTTCTTGGAATTAGTATGAAATTTGATTTGATATATTGGTGTGGATTTAAATGGATGATAACTCATGTGTCAATGTGGTACAAGTTTATTATATTTAATTGAGATTTTGGAATACTTTTTTATCACAACCATTGATCTGAATATAATACAAGTTTATTATAAATGCTTGGTTTACTATTGATCACAACCGTTGATTGCGATGATGATACATGTTTTTGTAACAATCTTGGTTTGCTAGTGTGAGCATGGTATGTGTTTGTACTAATCTACACCTCATCTAAGATTATATATATATATATATATTGTAGAAGCATATGTCCGAGGATAACATATAGATTATGCATTTTTGCTGAAAACAAGGCTTTAAGAGAGAGAATCAATTGTTAGTGAGAGAAGCGCTAAATAAATTGAGTGATTTTAGAATTGATGAATTTTTGAGATAGTTGCGAAAGAAACATTAAGAGAAATACCGAGAACTGAGAGATATCACTTAAAACTTGATACTCTGTTTTGAGAAGTTTTGAAAAACCTGCATATGCTTGTATTTGTGGTCTTGTAATTTCTTGTAATTATGTTATGTATAAAATCATACTTTTTGTGTACAAATGTAGGGTTACTTCATAATCTAAACTACGTAAATCATGTGCGGTTTGTTTTTAATTTCTGTTAAGTTCTTCATATATGTTGTAACTTAAGTACATGAATCATGCTGAAATTTGAGTGCAAGAATCATGCAAGAACTTAAGTACAAGAACATAATGATCATTGTGAAAGGTTAATTTTATATCTATAATTATCATGCTATGTGTGAAATCTCCAACATTATACAATATTCGCACTATAAACGGCATTCAACATAGCAAACATATCGCTTGCATCAATCTTATTATATTAAAAATTTACTTGAAATGTTTAATCATCTCAAATCAATGGGAAACTACATAAATTAATCTTAATTAAAACTTAAAAAAGAATAATAGAAGAGTAACGTCTCAATTAGAATATGATAGTATCATCGGAAGTGCTGGGTATGCAATTATATGCATTAAGATAGATGATACATTGTTTGTTAGTAAACTGTGTCAATGCAATAGTAATACAAGTATATAATATTATAAAACAATTATAAAGTTTCACGAGTTCTTAAAAAAATGTGAAAAATGTATATTTCTAATCTTCCAACTATCATATGGTACTTAAGGAGTATACATAAGCAAGTTGGATTTAATATTCCAACGTATTTGATAACAAATTGACTACAACATTGATGTTTAACTTTGCATGTGGTCTTGCTTCTTGGGTAGAAAATAAGCTTTTATATCTCACTAGACTATATAATCAAAGATATTTTTTCTATTTCACTTATACAAGACTCACTTAGTTGCTCCTCAACCATCGATGTTTCTTTCAAAACTCTTTTTTAATATCAGTATAACCTTGTTATCACTGTACTGCATAGATTTAAATAAAAATGGGTGTTATATTAAAACATAATACTATAACTCACGTCTAATAACTATAAAAAATTACTATATAACCAACACAATCACATTTTATGGTTTTTAGACCAACACAATAACCTAAAATTATAATCCCTACGTTTCGAGTTAAACAATGTTTAGTTCTTCTTTTACATAATTTTTATGGAGAAATTTTGATTTTTAAAAAGAACTCGGTTTATTATACGATATATCATTAATACATATTTTACCAACAAGTTTACATGAAATTTATACTTAACTAACATGATATTATATATTATAATTATTTTTTTATTTTTACGATAGGTTTGATGCGGCGTAAACGATATAAACATTGATGGTTCACGTTTTATATATATTTATTTAGAAGATATCCATCACCTCTAGTAAAACTTCAATCCTAGTGTCTAATTGATTTTTAACTCACAATTCAAATATTCAAATGCACTAAAAGCTTCATGATGTAGCCCAGAAAGTCCAGACAAAAACCTTTTTAATTTTATTTAATTTTATTCAAATATCTTATGTTATTTAAATCAAATCAAATTATATAAAGATTTTATTTTATTTTATTTTAAAAGATTTATTTTATTTCTTTGTATTATAATTTAGGGTTTTGAGCGGCTATTATATAAAGCCTCATATGCCTTAAGTTATTTTAAGTTTTTGGAATAATATATTTTTATCTCTGAAAATTTCAATCTTTTTTACCTTTAGATTAGGGTTTCATCATGTTACCCTTGAATTAGGGTTTCATCTATCATTGTTTCTTCTTCTATTTCCGCTGCGTCATCAGTTTGGTATCAAAGCCTCAATTCCTACTATGGGGAAGCATGTTTCTCAAGCCTGACTATTCTGATTCAAGGTTTAAAGAAGAGAACAACACACATGGTCATGAAGATCGAGAAGATCGTTTGAGTATGAGGGGACATACCAGCCGTTTCAATGACGATTGTATTGACCGGTTAGTGAAGGAGTTTAAATTGGCTACCAATCGTCGAATCAAGGTAAAACTTTCTTATCGAGATATTGTCTCAGGTTATGAATAAGTTTTCAAAACTATTTTTTTCATCAACTCGACATGGGGATGTTGTCTTCATGCTATGAAAATGTTTTCGAAACCAATTTTTTCATCAACCGGATGGCTTCAATGTAACTTCGAATAAAGAACACTCGAGAAGAATTTATCTTATCCCGATAAGGTCGACAATTATAATTCACAATGTAACAATTGAATAAAAAAAATAAAAAAATGGGTTGTTGATGGTGATGGTGATGGTGCTGTGAATTCGAGGACGAATTATTGTCAACTAGGAGAGGATGATGTAGCCTAGAAAGTCGAGACATAAACCTTTTTAAATTAATTTAATTTTATTCAAATATCTTATGTTATTTAAATCAAATCTACTTATATAAAGATTTTATTTTATTTTATTTTGAAAGATTTATTTTAGTTCTTTGTATTATAATTTAGGGTTTTGAGCAGCTATTATATAAAACCTCATATACCTTAAGTTATTTTAAGTTTTTGGAATAATATATTTTTTATCTCTGAAAATTTCAATCTTTATTACCCTTAAATTAGGGTTTCATCATGTTACCCTTGAATTAGAGTTTCATCTATCATTGCTTCTTATCTATTTTCGTCGCGTCATCACTCAATTAGTATGGTTAAGTAAATAGACATTCATAAATTTAGAATAGTCGTATATGAAATTTATAGGGTATATTTTAACATTATTGGTTATAATAATATCTAGCTCACATAGATTATTATAAATATAAATTTTATTTAAATAGTTTTAAAACAATTAAATATTTTTAAACATATTTGATTATACAAATAATTTTCATGTCGTGTGAATCTATTTTATTGTTTATAAGCTTTATCTTACATATTTTTTATTATTATACAATAACCTATATAAGTGAGTTACTATGTCATAATATATAAACTTTTTACATTTATATTATTTTATTCATTTAATTTTTCATCGTTATATAGTTTAATCATTTCATCGCATTAATATTTTTTACAAACAAATGTGCCTAATTTTGACTAAATTAGTTTGCCAGCTTCGTGTATATATATATATATATATTGAATTATAGAATTTCTTATGAGATCACATATACACTGATATTATTCGCGTTTGGTGACAGATAGTCCTTTGACTTTCAAATGTCCGTTGACAGTCCCTGGACTATCGCGTTTGGATAATGTTAGTCCACCAGATCCTCTGATCCATGAGAAGCTGCCACTTGTCACCATAGTCCCCATATTTTTGTATAACCACTAGTCCTTTGAGTTTAGTTATCCGTAATATTCTACATTTTGGGTTTGACCGAAAGTCAAGGGACTAGTGGTAATACAAAAATCTGGGGACTATGGTGACATATGGCAGCCTCTCATGGATCAGAGGATCTGGTGGACTAACTTAATCCAAACGTGATAGTCGAGGGATTGTCAACGGACATTTGAAAGTTAAGGGACTATCTGCGACCAAACGCAATAGTCGAAGGACAATTTACTGTTCAATGCCTATAAAAGATATTAAGGAAAGTTATTGAATGACACGTTACCACAAAATTGACCCATTACAGATTGACACGTTACCACAAAATTGACCTATTACAGCAGCAAGTATGACTTAGTTGCTATAACACACTACCTAGTATACTTGGCATTAGAATTTTTACCTAGTTTGTTGCAGTGAATCATATTTATTACCATAACAACTAGATCATAAATCTTCAAAACCATTTCATTTTTCATATCATCATGGTAAATCATACTCGTTACATGAATGACCTACAATTATATTAGTGAGTATTTTCTTATCTTCACAACAAGACATGTTTGTTATTGTAGTGTTTAGGCCAAATTACTAGTTATACAAATATTCTCTAGATCGTTGCAGCGGACCATGTTAGTTGTCATGGTATTTGAACTAGACCGCTGTTAGTGGAGATTTGCCACCACAAATAACTTATATGTGTTGTTTTCACAGACACTTTGTTGGAAAATTATAGATCGTCGTGCTAATGATATATTTAGTCATTATTATAAGATGTTCTAATTAGTAATTAATATGGTCATATATAATTGGGAATTAGACCAATAGATAAAAACTCATTACGAATGTGTACGTGTAGAAATCGGGTTAAATTTGGGTCCAATGAAGGATCGAACCCAAATATGAACACTTAAGCCTAAACTAATAAGTTTTATGGAATAAATATATTAATTTAATTTATCGTATTACGTTCTCTAACCACAAAGTAGAATAAAAGGGTATAATGAAAATAAGTTAAAGATTAAACCTAATTTTAGGATTTATAAAAAAATGTACGGTAAGATTCCTTCATCTATTGTATAATTTTTTTTTCCTCTTTGTTGGTTATATTCACTACAAAATCTTAGTCTTCTCTTCTTTTTATTATTTATGTTACTTTTGTAGATCAAAGTATGTATCCTTCTTAAAAATTTGTCTCGATTCAGATAATATAGGAGATCTGGGTACCAATCCTTCCGGTGTTGCTAACTTTCTGGTTAGTAATTTTAATGATCCTCTTAGTACTAGGCACCCTGCTGGTTACCCAGGCCTTAACATAGTTTCAACCATTCTTACCTCTAGGGTAAACTCGCCCAAAAATTCATCTATGATTTACACAGTAGCTTATGATGAGATTTAAAACGCTTTATTCAATATATATAGAAATAAGTACAGAAGGAATGATGAATTCAATTCTTGTTTCTTTAAAAATTCTTGGAACATTTTGGGCAAGGATATCTACAATGGGATCCTTGAGCTCTTCAAATCCGGAAACCTGGAGTCTTCTTGGAATTCCACCTCCATCACTCTAATTCCTAAAAATGACACCTCCACCTTCACCAATGACTTCAAGCCTATTGTGTTATGTAATGTCGAATATTATTTCCAAGATTCTGGCTAAAAGAACTAAAGAATGTCTCATTTTTTTTATTGAAAACTCTTAATCGAATTCTATGATCGGAATAAGCATCTCAAATAACATTTTCCGTTCTTAAGAAATTCTCAAAGAGTATTATACTAACTGCAAAAGCAAAAAGGTTACTTTAAAAATTAACCTCATGAAAGCCTTTGATAATGTTCATTGGCACCTCATTCTTGGCATCCTTGTTTCCATGGATTTTGTGAGTAGATGATCACTTGGATCATCTAATATATCGACACCCCATCTTACAGTATCAGCATAAATGATGATTTATACGATAATTTCCATGGTAGAAAATGTCTCAGACAAGGATACCTCTGATGACTCTTGAAAATATTCGAGGGGCAAGTGATTCCTAAATATTTCAGAGACCACACATAAGTTTATTCATCTTATTAACTTAGTAAGCTAAAATGTATATAGTAATGGTAGGTCTTTGGGCCTACATGCTTAGTCTCTTTCTGGCTAATCCATCCTATTACTTAGTAAACCAAAACATATAAACTCCTTATTACATAAAACACCCTTAATATTACACATGTGTTGGATTTATATAACAAAGTAAATACCGACCCGATATATCCCCGGTTTGACTTACGAGTCAGATAAATCGTATCCTTATCAGTAGCCTACCTAGTCCTTGCAAAGAAATCTAAGGAAAGAATAGTTTTTATATTTCTTTGGGTTTTATATGTCCCTCTACCACCTATTGTAGTCGATCATGTGGTCTAAAATGGCACTAGCAAGATAAATTTACCTTTGATTAGTTTTGTTAGGGAAAGCGACGGTCTTGAGAACTGTATATCACGTGTGGTATGTCTGTGCACAATGAAACGTGAAAGGACGGTGAAGAGACCTTTCCGCTCCCTAATAAAAGCGTTCATTGAGATTTCATAGCCCTCTCTATAACTTCGTTATGTTCCTCTTATTTTTTCACTGGTTCTAAAGATAGATAGATAAATAAATTCATTTTTCTCCGACCACCGTAAACTCTTATTTTGGGGAGATCACTATCGTTGAAACGTTTCTGGAAAAAATCATCGTCTTCATTCTATCTTCATCATTTAAAAAGTATTTGTTCCTACGCATCTGCCCTTAGAGTTATCAAGACTACTTGTTCGAGGTAACTTCTTTATTCTTTAACTTAATTCATTGTATGTTTCATTTTGACAACATAAATTCACACTGGTTTTCAATAGCTGACAAAGCCAAGCAAAGGAAAGCCACCGAAATTATAAACTAAGAAGCTTAGCTTTATTTCCGAAATATTTGATTTCGGAATCAGTGTACCAAGTACTAAACAAGCCGAGCTGGCTAGGCTCTTGCTTTATGTGACCATTTCTACTCATCCTACTTCGAAATAAATCACCTATCCTCTTAGAAAAATATGTACTTAGGGAAACGAACACCAATCTTGATTTATTTTGATGAACCAATCTAATACTGAAGAATGGTCTCCCTTCAAAAACATATCGTTGTCTTTGGAGAAAAGAAAATACTCTCCTAAATTTAGAGAAAATGAATCCAAAAGGCCAAAGTTGATTCCTCTCAACCATGATACACCTCCGAAGGAATTTCCTAGGTTTAGAGAAAATGTTTCTACAAGACCCAAAGCAATTCTGACAAGTCAAGCTACACCCCAGGAGAACTTTGTTGAAAATTTGATACGAAGAATGGATGAAAGTTCTCATGATATCGAGATTGTGGCAGAGACTCTTAGGAAAATAAAAACAATATCAGTAGTAATTATGATACCTCCGGTGACTAGATTTGTAGTTCGCAAAAGTTTTGATGATGTTGTTGAGGTTGAGAAATAAAATAAAAATAAAAACTTGAAGCAAAAAAAGTATGAAATAAATTGAAGTAGAACTACCCTTCGAGGTCTCCAAAGTACTAAAAATAATCTTCGCGACGCCAGCAATCGATACCTTATATTAGTACTCTAAAAGCGAAGAATTAGATCTCCAAAAAAGATAGGGAATTCCAAAGTCGCTCCATATCCGTTTTCCTAAGGTTGGAGAGACACCAATATTTGTCAAGATTCGATAACGGTTATCTTGATGTCTTGAATTGCATACTTCAGTTTCTTTTAGACCCTATGATGTAGTGCAGATTGCGAACAAACTGGTTTCTCGCCTAGGTATCGGAATTGGGTCAAACAGGTACTCCAATCGAAGATTTCGACGAGCCCGTCAGATTTAAAAAGTGTGATTTTGTCACTTAGTTTGATACCCAGAGTCGACCTAAAAAGCCTTCGAAAACGAGTTTTAATATTTTAGCGTTAATTTTATTTATTTATTTTATTTTAAAACATTTATGTAATTTCCTTTATTTGGAATTAGGGTTTTGGGTACTGCTATATAAAGCATCATATACCCTATATTGTCGTCAGACTTTGATTAATTGAATTTTGGGAATTATTTCTCTGAGTCTCCTTATTTATCTAACCTATTTAGGGTTTTATCGTTGTTTTTCATTCTAATCTTCCATCATTCCATCAGTTTGGTATAGGAGCCCAACAATTCCTACTACGCAGATACAAGAATCATGTTCCGGGTACCTCTTGATTTGAAGGCTAGAATAGAGAACAACATCTTCCAGTCTACCTGCACAATTGGAGGAAGAATCTTCAAGTTTGTAATTAATTCAGATATCTATGAGAATATAATTTCAGAGGAGGCTATTCAGAAACTAGCGTTGAAGACTGAAGCTCTTCCATACTCGTACATACTGTCAGGATTGATAGAGTACACCGAGGTAATAGTTTCTAAACGCTGTCAAATTTCATTTTCTGTTGGTAATTACAAGGATACAGCATGGTGTGACGTAGTTTCTATGGATGTATATCATCTAGTTTTAGGGTGTCCATGGACATTTAAGAGAAATTCTACTTATGATAGTAGAACAAATCACTACAGTTTTGTGAAAGATGGTATCAAGTTTATATTAGTGCCATCTAGAGTAGTGTCTCCTAAACCACCACCAGTTAAGGAGTTTCATGCTCAAATTGCACCAACTGCCATCTTAGTTGTGATGTTAAAACTGTGTCTGACTCCGTGTTTAACAAGCCAGTCTATGATAAAAATATTTTTTAAGATGTATATGGGTCGGTATTTGACAAACCAGTCTACGATGAGTATGATGATGACTGGGATGATGAAGATCTAATTAATGTCGAGGAGAAACTTGTAGATCGAGATATTGTCTTAGGCTTCAGTACACCAGACTACATCGCTCCAGAAGTTCTATTGAAGAAAGACTGCAAAGTAGCAACTTTTATTATGGAGATGCATCTTCCAGGTATTTTATGTTATCCTAAAATCAATCCTTTGATTCAGTTTTCTGTGGATACATGTTGTCGTATTGGACAAATGGAAGATGGTATTTTTTATGTTTGATATTATGAATAAATTGATAAAAGAAAAGAATAGTGTTTTAATGGATAAAAGATTGGGTTTTGTAATAGAACCTGGAGGAGTTTTGGGTGATGGTTGGGGAAATAAAAGAAAGAGTAACAAGTTAAAAATAGAAGAATGCAATGTTTTGAATCTGCTGGAAGAAATATATTTTGAAGAACTTGAGAAGTAATCTACTTTTCAACAAAGAGGAATTGGTCCTTTTGTATGGGTTTTGATGTGATGCAACAAGCACAGTCTGGAACTGGAAAGACAACAACTTTTTACACGCGCAAGGGTGATGTTGTGCTTAGTAATTGGGTTGACAAAACAGACATAGAACAAGTGGGCAGAATATATCTTGTTACTGCTGACCACAGTAATGTCGATGACATGGTAAAGCGGGACAAAGCTGAGAAACCACTTCTTGACAAGAGCTGCAACATTTAGATTCTCACCTCTGACACCCTTATACGGGTACCAGTTGAAATCAGAGGTGAACACGCCAATGTTTTTGCAGTTATGTCAATGTTTCAGCATTCTGTATTCGAGGTCAAATTCTTCCCAATCGGGGAAGGATGATGTAGCGAAGACTACGAACAGACTGGTTTCTCGCCTAGGTATCAGAATTTGGTCAAATAGGTACTCAAATAGAAAATTACGACCAGCCCGTCAGACTTAAAAAATATGACTTTGTCACAAAGTTTGATACCCATATTCGACCTAAAATTCATTCGAAAACCAGTTTTAATATTTTAGCGTTAATTTTATTTTAAAACATTTCTATAATTTCCCTTATTTGGAATTAGGGTTTTAGGTAGTGCTATATAAAGCATCATATACCCTGTTTTGCCGTCACATTTTGATTAATTGAATTTTGGAATTATTTCTCCGAGTCTCCTTATTTCTCTAACCTAGTTAGGGTTTTATCGTTGTTTTTCCTTCTAATCTTCCGCCACGCTATCACCCTACCATCATTCGGTACTTCGAACTGGTGGACCTTTACCCTAGTCAAGCCATTTTGAATACATGGTTCAACCTGATGTCTTGTATATTAGCTTTGAAGATTTCTGGAATCAAACTTCCTATGAGGCAGTTTGTGGCAATTACCTCCCTTTCGATGAACCATGTTATACTTTTTTATTGCATCGCCTTAGGGAACGAGTACAATATGGTAGATGATTCCTCAAAACAGAAAGGACTCAGAATAAACATTTCTTTTTTTAGTGCTTTTTGGAAGAATGGTAAATAAATTTTGAAGAAATTAAATCCTCGTCGACTTTAGAGGAAGTGAAAGAGTATAAGTAAGTTCGGTCTTCCGTCGAACTTGTCTAAAACTGTTATCAAATATTTTTGGTTACTTTTTTTTATTTCTCATACAATATTATTTTGCAGTAATCTTCAAGTCCGAACAACAATATCGATTGAGAATACTATCAGCAAGCTAAGACAGTGGGGGAAAGAAAACTCGTTAATTGGATTTCACAACTTCTTTACAACTATTAACCTCATCTGAAGCCACATGTGAACAATGATAAATGAAATTACCCTATCTTCAGAACAATTGATGATTCACCCTAATTCAGATAAAGTTGTAGACTGTTTGGCTACTATTGATGCTCATGTTTACCTCCCAACCAGAAAAAGACTCCTAGCAAAAGGGTTAAAAAGGAAATTCTTGTGGTCCGGATAAAAATAGATCCAAGAAAGATGCTAATGAGAGGAAGAATCAGACTAGTTTGGTTGATTTCAAGGTTAATAAGGAGAGAACTAATATATTTTCTGCCCCAAAGGTCAATGAACAAACGAATAGTATTGATGAATCCATGAAAAACCGAAAAAAGGAAAAAAAACCCGCCCCGAAAAAACAAAAACACACAGTTGAGGGTAAAAAAAAGAGGAAGAAAAGGCAAAGGAAAAACAAAATATTTGTTCAAAAGAGCGTTGATGCCTGAATAATTTTTCCCCATCCTAGGACCGGATTGTTGAAATTATCGCGGATACCAAAGGTTTATGTCAAGGTAAAAACATTGAAGCGATCGATCCTCACACTTAGAACCTAAGAATTAAGTCATCAATTCTTACAATGGAGAGCCAACATGGTTCAGATTCTTCCAACTCTGTGTCTTTTAAAATTCTTAAAACATATTGTATTGTCGCAGCTCTATAGGATGTTGTTGTTCTCATTTTAAATTTTGAGTGGAAGGTTGCAAAGCAAAAAAGTAGAGTTAGACAAAGCTAAGGTTTTAAATGTGTGCTCTGAGAATACCACTTCAACCATGGTAGATGATGTTATGTTTCTTCATAAAATATTTGGTGAGCTACGACAAAGTTCTTTAGATAAAAAAAATGCACAGTAGTTAGGAATGAACAATGGGCTCTCTATGTCGAAAAATACTTTTCAGAACAAAAATCTGTGTTCCAAACTAATTTGACTGAGATAACAACTATCATGCTGAAAATAAGATTCAGGTATAATACGGCCCTAAGGGAAAATAATATGACAATCGATCTACTTTTGAAAGAAAACAAAGATCTGAAAGATGGTGTCCAAAAAGATGAAGAAGATTAGCAAAATACTCTCATGGATCTAGCTGCCTTAAAAGCCAAGGATAAAAAAGATGCAATAATTGTATTTTCAACTCATGTTGATAAATAAACGGCAACCCTAATCGACTTGATGCTGAAGTCGATCTACAATGGTCCTTGATTTTCACAAAATACTTCTAGAGTTGTACTTGGGATCTTACTAGGATATGGTTCAGAATGAGAAACGTCCCGAAAATATTTCATTTGAAGATGAAAGAGACATATGTGAATATGTATCTGAGGCATCCGACGATTCAGAAGATTATGGCGACCTGTGAGTCTACAAGCATGGGATTGCCAGAAAATTAGTCTGAAGAATATATCTTTGTATGTCTATTTGAAATTCCTTGTATGGCCATGACATCTTCTGTTCTTATTTTGGATTTTATAAATGATAATATCTTTTTTCATCGTATAAATTTTGTATATAAAGTCATGTCTTTTGATTCTATCCAATCGAGGGTGATCAGTCTTCAACTGGTTACAAATTTTTTTTATAGATTCTACAAAACTGAGTTCCCAGTATTAATTAACTAGTGTTTGAACATTTAAGAATGACCAACTAGTGTTGAAACCTTTTAAACATGACCAACTAGTGTTGGATCCTTTTAAACATAACCAACTAGTGTTGAACCTTTTAAAAATAAGATTTGAGGTCGAAAATTTATGGACCTTTCGAAATGAATTCGGAAAATATAAAAGGAAAATGACTTATATTTACTAGTTGGCTATCTAGTCACCTCTGTAAAACCTTCATATACCACCAAGGTAGGAAGTAGCATGCCACTAGTCATTACATAGTCAATTGAAAAGTCTGTATGATTTTAAAGGCTCAATAGTATGGAATAAGGCTCAATACCTTCCTTAAATACTAAAGGTCTTGTATTTAGTATGTAAGAATACCTTCCTCAGAGCCTTATTATGTATTATAAATTACATTCGACGAACTCGAGATGTATATCTACTTCTCATCAAAGTATGATAATAAAAGGCTCTTAGATATTCCTTTGCTCATTTCTCTTCGATCAGGTCAAGTGCAGCCCTTCTACCTTCATCATTGCCAGATTCAGAAACATTTATCATTATGAATGATAGGGGTCTAGCTTCGGCATAGGTCACCGCATCCATCCCATAAACCAAACCAAAAGGTGATTCATGTGTCGGTTCCCCGGGGTCGTTTGGTAAGCCCATAATAATTCTTAAAGATAATTTGGCCATTTTCCAGTATCTCCATCTAGGTTCTTTATTAAACCATTGAGGATAGTTATGTTTGTTACTTCTATGACATGAAGGTGGAAAGGTTACGAAAAGCATAATGGATGTCACTAGAAGAGTAGAAAAAATCATTTCCTTGTTATTAAACTGAGGGTTGATATTTGTGATGATTATTTTTGGTACTCTGAACTTGCAACATATTTTAGATATAATAAACTTAATAAAATCCTTTGGTTTAGTTCAAGCCAAAGGTTCCGCCTCCACCCACATAGAAAAATAATTAATGGCCACTATGATAGATTGACATCTCCCGGAAACGCGTATCACTTTGTTTTACTAACTCTCTGGAATCATCCATGATGGAAGGCCAATAATATCCACCCAATAAAACCCTTCTTGTCAATGATTTAAATCCACAGTGAGTTAATCCCTCACCATCACGTAGGTCGGATAATACCATTTGTGATTCATCTATTTCGGGGCACCGCAATAAAGGTCCGATTAAATATTTTTTGTAGAGAATATCTTTAGAGACTGCAAACCCATGGGCTTTAAATCTCAAATTTTTAGCTAATGCTTTATAACCTGGAAAAGTCTCTTTAATTATAAATTCTCTAAGCTTACGGCTCCAATCTTTCTCTATACTTATTGAAATCTGCAAAGTTTCTTCTTAGTCTACCTCGGAATCTGTTGTTATCGAATGATGTTCCTATTAGAGCAACTAACCTTCCAATTAATATTTTTACTTCCTTGATGGATCTCGGAGAAACCTTTCCGCTCACTATATACCCAAATTGTACTGTATTTGGTTTGATTCCTTTTCACTCACAATATACCCAAATAACTTTCCACATCACATCCCGAAGGTACAATTTTTTAAATTCAACTTTTTGAGTTACGAAATGTTTCTTCCAAATCGAAATTATGATCATCATTTTTTGTACTTTTTACCAACACGTCGTTGATATAAAATTCAACATTTCTTCAAGTTTGGCTACTAAAAGTTTTATTCAATAATCTCTGATAAGTTTCCCCGCATTTTGCAAACCAAAAATAATTACCTTGTAGCAATATAAACCTCTATAAGTCATGAAGATAGTGTTTTGTTGGTCCCTCAAATCCATGTTTATGTGATTATACCCTAGATATACGTTCATAAAATATAAAAGCTTGTTATTTGAACTATAATCCACCAGATGATCAATTTTTGGAATGGGAATAGGTCTTTAGGATAAGATTTATTTAGATCGGTAAAATCAACACACATCCTCTATTTTATATTCTTATTTTTTACATGTACTCAATTCGTTGTCCACAACGGATACTAGAATTCTCTGATATGGCTTACCTTCGACAACTGATCTACTTCAACCACAATCGCTCCAGGTTTTTCAACAGAGAATATTCTCATTTTTTGAATTATCAGACGTGCATTAAGCAGTACAACAAGCTTATGACATATTGCATGCACTCTTGTTACATCTTATGAACACCAAATGAACATGTGCAGTTTTCTCGATAGAAATGATATCAACCTGTCATTTACAGCTGATGATAGTAGAGTGCCAATCTTCAAACTTTGATGTTAGGAAATAAATAAGTTTCAACATTCTCATAAGGTGTTACCCAACTGGAGGTCTCCCTCAAACCGTCTCCAGCATCTGGTTTCAAAGTTGACCTATGTAACTACTATTTTTTTCTTTTGAGCTAACAAAGCAGTATAGAATTTTGTTACCACTGTATGGGTACTTCAGACAACTCCCACTTAATTCTCAATAACATAATTCAAACATTTGTGGATGGTAAAAGCAATAACATGTAATTTTATTAGCCAATACCTACTAAAAAATCATATTATACTAAGTTGGACCATCTACCACTTTAAACAACAGTTTTATCACTCTTATAAACGGCTCTTGGCTAAGAAATACCTCGCATTCGACCTCTCCAATAACATTGGTAGTGTCCCTAGTAAATCCCACTATATTCTTAGATAGACTAGAGGATAGTATGAGAATTTTACGTCTATTAATGAGTGGAAATAAACAAAAGTTTAGCCGAACGACCTGTATCAATTAGAATCCTCCAGATTTCAGTTCCTTCAATGTTGTGCTAATTACCACTGCATTTTCATGGGGTCCAGCTACCCTATTAAATCATCATATTTGAAAATAGAATGATAAATAGATCAATGTAAAGATGAGTCGAAGTTCCTTCCGCTAGATGTGTTGTTAAATTTAATGTGTCTTTATTAAAGAAAATGGTAGCTCCTGACACAACCACCAATAATAATCAATGATTCAAAACCTTTGTGCAAGGTTTTGATTCCTTCAACTTTAGGCTCGTCAATTATCATAACAATCATTCGATTAGGATCTGGATCTAAATATTTTGAGGACAAATCCGAATCTTCAAAAGTTTTTGTTATGACCATCGCATTTTCATGTTTCAGAGCATTCTCAACTATTAATGTTTGTGTCGCTACTTGGTTACCCATTGAAGGTTGTTGTTGTCCCCATGTATGTCTCTTAATAAATGTTATTAATTTTCTATTATCAATTAAATTTTAAATCTTATTTTGTAGAGCTGTTGAGTCTCTCGTATCTTGACCAATGTTGTTGTGATATTTGAAAAATATATTACTCATTTCTTTTATAGGTTTTTGAATTGGAAGGGGTTTCCTAAAGTGGACAAATTTTTTAGTCTTATAAAATATAGTAGCCATATTCTCATTAATTTGACAAACTTTTCAAGTCAAACCTAGTGGTTCGCTCTTGATCTTTGCTATTGAGAATAATTATTTTGATTTACTCTTGGTCATGTCGACATTTTGTTCAGACCTTTAGGATGAAAAAAAGTAAAAATTTGAGGCTGAAAAATTTGGACATGTTGTTGCTGGTATACCATAGTGTTTAATTGTTGAATTTGTCTTTGTTGGGGTAATGAAACAAGTCTCAATATCTTAGAATATTTTATCTTAATATGCTATTCAACCTAAGCTATAAGAGAAAAAATGATCAAATCTTTCTTCCTAGTAACTTTATTAGCCAATTTTCTGAGGAGAAGCCCTTGTCTAAAAGTTGTACAAACGACTTTCTCATGGCAATCCTCTAAACCATTCTTTGTGAAAACAAAGAGCATGATGTAATATTATAAACCTTCTCTAACTAACTATCTAACTTATTTACTATCCACAAATTGTCGCCTAAAAATGTGCAGAACATGTCGAAATTCTTGATTGAATCCTAAGAAAATTGATTGTACCACTTCAAAGAATTGTCCTTAAACATTTGGGAGAAATCACGACATAGAAAACTTATCATCATCATCATAATTCATCATGAAATTCTTGAACTGCTCGATATGGTTATCTAGATCTTGATTTTCATTAAACTTCTCCATTTTTTATATGTCAAATCGCTTCAACAGATATTCGAATAGAAGTTCTGTTGATATAGGAGATTGTCTCCAATTATGCCTCTGACTATATTGATTCCTCCCATACCTCCATCAGTCATTGCATAAATACCATCCTCGCAAGGATTCACAAATCGAATATTGATATTGCTTGGATAATCATTAAGGGATCTGCCTGTGTCGTAGCATCCACTTCTCACAAAAATCTAAAGTCGAGCTTAGTGTTTTAATGGTTTTAGATATTATATTTAGGTGCCAGCCTAAGCTCCCACTATGATCGTCATTGATAACTCCAGAAAATATTCAAGGGGCAACTAGGCTCTGAATATTTTGGGGGCCACGCAAAAGTTTTGAGAGAAGTTTAAAAAATGGAATTATAGAGAGATAAATTTCTAAACATAGTAGTAAAATAACAATTATTCACCATTTATAAGAAAATGTACATTGTCTTATATAGTAATTGTGGTGGACCTTTGGGCCTACACAATTAGTTTAATTCTGGATTATTCATCCTGTTAACTTACTAAGTTAAGACATATTTACTCCTTATTATATGAAACACCCTCAATATTATACATTTATTGGGTTTATATTACAAAATAAATACGGGCCCAATATTTTACTAGTTCACTTTACAGGTCAAATAAATCCTACCTTTATCAACCCCATATCCCATTTCCTTTTTGTTCTCGTTGTGCAAGATTTATTTGATATTCTCAAAGAGAAAATCAATGACATAAAATTCAATTTCCACTTGAAGTGTCATAAGCTCAAAATAGTAAACCTCCATTTTGTTGACAACTTAATGATTTTTTATCATGGCGATGTAATTTCCTTCATCTTATCAAAGATAGGCTGAATGAATTCTTCTCGCTCTCAGGTTTTGGTATTGGTCTGGAATAAAGTCACATCTTCCACTCTAGTGTCAGTTATACCCTCAAAAATGACATCGTCGACATTCTAGGGTATAAGGTCGCTTCCATTCTGGTGAAATATCTTAGAGTCATTCTTCTTACTATGTGACATTCACATATTGATTGTCGGTCCATCCTTCATAACATTATTATATATATTGGTTATTAGACCTTCAAGCATATATCTTAAGATAGTCGCCTTCAAGTCATCAAATTCGTCCTTTGTGCTACCTAAGTTTAATGGTCATCCATCTTCATTCTCCCATGAAGGGTTCTCAAAGAACTCAGTACCTTCTTCACTTCCTCTGGTCCAGCCATATCATGAAAATATCAAGGTTAAGATGTGTTAGGGTGGCGACCAAAGTCCCACATCCCACATTGGTTAAACATGGGAAGGATCAAGGGTATATAAGTAAGAACATACCTCAACTAGTATGAGGCCTTTTGGTAGTGGACCAAATGCAAAACCGTGAGGGCCTTCGGGTGCCAAAGCGGGCAATATCATACTAGTGTTGAGATCGGTTGTGTTCTTACTTATATACGGAGGCAGAATATGCGGACCGGACCCGCATATTCCCAACACGTGGTATCAGAGCGTCAGGCCCAGACGGAACGCGATGGTGGTGATATTCTCGGAGGTCGAACATGATGAACCAGTAGCCATATGATCAAGTTGATCTGCTCTAGAGATCCTAGTTCGGAGTGCTCGTGGCTCATCAAGCAGTGTGGCTTGATTGGAGTGGCGCTAAGGAACAAGACAGTGTGGTCTAAGAGGAGGTGAGCAGTAACATCCGTAGTGTCTCTATGGTCAGGTAGTCTCCAACCTGATTAGAGTGGGCGGATGGAAGTCAATTGAGAAGGAGGCTAAGTGGTACTTTGTTCGAGAGGAGGATT
The DNA here is from genome assembly GCA_036936605.1 of Limnanthes douglasii subsp. nivea. NCBI lineage: Eukaryota > Viridiplantae > Streptophyta > Magnoliopsida > Brassicales > Limnanthaceae > Limnanthes > Limnanthes douglasii. The sequence continues at coordinate 242,135,537 of JAUPFV010000003.1, read as the reverse complement.
TGTTAGGGTGGCGACCAAAGTCCCACATCCCACATCGGTTAAACATGGGAAGGATCAAGGTTATATAAGTAAGAACATACCTCAACTAGTATGAGGCCTTTTGGTAGTGGACCAAATGCAAAGCCGTGAGGGCCTTCGGGTGCCAAAGCGGACAATATCATACTAGTGTCGAGACCGGTTGTGTTCTTACTTATATACGGAGGCGGAATATGCGGACCAGACCGGTTGTGTTCTTACTTATATACGGAGGCGGAAAATTTTATGTTTTAGGCCTTTGGGTAGTAGATTATACAAGGTTTCGATTAACAATAGGGAAACACTTTCATCTGGTACGATCCTTGGTTTATCCCTTCTCTTCTTGTTATCCATTACAGGCATAATATCATCCATAATTCAAGGCGGGACAAGAATCTTAAAGTTTCAGATATTATCCACGATAGACTCTGGAACTGGCCATATCATATTATATCTTTAAGTGCTAGAAATTATTATAATCTCCTGAAGAATAATAACTTCATCCTTGAATAACTCTCCCTAACATCCTCTACAAAGACGGCCACTATTGGATTTTTAAAAGATGAATTACCAAGTTCAGTATCAATAATACCTACAATGCTATTCGTACACTCATCTCTTGTATCGGGTGAGTGGGGTTGGTATGGCATTAATTTAATACTCTCTGTCATTTTTTCATCATTCGGCTTGATATCCAAGGTAAGCTCTCCACCCGCGACAAGCTTCTGAGTTGGAATTTAAATACCCCATCAATTATATCTTATACAATTATGCCTTTGAACCTGTCAATCATAACATCAATCATTGTAGCTTAACTTAGAGAATCTGAGGCTACGCAAGCTCCAAGTTTGTGTTTTCTTTTAAGTAATAATCTCAAGAGGCGTCCAATTGGCATCCATCCAATTTACGCCACATATGTCATGCTTGTTTTGACGCATTTGTTTACCACGTTTGGAATCAGAGGAACGATAGAATTTTTTACCACTCTTCTATCCATGCATCCGCGGTATCATATCGCATGTTTTCTGACCTTCGATTCATGTCCATTGATACCAAGGTGGCTTGACCTATTCAATCCCTATAATTTTTAACTTCATCTTGTATCTTGCAAGCATCTTTCTCTAATTGGGTCGTTGTTTTCATTCTTTTAATTTTCGACTCCATTTTCACTATTATAATTTTGGATTATTTTGTTTAATATGTTAAAATATGTAAATATATATTATATTGGTTTGGTCAAATTAGGGTTATTTTTATTTATTTTGTTTTCTCTCCCGGTTTTATAATAATCTTTAGGATATGGTTGGTGTACTTTTAAAAATCTTATATATATATAATGTATTTTTTTGGAACAAAATGTTATTTTTTTTTTCGGAGGGAACCCGCAGCCGCTACTTAGAGTGCAATTAGTGCGCACAAGGTAAACCCTCAGTCTGATGCGATAGCCTGCAAACCAACGCCAGAAGGTAAACCACACAAGGTGACAGGCTCAGTCGAGAAAGCGTATGTAGAGGGACTCGAACTCATGACCTTTTGGTTATAAGAATGTCATACTCAACCATCTCGGCTACCCCCTTGGGGGCGGAACAAAACGTTATATTTATACAAGCATTCGTTAAAAATTCTTTATATAAAATTCATAGACTTTTACTATAAAATAACATTGGAAATTGTTAAAAAAACCGAAATTACTAAGTGAAGTCGTTGTTTTCTTATTTTCAAAATTACTCAGTGAATTTTTTTTTACAATTTTGTCCTTCACCAAATCCTATCAATAGAAGAAATTACAACACAAAGTTACCATAATCTCGGAAAAAATTGGACATTTTCTCTGCCTTCTCTCTAAAAAAACTAAAACACCGAAAATAAAAATACTAAAAATAAATAATTAATAACTTAAATTAATAATTAATAATAACTTAAACTTAAACTTAAACTTAATTTAATATTACAAAACTAAAATTAATATTATTAAACTTAAAAATAATTAAATTTTAATAAAACTTAATTACTAAACTTAAATTACCATCTCTCTTTCAAATCTAGGCATGACCCAAACCAGTGAAACCAAACCCTACCCTACCTAAACTAGTGATACCAAACCCTAGTGACGACATGACAACCGGTTGAGTATGGCATCCTTGTGATCAAAGGTCATGAGTTCGAGTCCCTCTACATACGCTTTCTGGGCTGAGCCTGTCACCTTGTGTGGTTTACCTTCTGGCGTTGGTTTGCAGGCTATCGCGTCAGACTGAGGGTTTACCATGTGCGCACTCATTGCACTATGAGTAGCGGCTGCGAGTTCCCTCCGGAAAAAAAATGACAACCGGTTGCCCACCACCTACGACGCCCGATAGTCTACCCACCGACGACCCACGAGCAACACAACTTCCGGCAGGCCACCGACAAGAAGAATCCACCGAAACTCGGCGAGGAGCATCCCCAAACCCTTGAATCCATGGTAAGTGTATTGTTTGGGGTATTATTTGCCGAATAGGGTGAATCGGGTCTTTCATTTATCTTTAGTTACCTTTTTGGTCGAACATAGATTTCTGCTGGTTAGTCTTTGCTCGTACCTATTCTTCCTCATCTTATGGTTAGTCTCTGCTCGCACATATTCTTCGTCATCTTATGGCAAAGAATGCAATGTTTTCGTCAAATAATAGTACTGGCGCCATATGTATGGAGTGGGATCATGTATGTACGCCATACTAAAAGCGTACACGAATAATCGCATGCCATACGTATGGTGTGGATTATTATTTATTTTAGTTTAATTGGATCGAATAGTCGACCAATTTAATCATGATACATTATCAAACAAGGCGTAGAGTGCGGAGTGCGCGTTTGTTAGATTAGATCATGATTAACGGGGTCAAGGGGCGTAGCCCATTGCGGGATCAAGGGGCGGAGCCCCTGGCTGGGGTCGAGCTGACAGGTCAGTTTGGAAAAAATTTATTTTGGTTAAATCGGCTATTGTTGCAAGTCAACAGAATTTCAAAATTGAAAATTTGAACGTTTTATTCAAATTTTAAATTTCAGCCGTTTTATTACAAAACTAGTTTAGAGATCTTAACTACCCTAACTTCCAAACGGTTTTTTGGTTGGTCGAATTGATTAAAATGGGTTCTGTTAAAAAAGGAAATCATATCATTTTTCATCCTCTGTGTTCAAATAGAAGATCTCTGATTTTATCCAATTGAAATTTTTTGAGAACCCCAAAAATATTTCAATAAGAAATTGTTTACAAAACTTCAGAGATTATCCGGAATCGAAACACTATTTTCTACATTTTATTGAAATATTCTGGTCTTGTTGATGAAGATAGAGATGACGAATAGAGGAGAATCTGTGAAGGAGATGACAAGTAAATTTGCTAAGTTGGACAAGTTCGAAGGACATGATTTCAGACGATGGCAGAAAAAGATGCATTTTCTGTTGACTACCCTCAAGGTTGTATATGTCCTGAGTACCCCCTGGCCAAAGATCATTGAGAATGAAATGTTGGAACAAACAAGGAGACGCAACAAATGGGAGAATGATGACTATATTTGTCGAGGCCACATATTAAATGGTATATCTGATAATTTATTTGATGTATACCAAAATATCGAATCTGCAAAAGAGTTATGGGATTCTATAGAATCAAAATACATGGTTCAAGATGCTTCTAGTAGGAATTTCCTGGTTAGTAATTTCATAAATTACAAAATAGTTGACTCTAGACCTGTAATGGAACAGTATAATGAACTACCAAGAATTCTGAGTCAATTCGTTCAACACAATATGAAAATGGACGAATGTATTTCGGTTTCTTCTGTTATTGACAAATTGCCTCCTTCATGGAAGGATTTTAAACACACACTGAAATACAACAAGGAAGAAATGACTCTAGTCGAACTTGGTAGTCATTTTAAGATTGAAGAGTCTCTAAGGGCTCAAGATGAAATAAGTAATCCCAAGGGTAAAAACCAAGTGGGAAACTCATCTGTAAATATGGCTGAAAGCAGCGGATTCTTTAAGAATGTAAATAAAGATAAGGAGAATAAACGAAAGTTTAAAGGAAACAATAATTTTACCAGCAAAAAGCCTAAAATGGCATGCTGGAAATGTGGCAAACCTGGTCACTTTAAGAGGGATTGTCGAGTTGGAAAAGGCAAAAATAATGTTGGTCCAAGTGGGAACAATGTTGGATCAGGTGGAAACAATGCTGGTTCAAGTGGATCTAAGGATCCTGAAAAACAACAAGGTCAGATTTTATTTCAGAATTCTACTTCTAGTCAGAATTATATATCTCTAAAATATGAAGCATTTTATGTGCAGGATGATGATGTTGCTTGGTGGGTTGATTCGGGAGTAACAAGTCATGTATGTAAAGATCTTCGATGGTTTAGAAATTTTCAACCGATTGAAGATGGATCTTCGCTTAAGATGGGAAATGTTGCTACCGAACCAATTAAAGGAATTATTATTTACTTCTGGAAAGTACATATTATTGAACAATGTATTGTATGTTCCTGGGATTCGAAAGAATCTTTTGTCTCGTGTTGTTTTAAACAATTATAGTTTCAAACAAGTGTACGAAAGTGGCAAATATGTATTGTCAAAACATGGTGTATTTATGGGATTCGAATATTTATGTTATAGTATGTTTATGTTAAATATTAATGTTTCGTTCGAAAACGATTATGTTTGTATGACTTCTACTAGTGTGTGTAGAAATATGAATAAAACAAAACTATGACATGCTAGATTAGGACATGTTCATTATGGAAGAATAAAAGACATGTCGAAAATAAGCCTTATTCCTCATGTTGATGCAAATAATGAAAAATGTAAAACTTGCATGTTAACTAAGATAACTAGAAAACCTTTCAATAATGTTAACCGAGTTTCCAAAATATTGGAACTAGTACATAGTGATTTATGTGATTTACATGCTACACCTTCATTAGGAAATAAAAAGTATGTTATTACTTTTATTGATGATGCATCTAGATATTGCTACATTTATTTGTTCCATGCTAAAAATGAAGCTATTGATAAGTTTAAAATCTATAAGGAAGAAATTGAGCTACATAAGAATGATTTGATAAAAAATCTACGTACGGATAAAGGAGGTGAATATTATGATCCTATATATTTTCAGTCTACGGGTATAATTCATCAAACCACGGCTCCTCATACACCACAACAAAATGGTATAGCTGAAAGGAAGAATAGGACTTTGAAAGAAATGGTCAATTCCATGTTTTCCTATTCGGGTTTGAGTGAAGGATTCTGGGGTGAGGCTATATTAACAGCCTGTTATTTATTGAAACGTATTCCTACTAAAAGGAATAAGATGACCCCGTACGAGCTTTGGTTTAAGAAGTCTCCAACATTGAATTATCTGAGAGTTTGGGGTTGTAGAGCAATTGTAAGGCTCACTGAACCCAAAAGGAAAAAATTGGGTTAAAGAGGTATAGATTATATCTTTATTGGATATGTTGAGCACTATGTTGCATATAGGTTCTATATGTTAGAATCCAATGAATATGTCTCGGTGAACACGGTTATCGAGTCAAGAGATGCAATATTTGATGAAGAGAGATTTACTTCTGTACCTAGACCTACAGATTTGATTCAAAACTCTTTGAATAGGAACTCAAGTCAAACTTAAAATATATCAAGTGGTACTAGTTGTGTACCTGAACCTTCTGAGCCAAAGAGAAGTACTAGAGCCAGAAAAGCTAAGTCGTACGAATCTGATTTTCAACTATATTTAGTTGAATGGTCAAGAGATAAGATTGACTATCAATATCAATACTGTTTTGTTATTGAAGATGATCCAAGGAATTTTAGTGATGCTATGGCATCAAGGGATGCTGCATTCTGGAAAGAAGCTATCCAGGATGAAATAGAGTCTATCATGCATAATAATACATGGGAGTTGGATGATTTACCTCCTGGGTGCAAATCATTGGGAAATAGATGGATATTTAAACGAAAAATGAAAGTAGATGGTACTATTGAAAGGTATAAAGCTAGATTGGTTATCCAGGGATTTAGACAAAGAAGGAATTGACTTCTTTGATACTTATGCTCCGGTTGCTAGGATTTCCACTATTAGATTGTTGATTGCACTGGCATCTGTATACAATCTTGTAATTCATCAAATGGATGTTAAAACTGCATTCTTGAAAGGTGATTTGGATGAGGAGATTTATATGAAACAACCGGAAGGGTTTTTCATGCCTGGTTGTGAAAACAAAGTACGCAAGTTGAAAAAATCTTTGTATGGTTTGAAACAAGCACCAAAAGATTGGCATAAAAAATTGATAATGTGATATTGTCTAATGGATTTATTCTTAACCAAGCAGACAAGTGTGTGTACATAGCAAATTTGATAATTCTGGTAAAGGAGTTATGATTTGTCTATATGTGGATGATATGTTGATTTTTGGTACTGATCAAAATCAGGTTAATGAAACGAAGAAATTTTTATCATCTAATTTTGAGATGAAGGATTTGGGGGAAGTTGAAATGATTCTTGGTATAAGAATCAATCGAAAAAACAATAATATACGATTTCTCAATCTCACTATATTGAGAAGATATTGAATAAATTTAATTTTAAAGATTGTTCTCCGGTTAGCTCTCTTATAGATCCTAGTCTAAAGCTTCTACTTAATAAAGGTGCTGCTGTATTTCAACTTGAATACTCGAGGGCCATTGGATGTCTTACGTATTCCATGACTAGCACTAGGCCGGATATTGCTTTTGCTGTTGGAATAATTAGTAGGTATACTAGCAATCCTGGTTCACATCATTGGCAAGCTTTAAATCGAGTATTTAAGTATTTGAAAGGAACCATGAATTATGGTTTAACTTATACTGGATTTCCTTCTATACTTGAATGATATTCAGACGCGAGCTACATTTCCAATATGGAAGATAATTCTTCCACAAGTGGATGGGTATTTCTACTTTGGGGAGGTGCTATCTCTTGGCATCTAAGAATGAAACTTGTATTACTGATTCAACAATGGAATCAGAGTTTCTGGCATTAGCAGCAGCGAGTAAAGAAGCTGAGTGGTTAAGAAATTTAATGTGCGAAATTCCGTTGTGGCCCAAACCGATATCATCTATATCTATCAGATGTGATAGTGAGGCTGCATTGGCCAATGTTTATAGACAAGTTTACAAAGGCGGGTCTAGACACTTAGGTGTTAGACACAGTATGATTCGTGAGCATATCACGCATGATGTTATTTCAGTAGAGTTTGTGAGAACTCAATATAACTTAGCCGATCATTTAACCAAAGGGTTAAATAGAGATCTTGTGCACAAATCAGCTATTGGAATGGGATTAAAGTCCATCTGAAATCTCTCATGTTGAGATACCCAATTCCCATCTAATATGACATTAGGTGTTGAATTCAATGTGGAAAGCGTAACATCAAAAGATTGGAACACATGTGTATATCATCCCGAGGTATGTGTTCAGACCTGCAAGTTGTGAAGGCTGAAAATTATCTTCTTAATAGCTCTTTTGAAAAATTGCATATGCAGGTCAAAGATGAAAAGAACTACCTATTTGAGCATGAAGTTTAGCCGCTTCAAGAAGCTAGGACTTGGCTTTGATATGCTTGAGAAGGATAAAGACACAAGGCTAGTAAAATATAGTGTCAAGTAAGAACAAGTGAGAATGTAAATTTATGTGTATATTATCTTCATGTATTCATTATGAATAGTAAAGGTTCAACCCTTAGTGATACCTTGATATTCGAATATTTAGAATGTGTAATATACTAATATGAAATTGAATCGTCATGATATTTCATTTATGCATAAATTTGATATTTATATGATTGTATTTAGTAGATCATGAATTACACTAAAATAGGGGAAGATTGTTATTTATTTTAGCGTAATTGGATCGACTAGTCGACCAATTTAATCATGATACATTATCAAACAAGTCGTAGAGTGCGGAGTGCACGCTTGTTAGATTAGATCATGATTGACGGGGTCAAGGGGCGGAGCCCCTGGATGGGGTCGAGCTGACAGGTCAGCTTGGAAAAATTTTATTTTGGTTAAATCGGCTATTATTGCAAGTCAACAGAATTTCGAAATTGAAAATTTGAACGTTTTATTCAAATTTTAAATTTCAGCCATTTTATTACAAAATCAGTTTAGAGATCTTAACTACCCTACCTTCCAAACGGTTTTTTGGTTGGTCGAATTGATTAAAAATGGGTTCTGTTGAAAAAGAAAATCAGATCATTTTTCATCCTCTATGTTCAAATAGAAGATCTCTGATTTTATTCAATTGAAATTTTTGGAGAACCCCAAAAATATTTCAATAAGAAGTTGTTTACAAGACTTTAGAGATTATCCGGAATCGAAACATTGTTTTCTACATGGATACCCAGCAACATATGTATGGCATGGGTGCATATGTGTACGTCATCACTGTGGTGTACACATATGCACCCACTCCATATACATGGAGTGGGTTGCTCCGGTCACCGGAGTATTCCGGGACCGGTTTACTTTTTTTATTGGTCTAAATAATAGTGTTTTTGTTGTTTTTAAAACAGCTTCTCGATTGGCATTTGGTATTATGAACCAAGCTTTGACAATTCATATATTTTTATTTCACGTTATGGATCCCATTGACGTTTTTGGGTCCGATGATGACTCTCGGACGAAGAGAGTGAAGAAGCGGACAAAAGCACCGACAAGTAGCGAGTGCGAGTTAGTACACGATTCAGTGGTTCTGATAGAGGAGCTACTCATACTTTTGGGACCTCATACTTCCAGATCAAGTTCCGCTCTGCTACCCGTGGACGATGTGCACCTCTTCTACCCAGAGGTCATCCTAAAGCTCCTCCTGCCGCCAGACTACCTTCGTTGTTCGACAAGATGCTCACCTGCCACGTTATCTAGTACCTTTGGCAGAGAGAGGTAATATTTATATTTTTAGTTCGCTGCCGATTTAATATATACTAATATTGAGAAAAAATATTTTCAAGAGTGCGAGATACCGCTATACGCCCATTATCCCATCCACAGAGGTTGGAGTTTAGCTTTCTAGAGTAGGGTACGCATCGTACTTGATGGCACGCTTTTTGGTAGATTGATTGAGTCGTTCTCGTGCATGCACATGCACTCCGACATGACGAAGGTATTTTTGGAGTGGTGGCATATGGAAAGAAATAGTTTGTTTTTCCTTCAGTGAGATGAAGATCACCCTCGATGACGTGCACACTATATTAGGGGTCATAATAGAGGGTCAAGTTGCTGCTTTACCTATTATTTCCGACAAGTCGTTGGCCATGCATGAGGGCGCTGGACTGCTTGGGATTAGCGATATATTGTTCGTGAAGGAGGTTGAGAAATGTAAGGGCATCGGTTTGGGTTACGGATAGCTGTGGACTTGGTTCAGCGAGCCACAGTTCTCTGACAACTGCCTTGATCTCACTGACCGTATGCTACATGCGGCTGGCGTACGCCTATATAATACATATTTTTGGCACTGTTCTATTCCCCAACAATAGTAACATATACGTTAATTTTAAGTACTTGTTTCCATTGCGCGATTCAACGAATGAGGGTGTTGGATGTTATGCATTGTGTACGATCGTGTTTTCTTACTTGTATCACCATCGTGGTGATGTCTCGCTTCACGAGACCAGGACTATGGCTGGATGTATCGGTTTGCTGGACACGTAGATACAGGACGATTTCTTTATGCTCCACAATGTGACTCGTTCCACTTACACGGAGCATTAACCCGCTATTGCGAGATGGGATATAAGTGCGGTGATTTCTAACTCTTGAATGAAGCTGAACCTTCGGATCACCATTAAGAACATGTAGAAAACAGATGTAAGTTTTATAATTAAATAAGATAAAAATGTTTTAAGTTTAACCTATTGCTATAATTGAATAAGATATAATTGTTTTATAGTTTTATAATTGTCGTGTGTTGTGTTGGTTTCATTGATCGACGTAGATGTCGAGTCTTATATGTGTTGTGTTCGTATTATTTTGTATGGCATGTACTGTTTGATCATTATCGTGTGATACGTGACCATTTTCGGTTCGATGATATAGCATGATTTCGCGATGTCATTCCCAATGTAAAGCACTCGCAAGCATACTCAGAGCGGGTGTTAAGGCAGTTTGGCCGTGTCCAGAGGCTTATCCTGCATCTGTTGTTGAAGATGCAGTCCAAGGCAAAAAGAAAACTGAAGATGATAGCGTATGCATTCGACGAGGATAGTTGGTGAATTGGTGAGATTACAGGTTAAAGGAGGTTTTTAGGGGAGAGATGATTAGAGATGAGATTGAGTCTTTTTCTACTCCTGATTATCTTCTGCTCCATCAGAAGATTAGTTGGTTCAATCTCATAAACAGTGCGATATATTCGTTCGATGACTATGTGTACGAGGATCGAGACGAAGCTATCACACGACATTTGCGCGCCGGTATGCGTAGGATGTTGTTGTTTCCAGGAGTTGATGAGTTTGGCGATGATGTTGATGCTTTAAGAGGGGCGTACACAAAGGTTTTGTCTATCGCCAAGAGACTTTCTTAGACATTACATTTTTCCAGAGTTGTATGAAAGGTTTACTATATTTTGATACAGTGTTTTTTATTTTTGTGTTTTTTTTGTAAAAACAAATTGTCTATCTTTTTTCTTATTGTAACATATTTTTATGTCATATTTGTTTTTTCTAGTGTTATTTAGCTATATGTTTTTAATGTACCATATTTTATTTAGCTATATTTATTTACATATTTTGTAAGTAAATGAAGTAAATATAATTTAAAGATTATAAGAGTTTGTTTTTAATAACAATTTAATAAATATTAAAAAGAATTGAAAATACAACTTTACTGAGTAGTTTTGGTTGTTTTTTTACCAATACCCATTATATATTGCTAAACATTGATTCCCTCCAAAAAATGATTCCCTCAAAATAATTATTCTCGCCATACATCGAGTCCCGCCAAACATTAATTCCCTTCAACAATGGCTCTCGCCCACCAATGACTTCCGTCATACATTTTTTCCCACCAAATGCTGATTACCCGCCAAATTAGAATATCATTTAAAAGTTACTTGAACCTAGGCAGATAGTTTATCCACTAAATATTCTCAAACATAAAAAAAACATAAAAAAATTTAGTAATGGATTTTAATGTTGATGAAGACTACCGGTTGCTTCAGTCGGTGAAGTTTATCCACCGAATAATGTCCAACGATACGAGCGATGTTTTTTTCGGTCGATTGCTATGTAGGATGCATTTCGAGTATGTCCAAATGGGATTATCAAATCATCCAACGCACAACCGTGACAAAGTCAAAAGCGGGTACAATTGTGTAAAATAGCTCCAGGATTTGTTGTTCATGCCTTGTATAATTAAGCAAGAAGCAATTGCAGTGTGGAACATGGCTGTCATAGATTATATTACTACAGATATCGTAGCATATCTGGAGGATGGTATTGATGAAGACAACATGGGTTATGACTTTGACTTCTAAGTTTTATGTTTTTTTTGTTCTTATTTGTGTTTCTATGATTTCAGAGTAGTTGTTTGAGTTATTATGATTTCTTAGTTGTTGATTGAGTATTTATGATTTTCTAAGTTGTTGTTTGAGTATTTATGTTTTCCTTAATTGTTGTTCGACCTGTTATCCTGAGTTGTTGTTTGAGTTTTTATGTTATCTATAGTTGTTTGAACTTGTTATTTTAAGTAGTTAATTATTACATAATCGTTTTTTGCATTCATTTTTCAGTAGTGTTGTTTATTGCACTCTATATTGAGAATTGCTAAAAAATAGCCAAAACCACTCCGTGAAGTTATATTGACACCCGATCAAACGCACATGGTTTATCCTCACGCACTTAGAGATATGTGTTTTTTTGTATATATTAGGTGTCACAAAATGATTTGGTGATGAAATTACGTTATCCACATCTTACACGTGTCAATGAGAGATTGGTCTACTTGGATTACATTATCTAAAGACCAAATGGTCATTAAATAGATGCTATCCTCTCGTAACAACACAACATGAAACATTCAAAATTGAAACTCTAGAAATGTGTCTTTGGAGTGAGTTAAAAAATAAATATTTGATGGAATCATTCATCTAAGGGGGTAAAACCTATAAGAATGAATGGGGTAAACACTACTTGGAGACAATGCTATGCGAGATGTATTTCTTAGTTGTTGTTTGAAATTTATGGTTTTGCGGTAATTTTATTTATATTTTTCTATCAAATAGTTATTGGGAGGGCATTCATGGCATTAAATTGTTGCAATGGTCAACCTTGACTGGTTTAAACGAAATGAGTACACGAAGAATGTTTATCATTGTAATTGGGTGAATATCTCCTTGTATTTCACACAAAATATTTGAGTATGCTTTTTGGATACTAGTTTGGATCACTACTTACATATAAATTAATCTCTATATTAAAGATGTAGCGACATCCAATAATACAGAAATTGTGGGATATATCAGCAAGTTCTTAAGTAGAATTCGTATGTAATATATTTATATCTTCATTCATGGTTTTCTTTCATCTTGGATCTCATAGTACTTCTTGAAAATTACTATAAATATATACAAAATATAATTGACTTATAATGCATGTAAACGACTTAGACAATCTATAGGTGGACACATAATTATAAATTAGGTATTTGGCTTTAGAAATTATATATGGTTCATAAGTATATTTGAGAACACTTTTAATAGAGATTTCTAAACGCCTATGCTGAATGTCATTAACATTGTTAGGATTAGGTAATACTCGAGGTTCAATATCATGAGGTAGAGCTTCTATGTATAGTGTTAGAAAGTTGGAGTCACATGCAACTTCAGGCATTGAACAGTACATCTTCCCTCGATTATCACGTTTGGTGGCAGATAGTCCCTTGACTTTCAAATGTCCGTTGACAGTCCCTGGACTATCGCGTTTGGATAAAATTAGTCCACCAGATCCTCTGATTCATGAGAGGCTGCCACCTGTCACCATAGTCCCCATATTTTTGTATTACCACGAGATGGTGTGCGGTTTATCAAGTAAGCATCATATTTTAACGCATTTCCCTAATAATTCAATGGCATATTCATTCCAAAACTAGATGCACGAACAAATTCAAAAAGTTATTTATTCATCTATCTAGCTAACTCATTTTACAGTGAGCTATAGACATTAGAGATTTGATGTCGAATCTTTTTATTTTTCAAGAACTCTTACATGTCATTACTAGGAAAATATATTTTATTATTATATTAATACACTTGTATCCTCTTTTAGAATTAGGTAAAAATCATCTGATAAAAAAAATTAAATACTGTAATGACTTCACTTTTATGAGTAAGTAGCGATACTCACATCATACGACTACATTCATCAATAAAATTCAACAAACAACGAGCTACATACAATAAAGGAATATGTACATGACCCCATACAACAACTTGAATAATACTAAAAGGTTCTAAAGTTTTATTGAAACTTGGAGAGTATGTAATGTGATGATTTTTAGCAAGTTCACAAATATCACACTTAAGCTCTGAAACACTACATTCATTAATAACGACAAATTAAATTTTTGTAGATATCCAAATGAGAGATGACTTAGTCGTTAGATGTCATAACCACACATTAGCTTTTGCTGTTTTTATTTCTTAAAATTTATTCACATGATGAATCATTTCCTCTTCATTATTAGACATGTCCAAATATTAAATATTGTTTTATTACACCACAACCAAGAACATGTCAAGTCATTATGCCCTGAAAATATAAAATTGAGGCCAAAATGTCAAGGTACATATATGTGAAACAGTGATCCTACTAACACTTAGTATATTGTACTCTAGACCGTGAATAATAAGGACCAATTATAATTCCAGTGATTCATATATGTCAAGGGAACCTTAGAAGATGCACCACCATTTGTTGTGTATATAGAGGTCTGGGTTGAAAGTGTATTGGATGATAATATGCTAGTGTCATTTACCATGTGATCTGATGCACGAGTATAAATTAACCAAGTAGTATTCAAAAAATTCATAAATAAAACACTACATTTAGTGTTCATGTTTGACTAGACAATATGTTTTCTTCACAATTATGTTCTTCTTTAGTCACTTTGTAAAATCCCATAATTTTGGATACTCAATGACTTTATAACACTTCTTATTTCTGTGATCTTATCTCCACAGTGGGTACACTCAAGATCAAGACGGAAGGGATAAGTCCCTTTATGAAAATTCTTAAAAACCTTAATATGATCTCTTGTTATACTTGAGTGTCGTAACTAAAGATCCATTTAAAGGTTCTTGAGTTTTCATCATCTGTTTGTGAACTGACACCCTTCATAATGTCTGGTAATGCTCTTATAAAGTAAGTGGAATGTTTTTTTGAAGAATTTCACCACACATTTGATCATATATACTATACAATCAAGTTAAGAACATGTGAACCCTAAAAAGTCCTATATACTTTTATAGGCTTTGAATGATAACTCGTCTATGGACTATCGAATTTAGTGACTGATAATCCCTTGACTTTCAAAAGTCCGCTGGTAGTCCCTGGACTATCTAGTTTGAATAAATTTGGTCCTCCTGCGTGTGTTGACTATCAACTTTTATGATAGATAGTCCCTAAACTATTTATTTTCAATAAAGTTAGTCCTTTTGACTTTCTATTTTTTGATAAACTTAGTCCCATTAATAAACATGTACGTGGACTAACTTTATCCAAAATGAATAGTCTAAGGACTACCAACGGACTTTTGAAATTCTATGGATTATATGTCACTAAATTCAATAGTCCATGGACGATTTACTGTTTAAAGCATACTTTTATATAAGAGCAATATACTCAAAATTTTCTAATTTCAATGTATTATGATGGTCAATATTTTGAATTTTTTTTGTTAATTCTTCATAATAAGTCGCAAAATACCAACCAGTTTATTTTATTCAGAACCACTTTATATGTAACTTAAATATTTGAATTTCATCAAATGTGTTAGTATACATAGCATAAAAAGAGTCCTAAACTCTATTTTCAATTTCCAAAAAAAACATACTTGTTCATTAGTGTTGTGGATATTGGTTAACACAACCATCCATTCACTTTATCATTCTTCTAATTATACTTTTCACACCCGTTTACATGCTTCGTTTAGCCCAGACATCTTCTAATCATTAAAATACATCTTCATGGCCTTCGACCAAATGATGTAATTATTCTCATTTACGGTATATGTAGTTAGGAAGTTTGCATCGATATTTTTAGGAACAATAAGTAAACTATGGCTTAAGTTTGATGATACCATTACTAATACCTTTGTTGCATCATTAATCGAACTAATTAAGCTTTCAGTTTGAGACTCACAGCGGAATTCAAGTCAATTCAATTTGAAAGAACGAGTTTCAGTTATAAAATCCGCTCTAATAATATATAGAAACTACTATAAAAAATAAAATATTTGAAAAAACCTAATTTTGTTATGATTCAATAAGTACAATAAAAAATATCATATTTTTATATATTTAGAAAAAAATACTTGGCCGTTAAGTAAAAAGTTACAATAAATAAAAAGAGTTAGACGTAGCACATATATATTTATAGTGTTATATATTTAATAAATATATATTAAATAATTTCTATATTCAACACAAGACTCCTTGAGTCATAGTTTTCTATTCTAATGTATGAAATGAAATGAAAATCGAATAATAAATTCTTTTTAATAATTGTAAATTAAAAAAGTTTTGAAATTAATAATATTTTATTTGTATAAAAACTTTACAATTTGATTTGGTATGGATAATTCGAAGAAAATAAAATCAAACAAAATCAATAAGACAAACAAAACAAGATTCGATAGGTTTTGATTATTAATTTTAATATTTATTTTTAATTAATTTTTAAAATTTTATTTTTATTTGTTATTCAAAAATACAAAATTAAATTATCTTATTAGAAATAAACCGAATTATTTTTCAAAAATTAAATTATTTTTTTATAAATAAAAATTAAACAATTTAAAGAAACAATTAAATTGTGTTTCAAAAAAGAAATTGCTAAAAATCCCAATTAGCCTCTCATGTTTCACGTTTATATCAAATTAGTTGCATATGTTCATTTTTGTCTCTCCTGGTCTCCTATATTTTAAAATTTTGGATTATTAATCTTCCGCACATTTGAATATTGAGAAGCTGGCATGTGGCATCCCAAACCCCCAAAAATCTGTCCAGTAATACCTCTTGAGCTACATTCATCTGCTGAGTCAGTATCCATCTAGATTTTACCATTTAATATTATTAGTTACCATTTACCATAGGTTTAACCTATACTAATTTACTAATTTACTCTGCTCGACCGAGTTAAAAAAAACTTAATAACCCAACCCATTTAGGTCCAACTTATTTATCCAAATCATATCTAATACCCAAATCCAAAGAGAAATCTTATGAGGAAACTATAACGGTTGAAAAGATAAGAGAAAAATACCGAAGAGAGAGGACTTGCCCAAATTGAAAGATGATGGATGATAATTAGTGTTAGGATTAGTATATCCATCATAACAAACCTTTGAATCCTCATTACTAGCTTTATCTGAACTCTATTTTTCTCAATGTTTAAATAGAAGACCAAAATAATGAGTTCAATTTTACTTATTTCCATTTATATGGAGAGAGATTGATGAGTGAGAGAATTGAGAGACGATGATGACGGCTCAATCTACACAATATCTTGAATTCTTTTTGTTCAGCATCAAATAAATTATGTAAATTAGGATGCGTGTTATTTAGTTTATTAGTATAACGGTAAAATTATCTCCCTCCCTCAAGTGATAATTTTGGTTCGTCGTCCAATTAGTTTACAAATATAGATATTGTTAGAATAAAAGATCATGATATAAAAATTTATTAGTTTATTTGTTATTCATTTATAGTTCTGAAAAACTATAATCTCGAATAATTTGAGAAAAAAAACAAAAAGACAATCAGGATTTTTGATTTTCTTTTGAGGACCTACTACAGAGACGGTGTAAACTGAAAAGTGGAAGCAGAATAATGGTAGAGGAAGAATATGGTTTTCAAGGTTCTTGAATTAAGATTTAGAAAGAAGAATTGTGTTTTTCAAATTAAGCATTCACAAATTAGAAATTGTGTTTCTCGAACTATAATTTTTTATTTGGGTTAGGGTTATTGGTATGATTTGGATTTTGATATTGGGTATGATTTGGGTAAGCAAGTTGGGACTAAATGTGTTGGGTTATTGGGTTTTATTTTGTAACTCAGCTCATGCCAATAAATGAGTAAATTAGAACAAACGGTAAATAAAAATAATAATAATAAATAGTAAAATCTATGTGGATGTTGATTGGGCAGATGATTAGGCAGCTCAACATGTATTATTTGGTAGATTTGTTAGGGAATAATGATGAGATAAAATGTTTATGTTTGCGCTGACACATGTCAGTTTCTCAATACTTACATGTATGGTGAAACTAATAATGCAAATTTCTAAAAACATAGAGGAGTAGTATGAGACAAAAGTGAACATAAAG
Source organism: Limnanthes douglasii subsp. nivea (assembly GCA_036936605.1). NCBI lineage: Eukaryota > Viridiplantae > Streptophyta > Magnoliopsida > Brassicales > Limnanthaceae > Limnanthes > Limnanthes douglasii. The sequence continues at coordinate 242,117,915 of JAUPFV010000003.1, read as the reverse complement.
GATTAATTTGGTACAAACGCAAAATATGAAAGACTAATTAGAGACGGTAAAATGAGTTTCAAAATATTTACATGTATGGCTTTCGATAATTTAATTTCTATCATGATGGTTATTAGTAACTTCTCTAAAATATATTATAATAGTAAATTAAACATTAACAAAATTAATCAACTTCCATTAGAGACGGTAAAATGAGTTTGAATCAATCTAGTACGATTAGATCCGATCAAGTTTTGTTTGGCTTGAACATTAATTCGATGAGGAACGAATATAAAATTATGATACGTAAACGGATCAGAACGTATCCATATTTTAGTATAAAAAATAATTTAATCTGGCCGATCCAAATATATATATATATATATTATGTTATATAAAAATTGATATTTGTCGGTCGGACCAGACTTGCATACATAAACATGTCGGAGGGATTTGAAAATACTAAATCTGTAACGATTCGAGCCGGAATCTGATTCAACTAAAAAGAAAGCAGATCCCCGTATCACACTAATCCATACTCATTATAATTCATAACTTCCATCCTAATAAATTTTCCATTTTGTACATTTGAACATAATTTGACTTTTCTTTCAAAAATGACAACTCCAACAAAATTGCTATTGATAAAACAAATATTACAGACAACTATCTTTATTATATTTTTAATTTAACAAGATTGAACATTATATTATTTTTAAAAATTGATATTGTTTTTTATAAAGAAAACTAGTTAATTGAATATCAAAATTAATGTCTTTTTATAAAAGATAAAAGCTTCAATCAAACTCAATTGTCGAAAAAGATAAATGTTATAATATAATTCCAATTAAATCAAACATTTAGTAACAAAAATATTTTTTGTTTTAAGTAGATGATTTCGTATTTTCCGACATGAGTGTGTTCTTCGTTGTTGGGCCACTGTATAACCAGTACATATACTCACACCGCCAGTACATATAACCAATTTTATCACTTCTGTGGCACTATACTAGTAGTGCATATTAAACGACCTAAACATGTACTTAGCAGTAGGAATTTATACCGCAAGTACGCACTTATATTGACAGTACCAAGTTATTACTGTTAGTGTTTTTTCACAGAAAATCAACATATGTTATAAACTTTAGTTACTTGTACTTCAAAGTAACCAATTTTGGCGGTACCAAAATATCACATTGTCAGTGCATTATGCACTGACAGTATGTACCAACCATACGACCAATAAACAACGCGTTGGCAATATAACAAGATCATGGTGCCAGTACAACGGATGAAAAAACATCATACCATCATCCTCTCACAATGTTTTGCATGCTATGTATCGTATGCTGCAAGTTAACGTATACTAGAGGTATAGAGACATCATCATACCGGTTCAACTGTAACTTAAAATATATACCATCTGTACTGTCAGTTTAGTGTTGCACTGGCGTTTTATTAGGTTTCTACTGCCTAGTACAATGGTTGAAATCTAGTAGTTAAGTAAGAATGTTCATTTCTAACTCCGACGAAAACTAACGAGTAAGCATAATGTGAAGACCGTCCATACCGACTAACATATTTAATAAGTAATAACGAGTAATCATCATTAGAAAACATCTAATACAAAACAAAAAAAACAACGATACAAACATCTGATACAAAACCACAAAAATAACTAACAAACATCTTATACAAACTATAAAACATACAACAAACATCATCATCCAAAACAGCGACAAATATATGTCGATACAAAAATCATTCGAACAAAAATAATATAATCAATACTAGAATAGCAAGACCAATCCATAAAAATTTGATCTTCAATATTTGGTTAGCAAAAACTATATTTTCATCAATGAAATCATCTAGAGGTCTAATATGCATGATTTTATTATTTATCTTTAGTGCTTCACCATCATCCACCATTGTAATCGTGATATATCACAAATACCAACTAATATATTCAACATACCTAGGAGTGGTCAATTTGTGGTTATTGAATATGAGGGATGTAATATGTTTATCAGAAATTATATGTCGACGCCACTCATGCCAAATGTTAAGCCTGCAACTGTATTGATGACGGCCTCACTTCTTCAAGTTTAGTATCGGTTGTTGAGGAGAAGTTGGGTTATCCTGGATTATTCCAAAATAATCTATCACTTTATTTGGTATGTATCCTTGGACGATGTACATACGTTGAATAACATAGTTGAGTATACAAACTTCTTGGTTCGGAAAGTGAGCTCGCATGTCGAGATACGACTGATACATGATATGCAACAATAATTTAATCAAACATCAAACACTAGCAAAAAAAAGAAAAAACATTACTCACAGCATTCTCCACGTGAGTGATGAGAGTGACACGGTAGATGTTTTCTGGTTACACATTTGCGCCAGTCATCCTCTTCAGGGACCAGCTAATAAGTTTTGGTTTTGATAATCTATATCTACCATTCAACACCGAGTAAAAACATAGGAATGATCAAATATCTTGGCGTCAAGTATATCTACTGAAAACGTAATAATGTTAACAGTAGTTACCTTTAAAGAAAAAAATCATCTCGTGACAAAATATAGATAAACATACCTATGAAACCATATAGAGTTTTCGTTGACGCATTTGATGCTTCTCCAAACCCATGATATAGCCAAGATAGCGCACATCCCCTAAACAAACTTCTCTAGCCCTTTCATGTCATCCAGATTCAATATTATGTACGCTTTCACAAACGTTTAGTTGTTATCGATGAAAATAGTGCATCTAAACAAGTATAAAAGATACAAATGTGAAGCTTGTACGACCATATCTCTCGTCCTAGATGGATTTACATCCAGATACGCAATTACCGTAAAGTGATTCCTCAACCATCTCATACCAAAACTAACTCGTTTTTATCATGTCTAGCACTTAAGGAATAACAATTATAGGAAGCTACAACAATCAAAGTATTGGGTATACTGGTCATTCATGTCGAGGTATTATGCTTCCAGAATGTTACTACAACCGAGAGGTCCATCCTAACATATATATATCATCAAAGGTGATGATCATCTTCCTAAAACTGAAATATAAGGTATTCGTCTCCTAGTGTCATCGCTCAACGAAAACCTCATTCAACCAAAGATTTGGATGGAACTTATATAAGAGATCACCGGATAGAGTCTCATGCAACAAATTGAGCACTTCAGATGGTTGCTCAGGTCCCATATTTTCAGAACCCCATATAGAACCTGGACACTAAGAGAACTACAAGACTAAACAAATAAAATAAAACAAATCATTTTTATTATCTTTTAAATATATATGGATAAACAAAATATTAAAAATCTATATTTATCATTAGACTTACCTTCCTTGTATGCATGGCGCACATCGTGTTCTATGTGGTCAGAAAAGAGGTGGATGATATTTTGACCAAGTAATAAAAAAGAGTCTTTTATGTTTCTCTTTGTGTTCATTTGTAGGTGACACAAGTCTGTCCAACTCACCTTTGTCTGAATCATGTTCGAAATTCTCCCATCATCTCCACCACCTCTAGATGACTATGTATCATAGTTTATTATGCGCATTGACCGTTTGGTATGATATTTTAACTTTAGTTATAATTTTTTTCGATCGAGGATTCTTCGATGGTTGTTCGTCTATTTATCGTCTATGTGTTAGAAAAAATAAAAGTTAGTCAATATATCTGAATTTCTCATTACACTAACCGGCATTGGAACTTCCACTGCCAGTATAGAAAGGACGACACTAGCGGTGCAGCGCATTAACACTACTAGTACAAATGATGAACAAACAACTCCCGTAAAAACATCAAATTTAAACTTCTAATCCAACAAAAATTAAATCTAATATAATGAATAAAACATACTCTATATACCAAATCTAGGTACCAACGCATTTAAATCAAAATCAAACCAAAATCAAACACACTATAACAAATAAATAATAAATTCTTTCTCAAATATTATCTTGAATCATTTTTTCCATTCTAGTTTCATTCTTTTCTTAGTTTAGTAGGATAAATTAAATCGAAATAGTATCGTCAGATACAAATATATATATATATATATATATATATATATATATATATATATATGAAATGTTGAGAAAAATGAGTGTTTTAAAAAAACGTTTTGTATATATTAAATAAATATGACAATTTGATCATTATATTTATTAAATTTAGAAGAAATTAGTGTTTGTGGGGATTAAATTAAAGGTTATGATTAGATAAGCAAACTCTATTATAAATAATGGCATGATTGTACATATAGTTTATGTTAAAACTGGTAAACATAACTAGAGTGTAAAGAATTTTCTTATCATCCAACACCAGATTAAATGTTAATCAAGAACAAAATAAAGTATTTATCAATCACATTGAAATAATTGTTATTTAAGGAATGTAACTTTCTTTTCTTCTACCGTCTTTCTTGTTTGTGTTTTTTGTCATTATAATAACGTATAAATATACACTGATATGTAGTATCAAATACAGAAACTAATACACAAACTAATTAGTCTGTGACGATAATAATGTACAGCACCATTATGTCATATTTGCAATTATTGAGTTCCATAATACATGAATGCACTACTAGGCGAATATATATATATATATATTCTTTATTAACAAGTTTGTATTCGGTCACCCAGTTTGTATTGGTCTTAAAGAAGATTAGGTTCTCGTCGTTATAATTAAATACGAAATTTAGTTATCCAATTTATTTACATTTATTAAAATATAAAATTGATCATATTTTTAATATTTCAAAAGTGATCGGATACAAATTTAAATTATTTTATTTGAAAAAGTATTATGATTTTAAAAAAGAGTACGGTGAAAGAAAAAAAATTAGCTACAGAATCTACAAGAATCCTCCAGGAATGAAATCTAATCCTAGATATTACTCTTCTCTTGGCTATTTTTTCGTCGTTTGATTCTTATGATGGTGGAAGGTATAATTCAGTTTATGAATCTGTTACAAGTTGTGGAAATGGGTTAGGCACAAAGAGATCTTTCGTTGATCTTTTCAAATCAAACTCTGACAAAATAAACCACAAGAATGTATCAGTTCACCAAGAGAATGATCGGATTAACATCCATTTTGAGGCTGAGGATTTGACTAAACTCAAGGAGAATACTAATCACACGTTAGTTGGAAAGTTTATCAGCGGGAGACCTAGTTACAGTGTTGTTAAAACGTTTTTGGATTCTTTTAGATTTAAGGGGGAATATAATTTAACTAGTTGGGATTACAGACATATTTTCATCGAGTTTAGTATGATTGAAGACCTGAAGAGACTATGGAGCAGGAATGTCTGGCAATTAGGAGAGAAAACTATGAGACTCTTTGAATGGTCTCCTAATTTTAATCCCAACACAGAGAATCCAGCTACCCTTGTCTTTGTAGATCTCCCAAACTTACCTCAATTTATGTATAGTGAATCCACTATTCTAGAAATAGAAAATACCATTAGGTCTCCTCTTAATGTATGGGTGCATCCTAAGAATAGGGCAAGACACAATTTTTGTAGAATATGGGTGATCTTGGATGTTTCTAAACTTTTACCTAAAGGAATTGGTATCTTATTTGGGTCCTATAGTTTCTGGCAGGATTTGATCTACGATAAATACCCTGAGTATTGCAAAATTTTCTCTCACCTGGGCTATTCTATGAAGGGATGCAAAAAAGCTAAAAAAACAATTCTTCGGAGCATAAAATATCCTCCAATCCTTTGAATCTTGATTCATTGTTGCCTACATTCAAGATAAAAGTTACTGATCAAAATATTAGATCAGTTATTGTGGATGATAGAATTAATGAAGATAAGGTATTAAACCAACTCTCTGAAACTGAAAAACTTTGGAGAATAAAGTTCAGAATAAGGTACCTTTGGTAGTGGACAAAAATGAAGTCATAGAGGCTTTACACATGCTGGAAATGGGTTCTCTGAATCAGACTAATTCTTCTGGTATGAACTCTTTGTTAGAAACATCTTCTCCAACTAAACTTACTACTGGCAGTCTCCATGTATCTCCTGTTAACAGAAAAGACCCAATCAAGACTGGTATTAAAAAAGTTGATCATAAGAAAATTAAGAAAGTTAAGATTGTCAATTCTAAGGGAATCATATCATCCAAGTGTGTGAAACACACAAATATATCCAAGTCATCTTCCAAATACTATAAATGATTATATCTATCCAAAATTGAAACGTGCGTGGTATTGGTAACAAACAATCTCAAGTCAGAATCAAGTCTATAAAGATATCTAAGAAGCTAGATATTTTAGTTCTCCAGGAGCCTATGGTTAGTGCCTTAAAGCCAGAGCCTATTGCCAGAAAACTGAGTTTTGAGGGATTTTTAAACAACATTAGTAACAAGATATGGTTGATATGGAAATGAGACTTTCAGATGGACATTATTGTCAACGAGGATCAGTTTTTGCATCTTAATATCAAGCACAGCTCTATGTCCAGGTCTTTCAAGGTTATTGTGATTTATGCTAAGTGTACTAGAGTTTGAGGAGGCTTCTTTAGGACAACTTAAAGAGTTTGGAAGAAGAAGAGAGTGAATGGATTGTGCTTGGGGACTTTAACACTATTTCTAACCCTGAGGAGCAGCTGAATTGCATCACAAATTGCACTGTCAGCATGGATGATTTTAAAAATTTTATGTTGGACTGTAATTTGTTTGATGTTGGTTTTTCAGGTAATAGGTATACTTAGTCTAATCGGAGGCAGTGGAGGAGGTTGGATAGGGTTATCATCAATAACAAGTGGCTCAACTACTTTGAGGCACTAGTGTTATTCATCTCTCTAAAACTTGCTCGGATCGCTCTCCTCTTCTAATCTCTATTTCCTCAAATTTAACTAAAGTAAAGTCCTCATTCAAATTTCTTAACATGTGGTGCTTGCATGAGGATTTTTATAACTTTGTTGAGGACTATTGGATGATTGAAGCTACTGCCCTCCCCCCCCATTCAAAGGTTATGGTTTAAATTGAAGCACCTTAAAGCCAGGTTGAAAGTTTGGAACATAATTATTTTTGGGAATATTTTTTATTCTCTGAAGCAGGTGGAGGCTGACATTTCTATCCTAGAGGCTAACCTTCAAAATACAAATTCTCCTAATAATAGAATTTTGTTGGATAAACCTAAGACAAAGCATCTCTTGCTACTTGCAAGAGATGAGGAATTTTGGACTCAGAAAACTCATCTACACTGGTCTATAAATGTGAAAGAAATACCTCTTTCTTTCACAATTATGTGAAAAAAGAATGTAGAGATAAAAATCTCTAGAATCTGGGAAGGTTCTACTTGGATTAAAGACCCTATTGGTATTGGTGAATCAGCTATTAATCATTTCAAATCTCTTATCTCTGACCTACCTAATCCTTGGAGCCCAAACATATTGAGAGAGTGTATTCCTAAACTGGTTTGTGAGGAGGAAAATGGCATGCTTATGAGGATTCATATATAGTCTAAAATCTATTCTATCATTAAGAATCTAAGTCCTAATTCTGCTGCTGGACAAGATGGGTTTAACGAGAAGTTCTTTAGATACTGCTGGCTTATTATCAAAGAAGACTTATGTGGAGCTATAAGGGATATCTTCAGAGATGGTGCTTGCCCTAAAGGTGTCTATGCTACTGTTTTATGCCTGATTCCTAAGGTGGCTTCACTTAAAACTTGGAAGACGTTCAGGCCTATTAGTCTGACTTCTTATTTCAAAAAAATTGTATCTAAACTTATCAATTCAAGGCTCTCAATCCTCCTTCCTAATCTAATTTCTTCTAAGCAAGGGGATTTTGTAAAAAAAAATAGGAGCATTCATGAGAACATAATGATTGCTCAGGAACTGTCTGGGGATCTTCCTATAAAGACTAGAGGAGGTAATATTCTCCTAAAGGTGGACATAGACAAGGCTTTTGACAGGTTGGACCATACTTTTCTCATAAGTGTATTAGTGGCTTTTGGGTTTAGGGCTGATTTTGTTAGAATGATTGAAAGAAATATTGCTAGCTGCTACTTTTCGATTCTAATTAATGGTGACCTAATGGTTTTTTTTTAAGTCCAATAAGGTACTAAGACAAGGTGACCCACTATCACCAAGTCTCTTTATTCTAGCTCAGGAATACCTCCTAAAGAATCTTAAGATCCTATCTACTAATATGAGCTCTATCAACTACAAAAGCAAATTAAACCTAAAGGTACCTTGTTTTTTTCTTGTTGATGATATCATGGTCTTCTGTAATGGTTCTTCATCTTATGTCTCCAACATGCTGAATGTTTTTAAACATTATGAGGATATCTCAGGGAAACTTGTTAATATAGAAAAGTCCAGATTTATTACCTCTGTGAAGACTTCTCCTCAACAGATCAGAAAGCTTGAACTCCTGTTGGGATTCAAGCACTCTCATATGCCTTTTGATAACCTCGGTTCTGTGATTGATAACAATTTAGGATCAGCAACTATGAAAATTTTGTTGTTAAAACTAAAAATAAAATCTATGATTGGGATCATAATCTCCTATCTTTTGGGGGTATATTGACACTTGTTCAAGGTGTTCTTTTCATATTCCTATCTACTCCATCCAGTATTCTAAAATTCCTAAGTCAGTCATAAAATTTTTGGAGGTTCTTTATAATAAATTCCTATGGGGTTCAAAGGATAATAAATCCACCATCATCTTGTGTAAATGGTCTAAACTATTTAAAGACTATGATGAAGGAGGATTAAATTTGAGAAGAATTGAAAACTTGGAGGATGTGTTTTTCTTCAAGCTTTGGCTTAAGCTGAGAAGTCAGGATTCTTTGTGGGCCAAGTTAATTAAATCTATCTACTTCAATAGTCATCATCCTTTATTGGTCATTTACATTCTAAAAGTTCCTATGTGTGGAAAAGACTCTGGAATGTCAGAGATAGAGCTGACAGCTTTGTTATTTGGCATGCTAAGGCTGATAATCTAGATATTATCATGGACAGCTAGTGTACTATTGTGCCTTTGATCAACCTCTCTGGGATTATGGACAGATCAACCTATCTTTGGTGAAAAAATATTAGAACTAAGACAATGAGAGTTGGAATATTCCTTATTGATGAATGTTTTAAACCAGAGCAGATCCAAAATGTTCTTAAAGTTTCTCTAAGCTATACTGGTGAGGATTCTATCAGTTGGGCACTCGGTAAGAATGGTATCTTTGATACTAAGGCTACTGGGAAAGAAATTAGCAAGAAAGGCAATTAATCTAACCTGTTTGGGAAGACCTGGAATAGAGCAACTCCTAGGAAATTTTCTTTTCTCCTCTGGAGAGTCTTCAAGAACTGGTTGCCCCTTGATCCAATCCTGCAAAAAAGAAACATTCAGTTAGCCTCTAAGTGTCAGAATTATAACAATGCGGAATCAGTAAAACATGTCTTTGTTGAATTTAAACAAGATTGGGAGGTTTGGGTCTATTTTACAGCTCTCTTCAATATCTACGTCACTAAAACATGTCTTTAACTGACTTAGTGAGGACATGGTACTGGTCCTCTAAAAATGAAGTCCATCTTCGTTCTATTCTTCCTTCAATTATCACTTGGGTGCTCTGGTTTTCCAGAATTAAGAAGAAGATGGAAGGTAAAAATCTAGCCTCAATTGATTTGATCAAGCATGTTATTTACATCCTGTATGGTCTCGATCAAGCCAAATTATTGAAGAGAAAATTTTGGGACAAAGACTCTACAATTGGGCCTTTAATTGGGTGTATAAATCATCTAAAAATGATTATTGTTCCTGTATCTCTATCCTGGATTTCACGTAAGTTGGGCCGCTACAAATTAAACACAGATGGGGCGTTTACTGTGTTTGGTGAATGCTTTGGAGGAGGTCTGGTCAAAGACAACTCTGGTAAGATACTCTTTGGTTTTGGTTGTGTTTGTGGCAAAGGTAAGCCGCTTGTAACTGAAGCCGGAGCTTTGTTGGATGGCCTCAATCTATGTTATTCTAAAGGCATTAACATGCTTGACATAGAAAAAGACTCGTGAGTCCTTGCTGAAATGTTACTCTTAGGAAAAAGTCCATGGTATCTTAAAGGTATTATTAGTTGCTTCCCCAAGCTTGTTTCATCAAATATGAAGATCATTAATATCTTCAGAGAACAGAATGAGGCAGCAGATTGGTCAGCGACCTTGACCAGTAAATTGTTGGAAAATTTGGATTTCAACGAAATTGGGGTTCATGTCCGATTAAAAGCCATAGCTTTTCTTGGAGGATTAGGCTTGTGTTATCTGAGAACAAAGCCTAATTCCTAGAAAATTGAAAATTTAATGTACGTTGAATAGTAATTCATACCTGGATTCTCAAAGTGCTTCTAGTTTTGGTATCTATCAAATTCCTTCTGTTTCGAGTTCAACGGATTGTAATTTTCGATGGTTTTGAAGTTGATAAATGAAGGTTATGGTTTGGTTTTTCTGGGTTTGGTGGATTTGGTCTGGTGGAGCTTGAAAGGACGAAGATGGAGATTGTGGTCGAAGAGGTGTGTGAGTACTAGGGTTGGTTTCTCTAAATTTATATTTTGTTTTAATAGTCTCTAAGCTGTATTAGAGCGTGTACTTTCCAATTCGTGAAATAAAGGCTCAAGTTTAGTAAAAACATTATTTTATTTAAAAATAAAATAAAACAAATAAATATATAATTAGATGTATAAAATTATAATAATAATAAAGTTACATAAATTCGGACGAATGATATGTCTATTTACGTGTATTAATATTTTAAAAAGAGAAACTAATTATAAAAAATATGATTTTTTAAAGAAAAAATAGCCTAGGGATCGATATGCTTGGTCATTATGTGGAGTTAATTATGATCTCTTATTCAACCAACCAGTTAATTAACGGTATCCTAGATATACATTACAACTTATTTCCAAATTATCTACCGAAAATATCAACGATATAAAAATGATTTTGAAAAATATAAATAATAATATAACCATTTTGATGTTGTCTTACTTTTTTACTAATTTTTTATATTTAACAAGTTAGCTAAATTAAAATCGATTATAAAATAAATATCAATCGTTTTTAAATCGACCTTAAACTACCATTTTGTTTACAGACTCACAAAATCAAGTTCTAATTAAATTCTGATCATCTTCTTAATTAGAATAGTAAAGAACAAATACATTTGCAGTTCATTTTTAAATTTTAATACAACCAAGGTTTGAAAGTATGAAAAACAAGACTTCTTTTATTTTTTATATATATTTAGTACTTAGAGATCGTAAAATACACTAAAAATTGTTATTGGTTTCTAATTGTTAAATACTGGTGTTTCGCATCTATCGTCATATATAAACAATTGTCTCGCACCTAATGTATCTAATCTTTAGTTTTCTCGTCTCTCACACCAAATTAACGAGAGACCAACATCATTACTCCTTTAGAGTAGTCATGTATCTATCATGTGGTGTACTATCTCATATTTATCATGTAGTATATCATCCCGCAATTATGATGTAGTGTACTGTCACATATCTATTGTATAGCACAATACATGATCTCTCATTAATCCATAGTATCGCATTAATTTTGTTTGCAATACTTGGTTTTTTATTAATCCACAGTCTTGCATTATTTTTTATTTCAATACCTTATTTATAATGTGGTGTACAGTTCGCATCTAACATATGATATATTGTCACACATATACCATATGGTGTACTATCTCACCATTTACCATGTGGTGTACAGTCTCGCGTCTACTATATTGAGTATTGTTCCACATTTATCATGTGGTATACTATCTCACGTATACTACATCATACAGTGTATTATCTTTATTATCTAACATTCTTCAATTAACACTGATCTCGCAATTGTTATAAGAAATATACGACTAGAGATGATAATTTCACCAGAAACCGTAAGTATCTCAACAAAGATGACCTGATGGAACGGGTTATGATTTTTATTTTTACTAGTCGTTCAAGTTATCCTAAACCCTTTTCTATTTTCTTATAAGAATCTAGCTATTTGTATGACTTACCAATTAACTCTGATTCTTTATTTGTATATTTTTCTCTGATTCCGACAATCGGTAAGTTAAACACAACACTAGCCTCACCAACATCCTCCCTGCCTCTCTTTTATAGAGATTACGTCTCTTATCTTTCTCGAATTATAATTTATGGGCTATAGTTTTTAATACCATTTTTGAATTGTCTCATGTGAATTTGATTCATTAGTATACTTATTTGTGAAATATAACACTTATCATCCAAGTGTGTCGTTTTTTTTCCTTTGAATTCGTTTAAGCGATTAATGAGATATTTTTTCTCAGAATAATTTAATCAATTTACTGGTCACAAATTTATATACATTTGAATTAACTATTAGTACTTATTAGATAGTCGATTATATTTTATTTAAGTCCTTCATTTCTCTTCGATCCTAATTGGGTTTATTTTCAAATTGTTATTCACTTCCTTAAATTATGGAAGTTTTTTTTATAGATTATTATCGCAGATTCAATGTTGTTTCTAGACGTAAAATAGAACTAGAAATTAGCATTTATACAGTTGTTCAGACTGATATTTCTCTATAGTTTGATATTTTATTTCACTATTAATAAATGTTATTTTTCATGGTTATTGTATGGTAAAGTACATTAGAAATATCTCATTTTTAGATTTTTTTTTATCCGGAGACTTCTTGTTCATCAATCTACCAAATTGTTTTGCCCACTTTCTTTTATATTGTGTTAATAGTATGAAAATACTTGAAAATATTTGTAGCTAATACTACTCAGTTTGATGTGTGCTTCGTTAATTGTTATAAATTTTTCACTTTTATTATTATGATTAAGTTCGAAAAAGAAAAACTAGCCAATCTACTTGGTTTTATGTAGATGGTCATGAAGTGATTTTGCATGTTAACACCAGCGATCAAAATCTCACTAGATTTAAGGTACTTATTTTTTCTTGTTATTCTAATTATGTTTCTGTATTATGTTAAATACCTCTGTTATCTTTTAAAATCCTAAAACTCTTGGATTTTTAATCTATATAAGTCATTACCATCGAAGAGTGTCTACTTATCAATATTCTTAATACTAGATTTTGTGTAGTGATTTTATGTGGCAGTTTGGAGCTTGAAGAAGGTATACTTATATTCTTTTATTACTTATTGATTATATTTGGATCAATCCAATTATAAACTAATTGATGCTTTGGTTGTGAACTGGTGAATTTTGTTTATTCTTTATTTTCTTTTGCTGTAATTTCTGAAAGATATACCAGATTAATATAACCAACTTGATCTTTGTGGATTTTATGCTCATTGTCTTATAGATGAGGTAGATATGGGTGTGCATACACTCGATAGTGATCTACCGCCACTTACCTTCTTAGTTTTCAATTGGTTTTGGTCAACCAATCAAGTTACTTGTCGCGTAAGGTTTTAGCAGTTTATACCTTAGTTTTATGGTCTTTAATTCTACGGAAGCTTAAGCCACTATTCGCACCAATAGTGCAAAAAAACATGAATTATTGAAGTTTTTATAAAAGGTAGGTGATCGTTGGAACTTAAAAGTTGGAAGCAATTATTAATGATGACATATTTATTTTTAGTATAAATATTTGATGGATGTGGAATTTTACTCTTGATAATTTGATTTTTTTTGTGTTTTTTTATATATATTATATTATTTTAGAATATCTTGATTCAATATGATGAGATAATTATGTTGGTTTGTCAATTTATTGTAAGATTATAAAATTTATTATTGGGTTCGGTTTATGTTCGAATTCAAGTCTGATTTTTAGATTGATTCAATTTGAGGAATTTGTACTTGTTTCTCAATGATAAATATGCAACTAGATTCTGGTGAAACTCTTTATGCAACGTTGGTTAATGATGTAAATTTTTATGTAGTGTTTCTTCTCTGAAGAATTGAATCAATTAGAATCCAGTTGTTGAGTAGCTTCTGGAGAAGAAATGAACACTTCATTAGGGTCATAAAATTCCATTTTTTACAACATAACTTAGAAGTATTTTTAGTACTTCTTATGTAGTTTCAGGTTTCTTTAACATCAAATTCATTAGATAAAGATAAAGATCAAATTATAGAATCTTCTTTCAATAGATTAAGTCTAATTTTGCTAACGTTAACTATATCAGATTGTATAATCAGATGTTCGAGATGGTATAATCAGATGTTCGAGATGGTATAATCAGATGCTTGATATGGTCAAGGCTCCAAGTTAGTTAACAAGTAAGTAGTTTGATCAATCAATTAATTTGCATTATATTCTATATTTTGGTGTTTGATTTGTTTCTGTTCTTCGAGATAGTCTAACAAAAAATAGGAGAAATAATGGATAAAATATGCACTTATTTTTTACTATACCAATACCAATTCCTGATTACATGATGTAGTATCATTTCTTGGTTATCATGATGCCAAACAACCATAACAAAGTGACTCAAAACCGCGAAAGCAATCACATAACTTACAAATAGGTGTTGGATAGTTTCATTGTTTTGACATACTTAACATTTGGAGGCCAAGCTTATGTTTCTTCTCTGAAGAATTGAATCAACTGGAATCCAGTTGTTGAGTAGCTTCCAGAGAAGAAATGAACACTTTATTGGGGTCATAGAATTCTATGTCTTACAAAAGAACTTTAAACTATTTTTAGTACTTCTTATGTAGTTTAGGGTTTCTTTAACATCAAATTCATTAGATGTAGATAAAGACCAAATTATAGAATCTTCTTTCAATATATTAAGCTTGATTTTGCTAACATTAGCTATATCATGTGCTTGAGATGGTCAAGGCTCCATTGATCATTCAACCAATAGTTACTAATATTGTCCAAGTGATACCAAGAAGTATCTTCATTCTCTGTGAACTTAATAGATAGATGTTAGTACACAATTTATCCATCCAGAAATCACAGTTACCATTATTAGTTTTCATAAATATAAACGTTTCAGCTATAGGTCTTATCATAAGCATTCTTTTCAGTTTTTAGAGTTTTTGCTTGTTGCTTAAACTATTGTAGGCAAAAAGTTTGGACAGTAGATAGATTTTAGAAATCTAGCCCACAAAGAGCTTTGAGCTCTAAATTTGTACCATATTTTACAAGAGTAGACAATTTGAATGTCTTCAATTTTTCTAAGGTCTGGTCCACCTTCAGAATAAGGCTTACATAACTTAGACCACTTAGCTCATATTATGTTGGACTTGTTTTCAGAGTTTCCCATATGAATTTATTGGTTATAGTTTCAATCATCTTAATGACATCATTTGGTGATAGACTTACATAACTTAGATCTTATCTTTTAGATAAACTTCTCATATAATTTGTTGTTATTTGATTTACAGATAACATCTTAAATTTGACTCATAGATAATCTAATCATGTCAATTAACTCCAATATAGGTAGACTACATTACTATTTTATTTTTCATGGAAGACTCCGCTAAAGTAGAAGCCATATAACCATACAACTTGTAATTGAAAAAAACATAAGCATATTTGTCTGAAGGTAAACTCTCGTAAAACTGTGAATTTTATGCCTTTATTTTTAATCAATTTGTCCATATATTTAATATATAGGTTCTGATTCAGGGCATCATGAACTTTTTTAAACATGTAAACCATCTTATTCTTAAATGGCGTGTATGTACCATTTAAAGAATACTTCAAATTTCTAATAACATAAAATTACATTATGCATGATAGCAATTTGGAAACAAAGTGTTAAGGGAAATAACAAAGTGAACTACCAAGTAGTAAATTAGATTATGAAGGAAGAGAGAAGTTACATTTGATCAGGGTTCTGTCCTTTTATTTATACTTTTTATGACTGTTATCTCCCATTACTCCACTATTTGACTCCACTAAATGCAAGTATTAACTACATTTATATCATGGGGCCTAATTTAACGGGCAGTACACTAATAGTTTGACCAATTCTGCTATTGTGTCAATAAATCACTATTCTAATTATTGTTTTATTGTGCGAGCTGCTCGGTCGGCTTCATGTACTCGGCTTACTTTACCTACTTAATATCCTGGGCGCTCATCTGGTCTTCCTCTTCTCGGTAATTCTCTTCGTGGATTTTATCCGTCCAAGAGACCGAGCTCTTCTCCAATCGTTTCCCTTATGCTCAGTGCTCTTCATGTTCAACACTCTTCTGACCTCGGCTAAGGTCTGATTATCTTCTCGTCTTTTCGTCCTTCTTTTTCCTTGTTCGGTGATGGTTTGAATTTGTCCACATTTTCATCCTACTTTGTAACCAGCTCGACCTATAACCTATTCTACTCGGCGTCTTGTTCGGCTATTTATATTTATTCTCTTTGTGTGGTGATTATCCCGTCATTAGGGTACCCCCTAGTTCAGGGATTACATGTTGAGAACATAAAATTCCTCAATTAAAAACATAATTTTAATCGAAAAGAATATTCGTAACACTTAAAATATGTAACGGTAACTTATATGATGTCATCTTAGTAATGATGAAACTCTTGAATTAATAATGGGAGAATGCCACACATTGAAAATTGTAGGCGCATGGGTGCCAGTGGTCTGACACTTAAGTCTTATTTTTAAAATAGACGTTTTGGTTTTTGTTGTATACGTGTAAGGATAGATTTCATCGACATTAACCACGCGTGCATTTAATCATCAGTTAGAAATCTATTTTTCAGTTTTTGGAAATCATAAGTCTTTGGGATTAAACTTTAAAGCGATATCTCAAGCATTACCTGAGTTTCTTCATCAATGTTAAGCGCACTCTTCAGGGGATTCCTATTATTCATACAATTATTCTACTAATTCTTTCTGATTTTTTGTTAATAACAAGAACCTTGATACTAGACCCTCTTAGTGCGACTATAGGGATCCAAATAACCCCCATTAATGGTAACAATGGTCAGGTGTTAATTGTTCCACGAATTACATACTCTTATTCCTCCTATTGACTCATTACATTCATCATAGATACATGATGGATCCAAAAAAGAGTATAAAGAAGGAGAAAGCGCTGAAGGTTGTAGAATCGGAGTTTGAAGACCCTGTATTTTTAGAAAGCTATTTTTCTCGAATAACCCATAAATATGGATATATGGATGTTGATGTCATTTTTAATTTTAGGGCCTGATATGGTATACCCAGTGATGTAACTGTTAGGGTTTCAGATATTGGGTAGAATCTCTTCCAGGCGAGGGAGAACGAATACTACTGTATTTGACTGGGGTCTACACTTGCCATTACCGAGTTTAATCCATGATTTCTTCAGCTTTCTGAGCATATGCCCAACTCAGTTAGTGGTAAATAGGTGGAGAACCCTGCTGAGTATACTCTTAGGTTCACGATTGCTTGGCTAATCAATCTTCTTAGCGGATTTGTTAGCTGCAGTAGACGTGGGCAAGTTATCTAAGTCTCCTTTCTTTTATACCCAAGTTGCTGGTATCAGAAAAATAGTAGAGTTGCTGAGCTCTGGAAAGAACTGGAAAAATTCCTTCGTGTTTGTCTTCGGTAACTGGGAGCATGAAAATGCTTTACTGAATTTTCAGCTTGAACAAAGGTGGAAAACCAAATGTAAGGAATACACCCACAGAATTATGCACTGCTATTGGCTTTGTGTCACTATTAATTGAGATATTTACATGTGCAGGTGAAGAGAAATACCATGATTGGTGTAAGGAGGGCTTACCAGAGAGGGTTGTAAACCCGTTAATTAAAGTTGCAAATTTAGCAAGCTCCACGTAGTTGCAAGAACCTTTGTGATTATTTACTCATGTTAAATACTTACAAGCTGGGTTGTGGCCGATTGATGAGCTAACCATTACGGCGGACAAAACAATAACCATGACTGGTACAAGAGAGAAAGCAACAACCGCTCGTTTAAGGGCATTTATGGAACAACGCTACAGGGAGATGAATAACAGTTAGGTGTTCTTGTTGATTCCTCATAGTAGGAAGCTAAAGGAGGATGAGGGATCCTCATCCTTTAAATGTCAGAGATAAAAAGAGGAAGAGGTGTTAAGTGTGAGAGGGGTTGTTGAAGAGAAGGATGCACTTCTGAGAGTCAATACCAATCTGGATCGTGCACGTCAATCCCGCCCGAATGAGAATGAAGAAGAACATGCAGAGGAAGAGAGTCCTCGACTCAAACGTTCAAAAATGATAGTGAATGCGGTGCCGCTAACAACAAGAAGACCATAATTGATTGATGAAAAAGAAAGTAATGAGGGTCTGATACGAGATGGCCAAGATGGGCAGCCTCTATGTTAGCGGCAGAGGATCGAGGCCGAGTGGGTCTGGTAGAGTATTAGAAGAGCTACCCTCCTCCAATATCTCAATTCTGAGGCCCTCCATACTAATGTTCGAACAACTAAAGAGATGTCCTGAGATCTCGTTTTACGATATTATGCCGATGAATGAAATACTTCATAGGCAGGTGGAGCTAGCAATTGAGGTAATTTGATAATGTTGAGCAATGTTTTTTTATAAACAATCATGTAATTCTAAATACAATGTTGCTTGCAGATGCATCACAACTGAATCATCTTATCCTATCGGCATATATTGGACACATATATATGCAAGTGATGGAGAAATAGAAACCATAACCTATGTTCTTTGGGTCTATAAGAGGGTTGATTACCGAACTCGCCCGATACAAGCATGCATATGGCTCAGCCCAAACCCACAAGGTTAACATTGTACAAGAGAAATAAAAATTAGATAAGGAGGTCACACTACTAAGAGGTGCTCGGGAAGCGTGTGAGTAGAAGAACAAAGAGTTAACTACTGAAGTAGCAACATTGATATCACAAAATAACAAGTTCATAAAAAAGAATAACAATTTGATGGCCCAAAACTCTATGCTACCAGCTCAAAAGATGGCACAAGCGAGAAGGATAGAAGAGCAAGCATATCATATTGCGGGACTTGTGATCGAGAATGGGAATATAAAAGCCTCCATGAACGATATGAAGGCGCATATGAAAAAGTCGAGCCAATAATTAATGAAGAATGCTAAAGTCGACTTGACACAACAAGAAAAGGAAGTAATGGAAATTGTTATGGACGTGGTGGTAAATAGCTAAAGGAAAATGGTGGCCGAGCTATTAAAATTAAACCTTGGAATGAAGCTCGAGCCGTTTATTAAGTTCGCTCCTTAGGTTGGAAATCAATAAGATGGAGTGGAATCATCCAAGAAGTGAATCCTCCCATTCCCGAGATTGTCAAATTAGCGATCTGATTTGTCAAAGACATAGGGAACCAACTGAAGTTAACCAAGGATTCACCATCAGTTATTCCTGATACATGATTGTAGAAATATCACGAACAAAATATTTTGTTACTTGTTATTTTTTGATGTGGCACTGTAAGTGCAAGACTTGGTTATTTTATCTGTTTTTCCATAGGATGTGGATGAGTGATTGATGTTGTGTTACTTTATGGAGATTTATGTTTGTTTAGTTTTATTCGATTAAGGAGAAGTCCTTATAAGGTCGAGCTCAGTATGGCTCATTGCTTAGCTTATTGGGATAATGATCCCCCAACTTTGACTGCGGCGAGATCAATAAGACTCATTGCATATCCCTAAAGGGCTTGACTCGATGGTCAGTTTGCTTATATACCATGTAAAAGGTATGAAGCTCAGTATGGCCTTTACATGTCCCGTAGGCGTGACCGATTAGCCCAATCGTATATAGACTCTATGATCTAGGCTTACTATGGTCCCTTACGTAGCCCGTAGGCGTGGTCACTGACCTTTTCGCTAATTATAAGGACGAAGATATAAAAAAACACACGTTGTGGCGAAAGCATAAAAATTATATTAATAGAATAAGTTATTGCTCGATGCCTCATTAAAAAAAAACCAGCGCCGTCAGGAGGGAAAAAAGTGCATCATTTATCCTTACAATTATAACCTATATAACTTAAGATGATTTATATTCCAAGGATGCTTTAGAGCATGGCCCGCTGCATCTGCTAGGCGATAAGCTCCAATATACCATTTTGAGATAACTATGTATGGTCCATCCAAGCTAAGCCCTAACTTCCATGAAGCCTTATCACCGAAGCCTTGAAAGATCTTATTCATTACCATGTCACCACCATTGAATCTGCGAGCTCTGAGGCGTGAATTGAAGCAGCCTCTCATTAAACTCTTGTAATGCTCTGCTTGGACTCGCACTTGATCTCGACGCTCCATGATAAGGTCGACCTCCACTACTTTGCCTTCGTCGTTGTGGCCCTTGTCATAGTTTTCCATGTAATGGATCGGTATTATGACCTCGACCAGGACTACTGCTTCGTTGTCGTAAACTAACACAAAGAAGTTTCATTTGTAGTTATGTGCGGTGTAGTTTGATAGGCCCATAACACTTCAGGTTACTCGTCTGGCCATTTGCCTTTTGCTATTTCTAGATTCTTTTTAATACCTTCCAAGATAGTCTGATTAGTAACTTCCACCTTACCATTAGCCTGAGGATAGTAGGGCGTGGAGAAGTATTGGATTATCCTGAATCGGTTACAAAAGGCGGTGACTATGGCATTTTGGAATTATGGACCATTATCGCTTATAAAAATGTGGGGTACTCCAAATATTATGAGGAATTGGGTATAGATAAAATCACATATCTCATGAGCTCGAGTGCGATACAGTGCCTTTTCCTCCACCCATTTTGAGAAATAGTCGTCCGCAATGATTAGGAATTGTTTTTTACAAGTTTCTATAAGAAGATGTCATACCGAATCAATCCCCCATTTATCAAAGGGGCAGGGAACGACTATATACTTCATCGGCTCTCTTGGTAGATGCCTTGTATTGGAAAATTGATGGCACTGAAGGCATCTTTGAACCAATTGTTCGACATCGGCAACTAACTCTGTCCAATAATAACCTGCAAGTAGTAATTGTCTAACTAGACTTTGGTAACTACAATGCGCTCCTGCCTCTCCATTATGCAGATCATGTAATATTTTGGTTGCTTATGTACGACTTAGACATCGGAGCAACGATCGGGTATCACTTTTGCGATATAAAAAACCATCTAAAACACAATACTTAACAGCCCATATTTGAAACATTTGAGCCACTCTCTTCTTAATTGCGAGAATGACAGAGTTAAGATAGAGTAAATAGAGTTCCCTTCAATCATCAATATTGCTGACCGTATGCACCTCATCACTTGTAGAATTGAGTTTAGTTGTTGGCAGCTATTGTGTAATAAGGAGGGGACTATCCTTGAGGTTGCGACCTTTGCTAGGGTGTTGACATAACTAATTTCTTGGCCTAGAACCTGCTCATACTGTACTGTTACAAATTTTGATTCGTATTCTTTGAGCACCGCCAAGTAGCCTCTAATATCTTCTTGCTTAGCGGCATAGATTCCATGAGGTTGGTTCATTACCATCTGCGAATCTGAACAGATCCTGAGATGATGGGCCCCACATATCAATGCCAATTTCATACCACAAATGACTGCTTCCTACTCGGCTATATTATTAGTTACTGGAAAGTTGAAGCGAACTGCTTGTCGAATCTCTTTACGTGTAGACAAGTGGAGAATAACACATGTTTCTCCCCCTGACATACTCGATGCTCTATCGGTTTTCACAATCTATTCGGGTAATTCTATTGTTAGACGTATATTGGGTTCATCTGGAAGTTTGTCCTTCGGTGAAGCAAATTCGGTTAAAAAGTCTAATATGGCTTGTCCCATGATCGTCGTGTCCGGTTCGAACTATATATCATACTCCCCGAGCTTGATGCTCAATTTGGTTAGTCTACCTGAGGCATCTCACTTTTGCAGAACGGATTTAAGAGGGAATAATGTTTAAACAACCACTCCCTTAAAATAGGGGCGTATTTTCCGTGCGGCTATTACCAATCTCAACGCAAGTTTTTTGAAACTAAGACATCAAGTCTCTGTGTGAACCAATGTCTTACTAACATAATATACAGGATGTTGAACTCATGCTGGCTCTCTTACTAAGACTGCGCTAACCGAAAACTGTGAAACCGATAGATAGAGGAACAGTAGCTCACCCGCAACGGGCGCAGATAATAGTTCTGGCAACATAAGATAGTTCTTGAGTTCGATAAATTCCCTACTGCACTCCTCGGTCCATTCGAACTTTTTGGCTCCCCATAGTATCTCAAAAAAGGAGTGGCTTTTGTCTGAAGCTCTCAAGATAAAGTGGGAGAGTGCTGTTAGGCACCCGGTGAGACACTGTACTTCCTTGATTATTCGCGGTGGTTCCATTTGGACAACTGCTTGCAATTGCACTGGGTCGGCCTCGATCCATTTTTTGCTGACGACGTATCCCAGGTTTTTCCTGCATTGAACTCTGAGTGAGCATTTGACCGGATTGAGCTTCAGGTTGAATTGGCGTAGGAGATCAAAAACGGTTCGTAGTGTGGAGAAGTTTTGTTATGCCGTTTGGGTTTTGAGGATCATATCATCGATATATGCCTCCATATGCCGACCCAAGTGATCGGCAAACATGTGGTTGATCAGTCGTTGATATGTTGAACCTACATTCTTTAGTCCAAACGGCATGACCATGTAACAGTAAAGCCCTCTTTCAGTTTGGAAAGTAGTGTGCTCTTCATCAGTAGGGTCGAGGCGAATCTGATTGTACCCTGCAAGCGTTCATGAACGATAAGACTTCACATCCCGAATCTGAGTTCACTAACTAGTCGATGCGGGGTAGTGGAATGCGTCTACGGGTTTTCTAGCCACAGTGGGTATCAGGATGGTCGTATATGCCCTAACCTGGACAACTTCGTCACCTCAACGAAAATAGCCTTTAGCTTTCTCTTCTTTCGTACTGGCTTCGTATAAGGATCAATAGCCAATTTGTGGCAGATGATTGATGGATTAACACCGAAAATGTCACTGGCCTCCCACGCGAACACATCCAAATTAATTTCTAATATTTATATCAAAGACTTCTGAAAAGAAAAAGTGTAAATGATTACCTAAGCTAAACATTCGACCATTGGCCATTACCTCCTCTACCAGGTCTGGTGGTTTCTCCTCTGGTTCTTATGTTTCCCTGGGATCATCTACGGGCTTGGGTGAGGGAGGTGCACTACCCTCGCTTATTGTTCACCCCTCACCAGTTGATTGCTATCTCAAGGGCTTGTCCGGATCGACCACCACCGCATAGCACGATCTCGCATTATGCTGGCTTCCTCTGATTATTCATGTTGCGTTTCCTATAGAGGTACTATATACATTTTCTTAACGTGCATGGCATATCCTCCATTCGGTGCAGCCATGGTATGCCAATTATCGCGTGGTAGGAGCTAGGATCATCCGATATCATGAACAAAGTTTTAAGCTCGCGCTTTGTGGCTCCGTAGCTTGCTTTAACCATTAGTTCAACCTTTCCTGACACACTAGGATACTTGTCCCTCGTAGCTGACCAGTGTTCGCTGAGTTGACTTGAAGGGTGGACATTCTTCATTCTATCATAGCTTCCTTTAAATATTATATTAGTAGATCTTCCTCTATCAGCTAGAACTCTAGTTACCATGACTCCCCTTATATCAA
Organism: Limnanthes douglasii subsp. nivea; assembly: GCA_036936605.1. Classification (NCBI taxonomy): domain Eukaryota; kingdom Viridiplantae; phylum Streptophyta; class Magnoliopsida; order Brassicales; family Limnanthaceae; genus Limnanthes; species Limnanthes douglasii. The sequence goes on along the minus strand of JAUPFV010000003.1, from coordinate 242,094,338 downwards.
GGTTTATCGTTAAAGCATCTTCGTGACACATGCTGACCCATCGCAAGTCATTATCGTTGAATATGATGTCGGCTATGGGATCACGATAGTTGCAATATGAGGGAGCCTCGAACTCGCATACCTCCAGTTTAGACCGACCCCTTTTGCTCGTCTTTGCCACATGTCCTTGCTCGGACTTTCCGTCTGAAATGGTGTAGAGTGAGGAAGATTGTTTACCGACATCGAAGATCGTATGACTGGCCACCTCTGAATGCCTTTTAGTATTAGGATCCTCATCGCTTATCAGCTCGGATTCCCCCCACCCCCCCCCCCTCCAAATAATGAATAACCATTTTTGTTTTAATTTATCTTCTAGGGAATCGTTGTCGTTCTTTGACGGTCAGATCTGCCTCATCCCTCTGCTCAGGGCGCCTCTGGTAATGAAGTCTTTTGATAAACTAGACGAGATCCCCACTTTCTATCAACCTCTAAATCTTCTTTCTGAGTTGTCAGCACTCGTCGGTCGGATGCTCATGATCAACGTGATATGAACAGAATTATCTATTTGAGCATTTGAAACCAGGTGCACTCATTACTCATGGTGTCTGGTATTTTGTCCTCCCATTCGTCCGATCGTATATGAGTAATATAGTTTCGGTCAATGGGGTGAATTTCATGGACGGATTCTCATAGTATTAAGGTTGTCAGTTATTTTTCATTTAGGAACTCCTCCCTTAGGGTCTGCAGTATGCCGGTCGGGTGTATCCCCTTTTCGAGCATCGTCTATATGTATAAACATGTTTGCTCGGGTGAGGAGGTATCTCATAACTTTTGTGGGGAATTTGACCAGGTCCGCATACAACTCTCCCTTCTGATCCACACATCTCTTGAGAGAGGCCACAACCATGTTTTCTTGTAGGTCTGTCAGCGCATTCATAGCATGAACAAAACGCCTGACACAGCTCTAAAATGACTCACCTCGCCTTTGGTAGAGATCCATAATGGAATCGCACTCGCGTCTGAGTTCTTTGTTGCCAATGAAACATACCCTAAACTCCATCCATAGGGAGGAGAAGTCGTGAATGGACCATTTGGGAAGGCTGCTAAACCAATCCACGATGTTTCTTTTTAGAGTCATTGAAAGTGCTCGCCATAGCATGGCGTCGTTGGGATTGAACGCCATCATCATGTTACGAAACTGTTTGCGGTGTCTCTTTGGATCGTAAGTACCACCATAGGCCTTCATCCTGAATGAGTCGATTTTCCTCGACAACTAGGCCTCCAAGATTTTTTTTCTACAAAAGGCGACTCTTTAAGGATATAATTTGACATTTGGGGTCTTAACTGATTGTAGTAAAAGGTGACTCCCGAGTATCTCGCGCGCCACTCTGAGTTGTTCTTGATAAGGGAAAAGTCGAAAACAACGAATCTGCCAAAGTAGTAAGTTTTATAGTTCGAGAAGATCGAAATTCCTCCCTTTACAAAATGCTTCCTCTTTTATTTATATTATTCTAAACCGTAACCCCCTTTATTAAATATAAACATTTAATGGACTGCGACCGCCGTTACATTAATTTAAACTAATCCCTTTAATTATGGTCCTTGGATGTTTGACTATTGACTTTTCCTTGATTTCCAGCCTTTAATATAGTCTACAATATTTACTTTGCTCGTCGTTTGTCGTCGTAACGGTTAATTTCACAAGTCGTCACGCGAGGCGTCCTTCGTTGTTCTGGCCGGTGAGAATCGAGGTCGTCCTTACTGAGGTCGTCCTGTCCGCTCAGGCCAGGTCTGATGTCAGTTTTCTTTCGGTCGAGCGACATTGCACATCGCACCCCTCGAGCATGCTTTCCCTTGATCGTGCTTCACTCGATTGTGGTCGGGCACAGATAAGTCTTCAACTGGCTTTGGCCGAGCGAGCGTGCTTTTAATCGAGGTCTGCTCGACGTGAGTTCGAGCGGCCGGGCGCGGATAAGTCTTCAACTGACTTTGGCCGAGCGAGCGTGCTTTTAATCGAGGTCTACTCGACGTGAGTTCCAGCGCGCTCTGCATCGTATCTCTTCCGCTCAGATTGGGTGACTCTTCTGCTCTGATTGATTGCGTCGTCCTCTTTTAAAGTCTTTCTGCTCTTCTTACTTAATGCGGCCTTGCTTGGATTCAAACTGTCCTGATCTGCTCTTCTTTTCCTCTACTTGGTTTGATGTGTATTCTTTATATTGGTTGTGGAAGCCTACTCCCTTATCAGTTCTTGATGAATATTCGGGATTTTTTGCTCCACCTACCCAAAAATTGGCAAGACTGTCAGGTTCACACCGGTGACCTATTGCATGATAGGGGTTGTCACCAATCCAATATGGTTGATTTTTGGTCCGGTGACGGTCACTTATTGTACCACTCGTGGGACTGGCTCTATTGGTGCAGTTGGGGCTGCAACCACAACCTCCAGGCTGGAATTCGTAGTGGGGTTTGTTGTGTCTAGTCTTGCCCGTCGATTTGCTCCAGTTCTCCGATCCACCATTGCTTCACTCGTTTCTGGGATCTCTCAATCCCTGACCTAGTTACTACCATAGTTTTCTTAATTCTTTAGATAAATGCTTTGCAAGTTCCCATAGACGAAGCCAAATTTGTTAAGGGAGATAACAAAGTGAATTACCAAGTAGTAAATTAGATTATCAAATAAGAGAGAAGTTACATTTATCAGGGTTTTGTCCATTTATCTATACTCTCTATGACTATTATCTCCCATTACTCCACTCTTTGACTCCATTAAATGCATGTATTAACTACTTTTATATAATGTGGTCTAATTTAACAACCATTACATTAATAGTTTGACCAAGTCTGCTATCGTGGCTCTAAACCGCTATCCTAATTATCGCTTTATCGTGCAAGGTGCTCAGCCAGCTTCATCTGCTCGACTTACTTTACTTACTTAATATCATAGGCGCTCATCTGGTCTTCCTCTTCTCGGTAATGCTCTTCGTGGATTTCATCCGTGCAAGAGAACGAGCTCTTCTCCAATCGTTTCCCTTATGCTCGGTGTTCTTCCCGTTCAGCACTCCTCTGACTTCGGCCAGGGTATGATTATCTTCTTATCACTTCTTCCTTCCTTTTCCCTGTTTGGTAAAGTCCATCAACCGACTGTTTTGACTTTATCTGCACTTTCGTCCTACTTCGTAACCAGCTCGGCCTATAACTTGTTCTGTTCAGCTTCTTGTTCGACTATTTATATTTATTCTCTTCGTTTGGTGAGTATCCCCTCATCATATAATGATGAAAACATTAACAATACTTAAATGATGATCATTAATAAATATGATTTGACAATCCAACAAATAGAGTTTCAACATCTCCAAAAAACATAGCCAATTATCACAATCTTATGTCCTAATAATAGCAAATTCTACAAGAAAGATTCATGTAAAAAATTATTAAAAATACAATATAAATCCAAATTTAATTAGTGCATCTCGCATGTTATTAGTCTATCATGTATTATATGAGGTGTCTCACATTTTTATTAGTCTCACATCTATCGTATTTGTTATATCATTGTATATCATATATCGTATTATTTATGCCAAGTCTCGCATCTATCATATTGGTTATGCATGGTCTCGCATCTATCATATATATTTTATCGTATTTTTATTAGTCATGCATTTATCATATTGCTTATGCTTAAACTCGCATCAATCATATTGGTTATGACTAGTCTCACATCTATCATATTAGTTATAATTAGTCTCGCATTTTGTTATGCCTAGTCTCGCATCTATCATGTGTGTTGTCTTGCATTTTGCATATAATATAAAAAAGTAACATGTTTTCTATTTATAAATAGTAGAGAGAAAAATTCACCATTGTTACCATCTTTAGGTATGGTAGATAACAATACCCTTATATGTTTCACCGTAAAAAAATGGTTCCATCAATAAATAAAATTGGCCAATAATAATGGAAAACTTGGAGACAAGAACCAAATGCTATGAAAGGACACTTGAAGACGTTGGTTTGTGAAGTATACTATAGTAAGTAGCTAAGAATCTTCTATGTTTTGAAGTAACTCTGTATTAGTTTATACACAATAGAACTATTTTTATAAATAATCGTCTTAGATTTCTTCAAAACAATCCATGTAAAATGATGCAAGAAATCTAAAACGTAGTCGCTTTTTACAAATGATTTGACATTTTTGGTTATAACATCAATGTTGGTCATAACACAATCATGTATCCCATTAACAATCAAATTCGATGATAAATGATTTATACTTTTTGTTTTGCAAAAACTAGTCCCACAAGTGCGATGTTAGACATATTTCATAACAACCATAAAACCAATAGACTTATCACTTTTTTCATAACGTCTTTATGGACAAACCTTTGAATTTTTTTTTCTCGCAATGAATATTTTTATTTACTATTAACAAATATTTGAAAGTAAAACCTTCATGTAAATAAAACTTACTAATAGTTAATCTTGAACCTATTGCATGTTGTTCAAAATATTACACAACATCGCTAATTCCATCAACCCAACCAACAATAGCAAGTTTTTTGTTCTTATAACAAAAAAACCTCATACTATAACTATTTTCCCACAAATAAAATGTCCTTTTGAAGCTTCAAATAAACTTAAAGAAGTTTCTCTAACAGTTTCATCAATAACATCAATTTCAATATCAATAATAACCATTGAACAACCCAAAGTATCAACAATTGATAGGAAACTAAACACCATCACAACCTAAGATACAATTCTTAAGGTCACCGCAACAGTATCTTAATCCAAGTTTATCTTGTACTAACACATCTCATTTACTTAAAACAAAATTTAAAATATCTTCAAGTTTTTCAAGCGAACCAAAATAACGGATTACAATTTCACCATTTAGTTTGAAAATACCTAATCGAGTTCAAACAGTAAAAGTAAATATTGCATCGCATCTATCGTTAAAAAATTAATTCAAGTCTCGCATCTATCATTAAAAGTTAACAAAAGTCTTGCATCTATGATTGAAAAATAATCAAGTCTCGCATGTAAGAATAAACAAAGTCTCACATTTATCATTGAAAATAACAAAGTCTCGCATGTGAGAATTAACAAAGTAATCAATCATAGAAAAATAACAAGAATGTCACATCTATCATTGAAAAATAACAAAGTCTCGCATGTAAGAATTCACAAAGTTTTGCATGTATCAATAAAAAATAAAAAAGTTTTGAATGTGAGATTTAAAAAAAATTACATCTATCATTGAAAAATAACAAAGTCTCATATCACTTAACTATTGTAACCAATCATATATTGTCTATCATCTTACAATTGCGAGACAAGAAAGACGAGACGATATAGTAGCTAAACGCATAACTTCATCTTCCTTTGGGTAACTAACCTAAAACACAGAAGTCAAAACACAACAAAACCTACATAAAACTATAAAACGAAACTAAATTAAAAATTTATATCTACATAAAACATAATAAAAACAACAAAATCGAAAAAAAAAATCAGAAGTCGAATCTTACGTTTACAGAAACCTTCAAAATGAGTAGAAGATGAAATCTGAGTTTATATTAACGGTGAAACCAACTGTAAATAAACAAAGAAATTGAAATATACAAAGAAAATGACTAGAAAACAACAAAGGAACTAAAAATGGGTGGAAGTTGAATTGTCACACTAGTTGCATTTACTGCCGACAACGGGTTTTCGAGAGAGAAAAATAATAATAAATATATGTCAAAATTATAAGATTTTTATATAATTCGTTAGCAATATTTGAGGTATTATATGAAAACTGGATATTAGGTCGTAAATTATAAAATTAAAGGTCTTTGATATGAATAAACAATAATAAGGGTATTAAGTAGAGAGTAACTTTGTTTTTGGGTAGTTATTGGTACTTCACCCTTATATGTATCCACATGGCCCATATTACATATAGTTGTTTTTAGTCTTTGCCCATACAATGTATTGTACATGGTTAATTATTAATCCAAATTTGGATGATAAAGTGACTAATAACTTATCTATTAGTTATTACGAGTTCCACTAGAAAGGATTACAACGTTGATTTCTTGGTTGATTTCTTGGTCGACCATTTAACGTGAACTTGATTATATGAACACCAACTTGAATGTAAAACATCATCATTAATTTCCTCGTTAAACTTTAACTGGCCAAGAATTTATTTTTCCAAGGGAAGAGAATGCACACAATTAATACATTGACATGACATAACAACTAGACAGGCTATTCGAGTGTGGACCGAATATGCTAACTAGCATATAAACTTCCTTGCTTCGGACTTGGCTGAACATTCTTATTCTAGAGTCTATGTACTTTTCTTGTGTTGGGAAGTACAACAAGATGACCTTTAAGGGCATAAACTAATAGGGCTCGACCAATAATACAAGTCTTCAACACTTGAGGTTTCAGTTCTCGGACCATAAAATTCTGTAGAGGTACTAACGCAAAACCATTCTATGATAGAATAAAGAGCCCTTGATTGAGAATGATTGCACTATCCTCAAGGAAGCTTATTCTTGACATGTGTCACATTTTTTCTATGAAGGTTAAAGTTCATTAATGATTATATTTTACCATGTATTTTTGGATTCTTGCGCATGAACATTTTTAGATTATGATTTTTGGTATTTATGCATCATAGACCACTGGTTAGCAAGGTAACTGAAAATATAAAAGGAAGATTCTCACCTTATAAATATTGAATGACGCATTCACTTTCAAATAGTTAAGCTTTCCTTAGAGATATTTTTATTTTCCTATTAGTTAACCACTAAAAATTCCTCTTATGTCTAAAAAGAGCATTGTCGACGGGATGTGGGTTTAAAATAAATATTTAGGTCTTAATGTTAGTTATTTTTAACTTAATATGGTGGATTACTTATATATATTTTTTTGTTTTCACACCACACATTCAAAACTCTTCAGAGAATAGCTGACCCAAATGTGGGCTTTCATAACATGTTTTATGAATGAGAACAAAATATCCAAGAAGATGGGGCAATAATTAGAGGGCATTGATACACTGTCAAAAGAAGATGTCAACCTATATTCTATTTTTTCTTTTATTATTGCAAGCGATCCTTGTCGAGGCAGTCTAAGGTAGAAAATATAAAAAAAAATTAGACTACTAATCACCTTTAAGCTGACCCCCATAATGGGTCAAGCTATATATACCCAATGCTGGTTTAAGTATACCCAAAGGTGATCTAAGTATACCTAATTTTTTTTCCAAAAATACCCTATTCTAGGTATATAAGCCAATTTTTTTTTACTAACTTCCATCCAACACATTTTTCCGTACACTTTCTCTCACTTCCCTCACTTCTCTCACTTCTCTCTAAACTCTCAAACTCTCTTCTCTCAAAACACTCTCACCTCTCTCTCAAATTTTCCGGTGAGCCACCAGCACTCCTCCTCCTCCTCCATCATGGTGAAGAACAAAAACCCACCACCATCACCTACGTAAGTTCCCTAATCTAATTTTGCAAATTAATTAAGTTAGTTTTAGGTATGAATTTAGGATTTAGGTTAGATTAAGTTATGAATTTAGGGTTTAGGTATGGATTTATGGTAGAATTTAGGCTAGTAATTAGGGTTTAGGGGCCATTTTCTAGCCCGGTTGCAGGTTGGAAAATGGCCGGCAATTCACACCGGTGGTGCGCCTAGAAATTACTTTCAAATGGAAGTTCAATTTTGAATTGTAGTGTTGTTTTTTTAATTTTGCGGGTTATATCTTATGTTATTGTTATTAATTTTGTAAATATTTTTGTATTATTGTAGGTCAGACACCGTTGAGGAGCGACGTCTTCCTCGCTCTAGGGCGTATCCCCCGGGATCACGGGCGCCACACCCGCGGAAGAATCTAAAGACGGTACGGGCCTTCGAAGATGATGGGTCTGCGATGCTAAGCGCGGACGAGATTTAGCTGATGACCCTGAGACTATTCGTCTTAGGGAGGAGGAGGAGAGGATGAGGTCTGATCGGTATTTGCGCCGAATCAACCATGGAAAGAGGAATGAAAAAGTCGTAGAGATTGCAGTGGATGATAGTAGAGGCGAAGGCTCCTCACGACACGAGACGTCGCATACACAGCGATCACCACCTCCCATTACTAGTGATCCACCACGTCCCGCTCGTAGTGCTCCATCCCCTGCGCATACTAGTACACATCCACCACCTGTTAGTGACAGGGTGGATGCCACTAGGGACCCTGAGCATGACACCGTCGATGAGGAGCATATCGATGCAATCCACACAGAGGAGCAGCGAAATACGTTTGCATTTATAAAATGCAACAAGATACCTCTATTTCCTAACTACAAGGAGCACGAGGCGTATCACGTCTTCATTGGACAAGTAAGTACGAAATTATTAAACGTATAGTCTAAGGTTTTACTATTATTAATTTCTGACTTAGTTTTTTATTTACATGGTCGCACTTCATTAGGCATACATGCACATTATAATGTGCTTCGCATGTGGGATCTCAGTGCTCAGCCAGAGGTGCAGTGACATTTGGCGCGGACTCCTTTCGGTCCTCTTATAGCTCACTTACCTCAGTACTTCACGCACTCAGTACTTGATGAGGTATTTGTTGAGCGTTGGCATCAGGAGACCAACACGTTCCATTTCACATTTGGGGAAATGATGATTACCCTCGACGATGTCAGCTGCATTATAGGTCTCCCTATCATTGGCTGGACCTTGGATGTAGTCGCGGCTCCACGTGATGAGGCATACAGCTACTATGCTAGTATGTTAGGTTTGACAATGTATGAGGTCCGTATAGAGATACAGTCCACTAGAGGCGTTGGCTTCAAGATCAAGTGGTTGCGGGAGACTTTCACCAGGGGTCGCTACATTGAGCAGATTGATGTTGAGAATTTCCGCCAGATATCACGAGCATACCTGATGTTCTTATTTGGTTGCACTATTTTTGCGGATACTAGTCAGAAAAGCGTCAAGGTTGACTACTTGTACAGGTTGGCGAATGTAGATTCTGGTTTGTGGGACATAGCGTGGGGTACGAGTGCATTGGCATTCCTGTTCCATGGTTTGGGTGATGTTTCGAAAGTATCAAAGCATAACCTGTACGGATTTGTAGCCATGCTTGATTGCTGGATTTATGACCATTTCCCCGCGTTTAGAGCCTCTAAGAACGCGGACCATGTAGTGAGGCAGCCTAGGATTGTGAAGTGGCTACCGAAGCGGATTGTTGGGCAAAACATCCGCCCCAAATCGGTTGTTCGTACTCTCCTTTTAGATCAGAAGTAGACATATATAAGTGTTTAAATTTTAGTAGTCAGTAACATATTCATATTAAGTTTTATTTTTATAAACATTCTAAGTGTTTTATTTTTTTGGAACAGGTCATTTTTTAGCCGTACGAGGATATCAGAGTCCAGTTCCACGTGCATGAGATACGCACCATTGTTTATCCTTTGCGGATGATGAGCACAGTAGAGGGTTACATGCCTAATCGGATTATGCGCCAGTTTGGACGGGTTCAGGATGAACCCGAACTCCCACTTGTACTCCGACCGGGTTACAAGAAGGGAGACTTGGCGAGGTACACATGGCGAGAGAGCGCATGGCTAGATTGGCGTCATCACTTGCTTTCTGAGGATCGGTTGACCGTTACCATCGCCACATATAGACATTCGGTGACGAACGCCTACTAGAGGTACTTGGCTGACTATGGTTGGCATACTATTAGTCCACCACCACTCACCACGGACGAAAGATTGCTAGACACTGTTCGGTCGATTGTTACATTGCCTGTAGGTCGTGGGGAAAAGGGTGCGCTTAGGTGGAGAGATCAAGTCCTGCAGCTCTTCTCTCCTTGGTTATTTTTCCTTATTATTGGACTTGTTTTAGCTTTCTTATGTCTTTTTCATTCACGTTGATGTTGTTTATCCATTTGTAGGATTTGTTAAACTATCGTCTTTTGTATTATGACATCTACTTTTTTATTTCCATCGTTTCCTTTAGATTTGTTAAACTTTCTTTAAATGCTTATTTACAATTTAGAATCCGCAAAATACTTAATTCGTACCATTGCAACCATCCAACTTTTAAACCATAACAAAAAATTAACAAAAAACTTCAACCATTATAAAAAAATTAACACCATCAAACACACTCCAACCCATGAAGAAATACTTCAATTTTTAAACCAATTTAAAAAATTAACAAAATTTTACAAGTCATTGTGCACCATTAGTACGCAGTCAGGAGTACCTATGGTGTACACTACTGTGTACCAATGGTACAACCGTGTGTGCACCATGGGTACTATAGAAGGCGTACCCATGGTGCCTCACACTGTGTACCTATGGTGCAACCTTTATGCACCATAGGTACACAGGGTGGTGTACCGATGGTGCTATGGACTTGCCACCACCGGTACAATCCACTGTGCATCATAGGTACACAGTAGGCGGTACCTATGGTGCAGAATTGGTACTTGAAATTTTTTCCCTGTATTTTTTCCCGCGTTTTTTTTGCGCTCTTTAATTCCCGCCAAAGTAATTTTTCATTTTTCTATTTAAAGAGGTCTAAGTTACAACACCAAACACACAAAACTATTCTTCAAACCTAGTTGAAGTCTTTCTTCATGGATTGGAGTATGTTTGATGATGCTCATCTACTCAAGGCTGTGAAACACGTGAAGTTCAAACGGCCGGACGATAATACCAATGAGTTTTTCGATGAAGTTTTGTGTATGATGTATTTCATGTACGACGAAATGTCTACGTCTAGACAAATACCCCAATCTCGTACTCGTGAGGAGGTAGCCACTAGGTACAGGTGTATAACTACTGGGCCAATGTTCTTGGTGTTTAACGAGCCCCCAGAAGTTACGAACAAGGCACTCGACTCATTCGGATTAATGATCGCAGTCTATTTGTCTTTAGAAATGGAAGAATACGTTCATTCTCAAATTTCCATGAAGGAGGAAACAATGCGTATTCTCAACGATAATGGAGGCTACGATTTTGACTAACTGTCTGTTCAATCTCAAGTTATGTACTCATGTTTCTACGATGTTGTTGTTGCTTGTTTGTAACGTTTGATATTAAGTTATGAAATGATTAGTTGCTTATCGTTATAAGTTGGAAAATTTCATGAATTACGGTCAAACAACTGAAGTACAAAACGTTATGATAAAGTAAACAAAGTTCTAAACAACATAAATCCGACCAAAAAATATAAAGCGACTAAAAGACATAATTCCAATCGAAACATGAACATAAATCCGAGCAAAAAAGATATAAATCGACTACTAAAATTCATCACGATTAGTTACTTCTGGGAATGAACAAACTGGCTTTCTCTCTTCGAGCTCCGTGTATTTTTTGCAGCGACCAACTATTGGTAGCTCCTAATACGTAACCTCTTCACTCTTCAACTTCTACCACGTAGGATGTATGCGTGCGCAAGGGCATATGGGCTTGATTGATAGTTGTTTAATACTACTTAAATTAGAATAAAAAATTGAGTAATACAGTTGTAAGTAATAACAAAACCATAAATCGAATGACTTACATTGACGAAGTGATTAGTATCAACGAATCCAAACCCAATTTCACTTCTTTGGGCCATAATGGGGGGTTTACCGCGCAGAGGTAAAAAAGTATGACTACAGTTGTGAGAACCCACGAGTGACACAAAATGAACAGTGCATTCGAACTTGGTTGCAATCGCAATGCCTATTTCTAGCATTGCCATCCAATATTTGGGGGATGCTGGTGTCTCGTAGTAGTCTATAGTTTCCGCAACTTTCTAGGAAATCCTCTTAACCGTTATATATCTTGCTTTATGTGTCATAGTTGTCCATGATTTCATCGTATATTTCCTTCCGAACACCTCGCCAACCTTCTTCATGACCGTACAACCCAAACGAAACTGCTCTATATCTACAATGACCATCTGCCTTAACATCATTTATACCTTATATAAAAGGATTGAAGTGAGTCGGAAACCAACGCAAAAAACCTTTCGGGTCGTGTATAAGTTATTTGACTCCACCAATGGATGATTGTACGATGTTGCTAGCGAGAGAGGCAATGGAAGAACTGCGAGTACGAGGTACTTTAGGCACATCTGCCCGAATCGTATGTGCACTAGCAACTACTTTACCCTTTTTAACTTTTGGTGGTTTTAAAGAGTTTATGACTGAGTCAAGACTAGCCTTATCAACATCATCCACGTTTTATCAATAACATTTGTCCCGTTTAGTGGATGATGTATCGACAACTAATTATCTTTTCACTTGCGGGCGGCCTCGGTGTTTCTGCTTCTCTAATGGATCTAGCAATAAGGATGTTTCAGGATAAACAATTTCAAACCATTTCTTGTAAATGTGTTTTATACAACTTTTGTCTTTTGTCTCCATAGCATCGGTTACTAGGTTTTACAGATCATCTTTGAGAATCTCCATGGTCGTACGGAATGAACGAGGCATTATTTATAACCTTGTCCAGTGGGTGTGAAACGCATCTCACGATGCAACTATTCCGTCTTACGCCACTTGCGGACCTGGTGATAGCAAGGTATACCATGGGTAGATTTTATAGCGCATATACAGACGCCATTGTGTTTAACATCCGACCCATCTTTAATAGCAACCATCTTGCTATCTTGGGCCTTCTCTACTTTGTCGAAAAATAGTTCTAACGCCATGTGGGAAACATTGCCTCGAATTTCATCAAAAAGTTTGTCCGCGAACTTATGCAGTGCTATGTAACGACTCTTCTCGAACGACGACCTAATGGCAGCATGTTGGATTTCGACTAGCGAATGAACCCTCCCCTAAAATAACTCAAAGTTTAATTTGCTTGTACGTAGGTAACACTTTAGGTTAGAATGAGCACTCTCGATCGACGCGGTTAGTCGTGCGATATCCCAAATGCAAGTTATTGTTCGTCTTCCAGACAACAAATTTGTCCATGTATTTATCGAGCCACGATTTTTCAGTGTATTCAATTGCAAGATGGTAGTCTTTGTACTCCAATAGCATGCAAAAGAATGACCGTCTAGCTGTTTTGAACTCTCGTGGTTATGAGTACCACATTTTACTTCTAACTTCCATTGATCTGGTTCCACCATTAACCCGAGAAGCTGAAATGGGCACTTAATATTTTTCATTCCTGTAGACTTCCATTTACGGTCCTTTTCGGCTACTATTGGAGTATATTTTCCCGACCTCTCACACTGAAAATACATCCTAGGACTTTTTCTATTGTTTACTTTGTCGCGCTGACTTATGTTGATAACCATACCATGAAGTTTTCTTATCTTTGTAATTCATGTAATCAACGCGTCGTATGTATAGAACTCGATAGTGAAGAACAAATGAATGTAGTAAGTAGCGAAAGGTTCCCCAGTCCCATTTGCGACATCCATCCACTGTTACACAACAACAAACCACAATAAGCAATCAGGTATAATTAAAAACGAAAAAAACCTTGATTTTTTATGGAAACTTTGCGCGAACCGAAGGTTAAGAGGCCTAGAACCGTCCGTACACGACCAGGTGCACCACCGGTTCTATGGCCTTGAACCGGTGGTGAAGGGGCCTCAGAACCGAGCGGACTGAGGCCCCTGCACCACCGGTTCAAGGCCATAGAACCGGTGGTACTGAGGCCTCAGTACCGACCGGAGAGAGGCCTCAGCACCACCGGTTCCTCGCCATGGAACCGGTTGTGCGTAGGCCACACACGGCCGGTTCTAAGGCCGAGAAACGGCCGTGCATGACCTACGCACCACCGGTTCCATGGCCAGAAACCGATGGTGCTGAGGCTACCGGGCAAATTTCTACCTCTTCCAGCGATGGCTGCTTCTCCGGCGATGGTGGCTGCTTCTCCGGCAACTCCAACTCCTTTTCCGACGATATTTCATCATCCCTTATCTCCAGCGACATCAACTCCTCCACACTAATCTCTAGTTCTGGGAGAGTCATGATCAATTTTTTGTTTTTCTCTAGAATGAGGTTGAATGTTCTTGATTTCATTTTGAAGTTTGAACTTGGTTTCAGAGATTTTAAGAAAACTAGACTATTTGGATGATAAATTCACTAAAGAAGAATATTTGTTTAGATATAGATAGCGAAATAGGTTATTTGGTGAATTGGGCATACTTAGGATACACTTAGTAGTTTTTTTTTACTTAATGGCAGTTTCGAGATTAATTGAATTGTCGAGGGTAATTTGGTAAAAAAAAGTCAAACTAAAGTCAAAGGAGGATTTTGGGCATACTTAAACCGGAATCGGTTATATATAGCCATACCCTCCCATAATTTGTTACTTATATTACATTGATTGTTATTATTTTTGTATTGAACAAAAATCTTCGGATTGTTAGGGCGCTCTTATTGTTACTTGCTTTAATTTATCATTATTTTGAACTAAGGTCCATGGATGGCCAACATACGTTTTCATACTTTCGTGAGAGGTTCACCCCGTTTTAAATTTCAGTGATGTTTTAGCTCATCTATATTAAAAAAAATTATTTCACAAGATATTTGTAATGGCTAGATGACAACATGTGAGAAATGATTAGTCTTAAACGGAAAGGTCATTGAATAAGTCAGTTGGTTGATCTCTTGTTTCTTACCTGAAAGAGTAGAATGTCTGCCCTTTATTGCTTCCTAAGAGATTTGGTTGGATGACCTATTGTTTTTTTGTAAGGGAGTCAATTAGTTTACCCTTAATTTCTTTTTGAGGGAGTCAGTTGGCCGGCTGCTATCTTTGCCGGCCTTTCTTACTTTTAATTTTAAAAGAGATAAGAAATATATTATTTTGCTCTTTTTTCTCAACTATTTTTGAGGTGTATAACATAAATACGTAAATAAAAATAATACATATAGTAGATGAAAAATATTTAATAAAGAGTCAGCTAGCAAGGTGCCTCATTAAAACCTTTTTGCGCCACCAAAATAGGAAAGAGTACACCACCAGAAAATATGACTAATTACATAAACTTGTGCAAAAACAAAACAATAATATAAATTCAAGACAATCAAAGCTTTAAATGCTCAGCATTCCAAGAGTGGAGAAGAGGTTGTCATTTACTTTTAACAAGAGATATTACCATACTTTAAGTCAACTTTCTTGGGCACAAGTTCCCATACCCGGAATCTATAAAGATGGAATTTGAGACATATCTATTTTGTATTATAGTTTGTTAGTGTTGTACCTTAGGTGTACCTTTGCTTGCCTTTCTTATTACATCAAGCTCGATTTTCATTCCGATGGTATCATTTTAATCGGAGTAATTAGTGACTCGAAAGGAAGGTTTCATTATTTAAGAAAGTAAAACTACATCTACACCATAAATAAAAATGAAAATTTTCTCGTCGGTGGTCGCCCGAGGAGTCGTCTTATAAAAGTCAAGCTACTTTCGAGTCGACCAGTTTAAAGTTTTGTGCAATTCAAGTAAGCTTTATTTTTTTACCTCGACTTGCTTTATATCCTGAGATGAATATGTGTTGAGAATATTTAGTGTATACCATTCGTTGGGAAAAAATAATATTTGGGTATTTTGCAATTGTATGTCATTGTATGTTATAACCTTCGTTATACCAAACTTGAAAAAAATATTAATTTTGATATAATAAGTACTTTATTGGCTTTTATCATTGCTAATGACACTACCTATATCCATTTATATAAATAATCAACCCTAAGACTGAAGTATCAACGTCCTTCAAAAGTTTTAAGCAAATGTGCCATGATATCCAGCCCTTACCACTCGAAAGGTGGAGCCTTATATATGTTTTCCACAAGCAAAGTTGGACAATAGATTCCATTTGCAAAGCGTTGGTGGCTGTTATAATTTTTTACCATCTTTTGAGCGTCAGTCATGATCTTCGACCAGTAGTAATTTGCCAAAAATACCTTTATAAACATAGTATTATACATGAATTGAAATAAACCTATCTCTTCATGAGATCTTTAAGAATAAAGAAAGACCTTAATATCCAAGGCCTCAAATAGGAGGATGACCATATATATGTTGATGCAATATTTTTCCCAACATCATATATATGTTGGTTCAGATATTAAGGTTATGTGTTGCAATTTTACATGTTTATAATGTTTCATTCAAGAGGTAATCTTGGATCTTTATCATCCAATCAATTTTCAAGTCAATTGAGCAAAACTTTGATATCGTTCCTACTATAGGCTCAACCACCTTCTGAATTTAAGTTTTCTTTTAAAGGACAACCTAATAGGCAACATCCGAGCAAGTAAAAGAAGTTAGAGAGTTGGCTAATGATTTTTCAGTTTTAGATACTTGTTCATAATACGCCGCCTTAAAATTGTTTTTCTACTGCTTTAGGACTTTTAAGCACTAAATCGGGTGGTCCTTGCAAGCCTCTGTCTAGAAGAGGGCATGATTAATTAAAAAAAAGGAATCATTGAGTAATTTTACCCTATTTTCTCTACATACATGTGCTAGATAAAGTTTCACGATAACAATTTTATAATCAACCTCTCTGGAAGCTTGAAAAATAAAATGAGTTGTATAGTGCACTGCCTCTCTTGAAAGAGGCACCAGTTGAACCCCTCACACCATAATCCAAAGAACTTGATCTATCATCAGACCAAAATATCCATTATGGAAGTGGGTTATCATGGGAATGAGCATGTCTCTCTATGTGAAATTTGGTAAGGAAATGTGTTCATACCTAAACCTTAATTACAGTTTTTTGTTCATAAGTTATGTCAAAGTCCCCCAACTCTAACTATCAAGTTATACCACATGATATGCTAGGCTTCTGCGAAATTGTACGAAGAGGAAAATAACATTTGAACAAAAATAAAATGACTTTGGAAATAAAGTCTCATTTTCCTAGTCGTCACAACCAAAACGATAGCCAACTTTTCTTGTTGAAGGTAAGTTATATCTATCAAGCAAGTGTTTGCTTAAATTTTAAATGGATTTGAATTCATGTCTACCTCATTGACATGGATAACACTTATGGTATAATCAGTAATCGTAATCGTTAGATATATGTAAAGTTTCTCATTTGTGAAGGGCTTTAGTAGTATCTCTAAAGATGATATTTGTTCTTTTATCTTATTGAATGTGTGCTCACACTCGTCCGACCAGTAGAAACGACATGCCTTCTTTAACAATTACAAGAAATGAAAATACTTATTTGATGATCAAAATATGAATCTGTATAACACTACCAACCTTCTTATAGACACTTGAACTTTTTCAATTGATATCAAAGAAATCATAGACGCTTGAGTTTCAAGCTATGGTGGGCCGACCTATATTCACATTTCAATATTACAGCTTATCTAATTCGCAAATACCTTATTAACCAAGCTTAACTATGTTACCCCAACATTTTTTTATTCCAAATGGAATAAATTTGTACAAATATAGGTCTCGCTCTTTAATAAATATAGTACTCTGATAATTACCATGTCCACACATGTTCTCCATTTTCAATTTTTTTTTTGGGTAAAATACCAGTTTTTCACCAATTTAAGGTAAAATGATTCTTAGATTGCCTCACACTAAATAGTTGGTCAACTTTGGACATTATTGCCTTTACATTCAAAGAAAAACACACACATCTACCGCTTTATAAGTATGACATTTGGGTTAATTGACAATTGTAGAAAATAATATGGAGGAAACTTTTATCAAATCATTTGTTCTTCGTGTAAAGACATCTGAATGACTAAACAAGAAATCTATGATCTTAATCTCATGTATAAATATTCTAGATAAATAAAGCGATGAAATAGTGAGAGCTTTTTGTTTATAAAATAGTAATAATCTTATTTTTTAGATGTAATGATTAATGTGTTTATAATGATATTTATGGATCTAAGCATATATATTCCTCATAGTAAATATGACATTTTTTGACTTTGTTTACACGATTTATTTATTGTACACGTCTATCTATCAATTCAAACCCAGACCACGATCACATAATAATATTTTATCAATTAAAATCTACGTTGTTTTCAAAAATCTGAAATGAATGGTTTTTTATACACCAAAATTATAGTTGCACATACAAATTCAATTTTCCACTAGCTATAAAAACCGGACAAAAATAATATTGAGATTATTAAAAACTATTTTGTTGTATATTTTGAAGTGTTGGGACCAATTTATTATAAAAATAAACGATAGAGATTAATAGAGATTAATGTGAAACAAATTCTAAACATGTAAGATCAGTGATGTTCTCTAGCATAAATATAAAAAAATAAAAGATAACAAAAAGAGAAAGTTTAGTAGAAAAGAATGTGAGAAACAATTTAATAAATTAAACTAAAATATTTTAAAAATTAGTTATTAAATGATAATAATGTTTTAATACTTGGTGTAAAATCGTAATGAATTATTTTTAAATATTTATTGATAGATAAATTTAATTTTAAATTGTAATCGTTTTACCCTCGTTAATATATGTTTTTTTACAAAATATGTATTGTTAATTGATTAACCATTAATATAAAAAACTCCACAAATCCCTATAATTATAAAAGAAAACTCAGTTCCTGAAAAGTTACAGTGGCTTATCTAAAAACAGGAAAAAGTCTAAAAGAGAAAATAATTATTTTTACCAAGCAAGTCGTTTCCTATCTCGCTCTTTAACATTCCAGCTCAAGTCCATACTGTCACTTCCTTTACTCGTCTTTCTCTCTCTACAATGGCTCATCTCTTCCGGGACCTCTCGCTGGGCCACTCCAAGAGAGAGACGGCGCCACCACCGCCACCGTCCAGAACCTTAACAATGCCGTCCAAACTTCTCATCCCAGTCGACGATCTCCCTCCGTCGCCCCTCGGCCAGCTCGCCGCCCAAGTCTCTGATTCCGACCTCCGACTTACTGCCTACGAGATCTTCGTCGCCGTTTGCCGAACTTCCTCTGGCAAACCTCTCTCCTTCTCGAATTCCGACTCACCTAGTCACTCCGCGAACTCGCCAACCATTAGCACCCCACCGATCCAGCGATCGCTGACGTCGGCCGCGGCGAGTCAGATGAAGAAGGCTTTGGGATTGAAGTCACCAAGCACGAAGAATAGTCCAAGCCCGGGGACTAGTACTGGCTCAGGTTCGGGAAAGGGAAAGGCTAAGCGGCCGTTAACGGTTGGTGAGCTCATGCGCGTGCAAATCGGAGTTTCCGAGATTGTCGATTCCCGATTGCGAAGAGCTCTAATGAGGATCGCCGCTGGTCAGGTCAGCTCTATATTGAAGTTTTTCAGTGTATAGGTGTATGTATAGTAGGTGTAGATCTGGTTTCTACTTTTTGAAGCTATAAAGTCAGTTGATTATAGCTCAATTTTAGGATCGGCTTATTGAATTCTTTACATTTTAGGTGGAATTGGTGAAGCGTAAAATTGTGTTTAGAGTCACTATGAATGTGAAGTAATGGACAATTATGAATATTTGTGTGATCTTTCTAGCTATTAATGCCTAATAGTTGCGATGTTGAGAACTAGATCAACGCTTTTAGTTTCCTTTGTTATTTTTTATACTTCTTTTTCCCTATTAATAGCTTCCTTATTAGTAATCCTTTTATCTGTGTAATCAATTTTATAGGACTGCAATATGTTTGAGAATTGTATTGGCCTGAACCAGTATATCGGAAATTGTTTGTTACAGGTAGGAAGGAGAATCGAGTCAGTCGTACTTCCATTGGAGTTATTACAACAGTTCAAGCTTTCAGATTTCACTGATAAGCAGGAGTACGAAGCATGGCAAAAGAGAAGTTTGAAAGTTCTTGAAGTTGGTCTTTTGTTGCATCCTCGCGTTCCTCTTGATAAGGCTAATTCTTCCTCGCAGCGGCTAAGACAAATTATTCATGGAGCTCTCGATAGGCCTATAGAGACTGGAAGGAACAATGAATCGATGCAGGTTCTGCGTACTGCTGTTACATCTCTCGCTAGCAGATCTGATGGGTCTTTCTCTGATTCATGTCACTGGGCTGATGGATTTCCATTCAATCTTAGGCTCTATGAAATGCTTCTAGAAGCATGTTTTGATGCTAATGAAGAATCATCTCTTATTGAAGAAGTCGACGAGCTAATGGAACATATAAAGAAGACTTGGGCAATCCTAGGGATGAGCCAGATGCTTCATAATCTTTGCTTTACTTGGGTTCTATTTCACAGGTTTGTTGCCACTGGCCAAGTAGAACTGAACCTGCTTAATGCTGCTAATTCACAGCTCGCAGAAGTTGCAAAAGATGCAAAGGCAACGAAGGATCCAGATTACTCCCACATTTTGAGTTCTACATTGACTGCCATAATGGGCTGGGCAGAAAAAAGGCTTCTTGCTTATCACGAGACTTTTGACAGTCGGAGTACCGAGACTATGGCAGGTGTTGTTTCTCTTGGGGTATCAGCAGCAAAGATACTAGTGGAGGATATATCTAATGAGTATCGTAGAAGAAGGAAGGGAGAAGTTGACGTGGTTCGTAGTAGGATTGAGACTTACATCAGGTCATCACTACGCACGGCTTTTGCACAGGCAAGCATTTCTTGCCTACCATTGGCTCACTTTTAGTATTAAATATATAAAACCGTGAAGTAACTATATGTGTATGCCTCTAACGGCATGAATCATAGGGTATTACTTTGTTTGACTGGAATTGGATATATTCGATGCAAATATGTATCAAAATTTATGTTCTAAGGTTTCAAATTGGTTATGCCTGTCCACTGAACATTAAGATGGTAGAGAAGTATGCTTCCAATTATTTAAATAATTTAGGGTAAAAGGGGGTGTTTAGATGATGAACTTGTCTGAGGATTAACAAATCTTATATGTTTTTCTACTTAGTACTGATTTAAGTTACATCTGCATATGTTTCACTTTATGGGTTTATAGAGAATGGAGAAAGCGGACTCTAGCAGGAGGGCTTCCAGAAACCAGCCTAATCCAATACCCGTTCTCGCAATCCTCGCAAAGGATGTTGGCGACCTGGCAGTTAATGAGAGACACATTTTCAGTCCTATACTTAAGAAATGGCATCCTTTTGCAGCAGGTGTGGCTGTGGCCACACTTCACAAATGTTATGGGAATGAAATAAAGCAGTTCATATCAGGCATATCGGAGTTAACACCGGATGCTGTACAAGTATTAAGAGCTGCAGATAAGCTAGAGAAAGATCTTGTGCAGATAGCAGTTGAAGATTCTGTTGACAGTGATGATGGTGGAAAGGCAATTATTCGTGAGATGCCTCCTTTTGATGCTGCAGCGACGATTGCTAATCTTGTAAAAGGGTGGGTCAAGACAAGAATAGACAGAATGAAGGAATGGGTTGACAGAAATTTACAGCAAGAGGTTAGCTTTGCTGTTTCTTATATTAAATTGCTGGCTCTTTGTTGTTCCCCATGTGACATTTACTGGTCTATATGTCATGTTGTGATAATTTGATGTTATTAATATTCATTGTTTTAGCTTAAAAAAGACTGCCTTCAGCCTTCCTGCTAAAGTCTTTGGGATATCTAGTTAGTTTGCATTTATAAAGTGGGTTTGATTGGTATTGTGGGATAAATTAGTCTTTTAGGGTGTGTCGAGCATTTGTTTTAATAGCATAAGCATAAGACATCACATGCTAGATTCTTCGTACTTGAGCTGTTGCTACATTGTGCCTCTACGTGAAGTCATTTCTGTACTTCTCACTGCAACTTTTTTTTCAGGAATTATCTGCTTATTTTTTCTATTTTGATCGTGTCCCTCAGTTGCTTTTGATCTTATCTTTCATACTATATTCTGCAGCTTTGGAATCCGCGTGAGAACCAAGAAGGATATGCTCTTTCTGCCGGTGAAATTTTGCGAATCATTGACGAAAGTCTCGAGGCATATTTCCAGCTTCCCATACCGATGCATATGGAATTGTTACCTGATCTCATGGTTGGTGTAGATAAATGCCTTTTGTATTATGTAACCAAGGCGAAATCTGGCTGTGGTAAGCTCACGAATAATCAAAATTTAGTTTCTTTGAGATTTCTCTTTACTAATATATATTTTTCTTTGGGATGCAGGATCACGGAATATTTTTGTCCCTACCATGCCAGCGTTGACCAGATGTACGACAGAATCAAAATTTCAAGGTGTTTGGAAGAAGAAAGAAAAACCGATTAGTTCTCAAAGGAGGATTTCCGTGCCAACAGCAAACGGAGAAAATCCGTTCGGAGTTGCACAGCTGTGTGTTCGTATAAACACTTTGCACAAAATTCGAAGTGAATTAGAGGTTATCGAGAAAAGAATAATCACTCATTTGAGGAACTGCGAATTTGCTAAGGTTGAAGATTTTTCAAATGGTTTAGGAAAGAAGTTTGAACTCACGCCAGCTGCTTGCATTGAAGGTGTCCAACAGCTTTCCGAGTCTGTGGCATATAAAATTGTTTTCCATGACCTAAGTCATGTCCTATGGGATGGTTTATATATTGGTGACCCGTCAACATCTAGAATTGAGACTTTTCTTCAAGAGCTTGAACGGAGTTTGACTACCATTTCAGATATCGTACATGAACGAGTTCGTACACGAATTATTACTGATATAATGAAAGCTTCTATTGACGGTTTTCTGTTGGTCTTGCTTGCTGGAGGCCCCTCTCGTGCTTTTTCTCGACTGGATTCCCAGATAATAGAAGATGATTTTAAATCACTTCAAGATCTTTTCTACGCCAATGGAGATGGTTTACCTTCTGATTTGATAGATAGGTTTTCAGAAACCACAAGGGATCTTCTTCCTTTATTCAGAACAGATACAGACAGCCTCATTGAGCGTTTCAGACGCCTGACAATTGAAGCACATGGTTCTTCAACTAGGTCTAGACTTCCACTACCTCCAACTTCAGGTAAGTGGAATCCTACTGAACCAAACACACTCTTACGTGTTTTGTGTTACCGTAATGATGATGCAGCCTCAAAGTTTCTTAAGAAAACTTATAATCTTCCTAAGAAACTCTAGTTTGATTCACAGTCAAATCGAGAAACAGCACTGATCTTGTATATTGGGAGTGTTATGGTTTCACCAAAATACAAAAAATCGACAACAAAGAAAAATTAGGTGGGTGAAAAATTCATTCAATTATTTTTTTATTACCTGAAATATGGTATATGCTATTCTTCTTTAGTCTATATATATCTTCTGCATCCTATAATTATTTATTTGTTTCACTATTCATTGTCTTCTCTTAATTCGGAATGAATTTGTTTGTATTATAAGTCTTGTTTTTTTATTTCGTGTAAGGAGATCACTCTAAATTAGCAAGTGATGTAAATTTTCCGCTGAGCCTAATTTCATCTCATGAAGTTCTCTTGGTATTATTACCTTTTGTGATTCCTGGAATTACTCTATGAACTGTACCACTGCATTTATTTTTTAAATAATTACTTGCTACAGGGTACTGAATTACTTTGATCCGAACAGATATTGTTATATAAACCGAGAAATAGAATGGCTGAAGTCGACTTTGAGAGAGTTAACCATCTCAGTGGTCAGTCGTAGTATACTTTTGGTGTTAAATAAGAAAAAAATCAAAATTATTAAATATAAGTGAAAATAAAGCTGAATTTTGGAAAGGGTTACCATTTAAGATCCAAAACTCCAATTATTATCCAATTAAGATCTATATCTTCAAGTTTCTTCCAAATTTTGAGATTTGTTTTAGTTAAATATTTATCATTTAAGACCTACTAATTTCTTATATAAAAAGTTGTAGGCCTATACTTCATCTTTTTCTCTAATATTTCTTTTTCTCTCTCTTCCTGAATATAACTGGACTTAACTGTTAGGTGATTCTTCATTTTTTTTTACTCAATTAATTTTTTTTTGGTATGTTTTTTGTTGCGGTTTTTGTTGCGTTTTCAGTTGTTTGCCTCCCATACTCTTCCGACCATGATTCGCTCGTCAGAGTGATTAGAAATCGGAGATGAGACTAGAGAGCTGATAACAGATTCGAAATTGATGCTCTGTTTTGTTGGTTTTTCCCATTTGGAATTGAAAAACGAGTGATCGAGGACCATGGAAAAAGAGAGTGAGTTCTAGTTGGATGATGACGATGAAGTTAGGTTCTAAGTTCATAAAAAAAAAATCAAAACATATCATGAGTGGTATTAGTTTTGTTCGTCTCAAAAAAATAAAATCAACGGTATTTTCGGATTTTTCCGAGTTACGGTTTAAAAGATACAGACTTTTAAATTAAAATTTATAGGGGTTTAACGAAGAAGTGCGAAACCTTCTTTATTTTGATAGATGCGAAACCTTTTTATTTTGATAGATGATAACCCTTTTTATTTTGCTAGATGCGAAACCTCTTTACTTTGATGGGTGCTAAACCTTCTTTATGTTGCTAGATGCGAAACCTTCTTTATTTTGATAGATGTTAAACCTTCTTTATTTGTTAGATGCGAAACCTTATTTATTATGATAGATGCTAAACCTTCTTTATTTTGGTAGATGTTAAATCTTCTTTATTTTGATAGATGCGAAACCTTCTTTATTTTGTTATATGAGAAACCTCTTTGTTTTTTATAGATGCGAAATATTCTTTATTACGGTAGATGCGAAACCATATAACTAAGAAACGTGTGTAAAATATTTTTTTTTTAAAAAAAATCAAAACATATCATGAGTGGTACTAGTTTTGTTCGTCTTAAAAAAACAAAAGCAATGATATTTTCAGATTCTTTTTTCGAGTTACGGTTTAAAAGATACATACCTTTAGAATTTTTTTATTTTTTTTAAAAGTAAGTTACTGGATTTTATATAGAAGAGTATTTAAGGTATAAAGTCTCTTAAATTTTTTAGATCTTTTTGTTATATAAGTTTTAAATTGTAAGTCTCCTTTTTTTAAATGCTATAAATATAATTATGTTTATTAATATTTTTTAAGTTAAAATTATTAAATATAAATGTTGTTTTAAATTAAATTGAATTTTAGAAAAGCTAGAAATATAATTATGTTTATTAATATTTTAATTATATAATAATAATAATAATAAATAAAATACACATTTATAATAGTAGTTACTTGATTGATATTTTATTTATTTATAAAATTAATAATGGAAAAAGTACCAATAAATACTCACTCAACTATCTAATTATCCACAGTACCCGTTTTTTGGGTAGTGTCACTTGGTACCTCAAATTGAAATTTGGACAAAAATACCTCCGACTATATATAGCCGCTAGTATCTTCACCGATACTAACCTGAGAGTTGTTTGAAAAACAAACCTAATAGTTGTTTGAAAAACTAACATGAGAGTTGTTTGAAAAACTAACCTGAGAGTTGTTTGCAACTTTCTCGATTTCCTAAGAGTTGTTTGCAACTCTCTCGATTTCCTGAGAGTTGTTACTGGTGAAATTTTATTTTTTTTAAATAAAAAAATATCATCAATGGATATAGTTTTGTTCATTTAAAAAACAAAAACGATGGTACTTTCATTTATTTTTTCAGAGCCCTAGTTTAAAAGATATAGATCTTTTAAAAATAAAAGAAAAAGAAAAAGTAAGAAAGAAATTTTTTGGTTTCGTGGTTGTTGACGAAGAGTGAGGGTAGTTAGAGTATTAAAATAATGTTGGATATTAAGTGGTAATTAGGTAGTTGAGATGGGTATTGAAAGATAATAGAACAAACCTGGGGTACTAGATGATAATAGAATAATTGAGTGGGTACCTTAGTTGTAATTTCTCATTAAAAAATTGATGCTAGATAAAAGTAAAATATTTTTGAACTCAACAAAAATGTTTTAATTGATATTATTTTTAACTAATTCTGTATAAAATATAATGGATCAAACTATGAGTAGTTTCTTACAATTTTATGAGAATACAAAAAAAACATTCAAATTAGATATTTCATATTAATATAATTGATTAAGTTTATAAATATCTATTTCAACATGTCATAAATATTATGGATCATTTTGAGAGTATAGAAAACATCTGTATCCAAAATACTGATGGACTTTGTCAAATCTTATTCTTCTAAATTTATTTATTTATGATATTTTAACTTTTTTATTGTTGTCGCGACCGAAGTTAATATTATTTAGCCGAAAATCTTTGACCAGACTTCTTAAGCGTCTTAATGTCTTTTCATTTGGAGTTTTGGTTTGTTCTAGCCGAACTGTTATCAGACACGTGTCCAATTTTGTTTGTACTTAATTTATTCATTCTTACTTATAAAGCCTTCCGTCGGACGAAACCTCCATTAAAGCAAAATATCTATGTTGTCACAACTAACATTTAGTAGGTTGCTAGAGTTTTATCGACCATTTTACTAATTTAATCACTTGTTGTTGTTTGTTTTGGAATGTTTCGACCCTTTACTAAAGATGGTTGAATAACCTTTTTCAGTCCTCGACGAAGAATAGAAGAATGGCTGATAAAGTTAACAAAATCGTTAATACAAATTTGAGAATTTTGGATAGCCGAAGTTGATGTCATTTCCTTTTGTACGAGTGTTTACTAAAGATGGTCAAGTAGCCACGCCCCAGTCATTGGTGAAGAATGAAAGAAGAAATGAAGAAATAAAAATTGCCTTTAATAATTCTTTGATAAGTTCAAATGATTAAAGTTGGTGTCTCTTACTTTTATTCTCATTCGAGCTTTTATAGATGCAAGTGAAGCTAGAAACTCAAGCTTTTAGTTGGGGAAAACTCATATTTAATTCTCGTCTATTATAGACAAATTCTTGAAGTTGGAGGGATTATAATATTAAGCTAACACATGAGTGAGAGAGTGAAATGTACTGACACGTAGATAAACTCTTTTTTAGGCTCACATATGCCTCATTTTCATCTCCTTGCATCTTGACCCTCTAAACGTTTCGAATCTCCTTCGTTTGTCGTACCAACAATCCAAGCCATAAATTTGTTAAAGAATTAAAGGCCAAAATTTCCTTTTATGTTTTTCAATTCCCCTTTTTGTCTTTCTCCATTATTGAATCAACCTCTTTGATTTGTTCTTTTACAAGTTCGTTCTTTTTTGTTGATTTTCTTCTACGAAAAACTTTACCTTTTATTTAGTACTTTATGAAAATAGGAAAAATTCAAGACAATGATTGCACATGTAGTAAAAATAAAAGTGGCAGTCCTTCTTCTGACACTCTTTCCCCCAAGCATTCTAAAGAATAAACTTCTCGTATTACTCGTCTGACTCGTGAGATTCACCAGACAAAGATTTTTTTTGTGAAAATAGAAAATTCTCTTAAAATTATCATTAGATTAAAACTTATCCATCTCGCTCCTTTTTTGTTTGATGAAATGAAACTTTTTTCAATGGAGACTGGTTAACCTTGATTCTTCAAATCGTAAAGGTGTACTAGTATATGTGAAGACTTCTTTGATCGAGTCTGAAATAAAAAGTATAAAAGACTATGAGTATATTTGTATTTAAAAGAAGCACTATATAACGAAACATAGAGATTGGGCAATCTATAAGAATTTAATAGTTCAATTTTTTGATATTAGGAAACGTTTTTTCATTGTTATGAGAATGAGGTTATCTTTTTTACTTACTTTATTGACGTGGGTATTTGATTTACCCTCACTGAAGACCTTTTAAGATTATTTGAAGTGATTAAAATTTATCCAAGTCAAATTGTATCCAACTCCCGAAAAGTTCTCTATTCAGATATAATATTGTCACATAGGTTTACCAGTGTTTTTGTGTAACTAATTTTCTTACAACGGTTCAAGTTTATGGAAAAAAACGAAATATTTCTATTATTTATTGATGGATAAGGATTCCAAGTTTCTTTATGAGCTTCCAAAGTATAAAATGGTATGGAACAATAAATTTTTATACATCTCTGGAAATTGAGAAACTAGTTTGAAAGAAACAAGATTGCTACTCTCACACCTGGGTTTCCAGAAGTAAGTTGTTTCCCCCTCTATTTTGTGTAATATTTACTCATTTAAATTTGTTGTATATGGGTATGATCGTAACTTATATTATCTTTGTTGGACATCTCAAGTTGTCAATCTGATTTTCCAAGATGATGAACTTAAAAGAAAGGAACATGCTAATATGGAATATGTTAGGCTAGTGGAAGAAAATTCATTGTTTTCTTATTCTTTACTCCTCAACCCGGTAAAGAGATTTTAATATTTGAGAGTGGTACTTGTTTTATAAAACAATGTACATGACTGTGTTGGAAAAAGAAAAACATCTTTGCTCGATGTTAGCCCAAAGCCTAACTTATTGGTTATGAGGAAGAAATCAATCCTTGAGGGTAAACAGAAGAGGAATAAGTCTGAAGATAATTCTAAGCCACAAAATTCTTCATATGTGTAATTTATGGCTCGTGTTTTTTATGACCCTATTATTAGAGCTTTTGTGGCAAATATTGTTATGGTAGATGAATCTGCAAACTTAGTAATTGATTATGTTATTAAATCAGTAAATAAAGAAGACATACTCGAAGAAGATTTATTTATTACTACTGAAGTTTGTATTACTCCTTATTAGCTTCTGAGCCTATTTTGGATGTTAATAATGCTCAAAAAATTTAAACCATTGAAAATTGTTGCAAAGAACGTCTGATGTTCTAGGTGCAGTTGGTAATGAAACTATTTTACCAGATCCATGTGATGACTTGTTTGACATGGATTCTCTTCACATTGAAACTCATCATGTGTCAATATTGTTTATTTTTTCTTTAGATTGCATTCATGACATAGTAAATAAGTTAACTGCTCTAGCTAGCTGAATGAAGCTTACAATTCATCTTTCTCATTTGAAATGGCTAAAATTAATTAAAATTAGGTGTTGTTTTTTTTAATTGTTAAACTAATTTTTCTTTATGTATAATAACTAATTTTCATTTGAATTTTTATTCTCTGATGTCTACAATATATCTTTAATGGTCTGACAATGCTGCCCAATCTACCAATTATATTTTTGATATTCAGATAGTCCTTGAAGGCGCTGCTAAACGTTTTGAAGAAAGCTCAGAATTAACAGTTATTCTTCAAATTGATAGTGAGAATCAGTTAAAGACTAAGTTTCAAAAATCACTGGATCTTGAAAAAACTTTTAAAATTTGAGTTGTAGATAAAGACTGAAGCCGAAGCTCAGTTAACTGATGAAATTTTGTGAAATTCTTTTATTTTGACTCAATTGGGTAGTACATTAACCCATGTGTATAAGACAATATCTGTAAACTATAGGTTTGATAATTTTTTAGGAATATTATTTTCATTCAAAAAAATATGTTTTATCCATACAAGGACATATTAAATGTATCTAAGGCTGATTTAAATTTTGTTGAAGATCTTTGGTATTTTGTGTATGAAGAGCTTATTGATGTTAGGTCTCAAACTGAAGTTGAGAAGTTAGAATTATATAAACAATTTGATGTATCGGTTCCAAAAGTAGACTTACTTCATGAATATTTAATTTAAAGCACGGTTAGGCAGGACCAAAGATGACACTTCTTATCAATAAAAAGTGATCAAGACTTCTTGTATAATAGTGGTGGAAGCTAACTCCAAGTTATTTTTTGTTTTTATAAAGAATATCCCAAAGTGAAGTTATACCACTTTGAGTATTATGTTTCTGAGAAAGAATTGCCTAAATATTTAAAAATGAAGTAATCATTCTTCTAACCCATGTCCTTTATTAGATTATAATAAATAAAGTGCTTATATATATATATAATCTAGCAGAAAATAAAATAAAAATTCAAGATGCTTTAGATGTTTTGGATTCATATGCCAATGAAGGTAATGATGCTCAAACTGCAAATATTGGAACATATCCTTTACTTGAAGCTACTACTGGTCTAGCTTGTTGGTGTTTACATTTGTTCAAAATGTTCAGCCTTAAGTTGTTTTTGTTAACCCTTTTTTTGTATAATGCTAGAGAAAGTTTTGAACCAAGTCCCGCGTATCTTGGAACATTATTACTTATAATTTTGTTTGGTGATAAATTTTGTATTTTATGCTTTTTTTAAGCACTTAGTTTATACATACTTTATCTTTCTTTTTGAAATGATGAATTTTAATAGGCCAAAACTTTATTGGAACACTGACTTTCCATGATTAAATATTTTTTTGGAATTGTCCAAGTTTTTTTTGAAGGGTGCATGACTCCATTTAGGTTTCAATTTTTTGAAGAAATTGAACTTTCTTAGTGGTTACAAAATATATTTTTAATCGTGCCAAACTTGTTTTTTTCTTATTTTAAGAGAGTTTATAAATTCTTTAGTGTTTCTGTTAGAGTCACCATTTTATTTGTCTGTTGGCCTTCAACACTTATAAATATACTTATATTTTAAAAGCAAAATAAAACTTCATATATGAAAAATAGAAAAGTTTTATTAATGTAAATATCTTCTAAAAACCTTCTTGCACCACCGAAGTAGGAAAAAGTACATCCTTATAACTTCATAAACAAGTTTATAAAAAATAATAAACTACAAATCAATATTTTAAGGACTATCATAAAGATTCAAATCCTCTATGTTCCAGGAGTGCTTAATCTGATTCTCTTCTTCATCTAGTAATCTGTAAATTCTTGGCTTTACTTTATCTTCCATCATATATGACTTTTCCCATTTTGGGGCAAGTTTTTCGAGCCTTTTTTTATTTGGTATGAAGGCAAACTATTCATAAAAAAGTGTATTTTTGTTTAAAACTTATAAAGCGTACTTCAAAGTTATATATGTTTCTCATTAATGCTTTGTAATATTCTGACCAAATGTGTGTTTTTTATTCAATTACATCTAACTCAGTACCCGTAGCTTCTGCATTATTTGTTTCATCACATGTTAAAATTATATGTGAATGCATAAATATTTCAATGGTTACTATTACTTTCATTCCATATACCATGAAAAAAGGTTTTTCTTCTATTCTTGATCTAGGTGTAGTTATATATGACCATAAAACCTATTAAAAAAAATTATAGTAGGTATTTGAGCATCTTAAAACATTTTCTGATTTCATTTATTATTTTCATGTTGGTCTTGTGCACTTGGCCGTTAGCTTGATAATAAAAAGAGGAAGAGAAAACTTAGTTTTATTCATTTTATGCACAGAATCATGCCAGTTTATCATGATGGGATTGAGTTCATTTATTTATTATAATGACCATTGGAATCTCGTATCTGTAGCATATGTTTATTTTTAATAAACTAATAACTTCCTTTATCGTGATGGTTACTAAAGGTTTGAGAAGTAATCTACTGTTACTAGTATAAATGTTATCCTCCTAGAGCTTTTGGTAGAGACCCTATAATATCCAAGCCTCATCTATCAAATGAGTTTGCTTCTGATACTTTTCATAGTATATAGGGACTTGTGCAGAGTTAGAGAAATGTTGGAATGTTCATTGCTTGACATATTTTTTAAGATCTTCCACTATTGTGGACCAATAATAAAGTTGTAGGAAAATTCTTCACTAAAATTCCTTGTAACTATAACAATCACTTCATTCTCCATGTAACTTTTCTATAATAAATTCTGCATCATTAGAGACCAGGCACCGAAGTAGTGGTTTGGTTATCCCTTGTTTATATAAAGTGTCTAATATCCATATGAATATATTTGAGTTAATTTTATTTTTTCTTGCTTTGATTTTATATTAGGGGAGTATTTTTAAGTGAAGTATCTATTCATTGGATAACGTAGTCTCCTAATTTTACTGACCACTTGGTTAGTATTCTAGATACATCTTGGTTTTTGAACATGTTTCTTAAGAGAAAAATAGTTCAGATTATTAGTTAGAAATACAACCTCATTTTTCTGGCTGTAATTACTATCGTTAACGTAAGTTTTTGTAATTGTAAGATTCTAGTTTCAACATGTAATAGAAACTTACTTACATAGTATATTCATTTAGAGTGTCTTCATTTCTCCCAGATTAGTACTACACTGACGATGTAATCTGAGAATACAAGATATATATACAAATATTTGGATGAGGTTTTGTTAACACTTTTCGATAAAATATGGATTTCTCTAAGTTATTAAAATATTTATCGTATATTGGATTTAATTTAAACTTCCATGATCCTCTAAATACTTGGAAGAAATGATAACATTTATCCAAAATAAATTGATAAGAATATGTACGCCTAGTTTTCCAGTCAGATTTTGTACCTCATTTGCATTTCTTAGTAGATCAATCATTGCTAAGTTAGCAAGATGTGTGGGATATGACTTGATTCCTTTTCCCTTAACCATATTCCCAAAGAATTTACTTAACCTCACTTCAAATATACACGTATTTGGATTTATCTTTATATTAACTTTCTTGAGATTTGCGAAAGTCTCGACCAAACGGCGAGATGATCCTCCTCATAAATATTGTAACCATCATGTCGTCAATCTAGGCTTTTATATTTCAGCCTAACCAATTTGTAATGATTTTTTGTACTAGCCTTTTATATGTTTCTACAATAATTTTTAATCCAAATGAAATTATTCTGTAGCAATGTAGTTCCTTCTCTGTTATGAAAGGTTTATAATCTTGATCTTCTTTGTGTATTTGTATTTAATTATAACCAGAAAATAAATCGATGAGTAATATATTGTATTCTCGGATTTTGTATCTTCAAGTTGGTCAATCCTCGCCAAGGAAAATGATCTTTCGGGCATAACTTGTTGAAGTTTGTGAAGTCAACACACATCCTTCATTTTCCTATTTT
This sequence comes from Limnanthes douglasii subsp. nivea, assembly GCA_036936605.1. Classification (NCBI taxonomy): domain Eukaryota; kingdom Viridiplantae; phylum Streptophyta; class Magnoliopsida; order Brassicales; family Limnanthaceae; genus Limnanthes; species Limnanthes douglasii. The sequence continues at coordinate 242,061,664 of JAUPFV010000003.1, read as the reverse complement.
TTTTCCTGATCATGACTGGATTTGCTATTCACGTTGGGTAATGGAATTTGTGTGTGTGTGTCCCATGATATTAAACCTATCTATTTTTTCAACATTTCGATCTATTTTTTGTTGGAAGTATGATCTTCTCTTTTGTATGATAGGCTGAAAGTTGTTGTTTATTGATAAATAGTAGTAAATGACTTATATAGGGACTCATATTACATCATGTGGGATCCATGAAAATATATCTAAATTATTTGTAAAACAAATCAAGCATTTTATATATGAGATCCATTGGAATATCTCAGCCGATGTTTACCTTCTTTTGTTATTCTATTTGTATATTCTCTATATCTTTCCCAGACTGTATTAGATGAGGGGTTTCTGTGGGTCGTCTATTTTTTTTGAATTAACCCTTCCTCTACTGATTGATATGCTTTAAGTACCACATATGCTTCATAGAACTCCTTAGAAGTCTTATAAATTTCTCTTATCACTGCTATTTTTCATTAATTGGGTACCTAAGGCAATGATTGATCATGGAAACTACAATATGCATTTGGTCTAGCCAAGATCTTTCCAATATGACATTTTTTAGAAAAATGCATCTATTAGCATGAATAAACATTAGAATTTCTTTCAGCATTTCTTGCTTTCCAAGGAAAACATTTAGGTTTAACTGCCCTTGTATATTTACATTTTTCCCAGTGAAGCTAGTCAAGATTCTATGAGTTAGGGTTAACACCAGTGCTCCTCTCATTTTATCATAAGTACTTTTGTAAATTACGTTGCTTGAGCTTCTAGTGTCTATCTTTACCCTCTTGACTCCCACTCTGGATAATTCTGTTGTTATTAGTACAACATCGTTATGTGATGTTGTCACTCCTCTTAAGTCACCATCTTTCTTTCTTTTTCGAAAGGAACCCGCAACCGCTACTCAGAGTGAAATGAGTGCGCACATGATAAACACTCAGTCTGACGCAATAGCCTGTAAACCAACGCTAGAAGGTAAACCACACAAGGTGACAGGATCAGCTGAGAAAGCGTATATAGAGGGACTCGAACTCATGACCTTTGGTCACAAACATTCCTTACTCAACCAACTCGGCTACCCCATTGGGGGTCTCTTAAGTCACCAGTTGTGAATGCTAGCTTGAGATATGGGTTTCTATATAATGACGTTTTCCCTCGATATTATAATTATAATTCATCGGTGTATTTTTTCGTTGAACTTTTGAAAATTCCCAAATATGGTTCTCCTTCTACATTTACTCACATTATCGTCTCTTAGTATCTGGTTTCAAATATTATTCTTCTTACACTATTATAATGATGTTTGTCTAACGATATTTATTCAATGGTTAATGTCAAGGTTTGTTTAGGCGGGGCTTCATCTGAACCTTGTCTTGGTTCGTTAATTTTCTTTTTTCCAAACAAACTCTGTGAGTTTTTCCTTCATCCGCTAGACTTTAGACTTAATCCTGCAAAGCTTAAAAGTATCTTGTAACCCAAATGTTATTATCGAATTTACAATACTTATTCTTATCTTTATGCTTTCGTGTTCCATGTAAGTTCTCTAATTTCTAAGATTTGAGAACATCTTTAGTTTTCTCGTAGATCGCTCATAAATTATCAGTCAAATCTGTGAACGAAACTATTGGTGCTTAATATGTTCTTCTGTTACTGTTGCTCCCGTATTCATTTCTAAATCTTCTTTTGTAACCTTACCCCTGATTATGCATTAGTTGGCCTAAATTGTTGCATTGTTATTCCTGAATTTTTTATTTTTTGTGTTGACCTGAGCCACTATTTTATTTTTGGTGGCCAGTAGATTTTTTAATAGATAGTACGATAAGGTTATGATATCTTCATTTTTTTATCTAGTAGCCTTATACTTTAATGTAGTGTTCAACTTGAGCTAGTAGGTCACCAAAATTTAGGGTATTTTTCTTAATTATATGATTTACGAGCGAACCAGCTAAGATTCTATACCTAAATGTTACGAATGCCACCAAGTCGTGGTAGTCCATTTGTTTACTTTTGGTATCCATCCATAAATCTCTGGGTGTATTTTGTAGAATTTTATTAGGCCTTTGTTTGCAGTCAATTATGTAATCTATGTCTCCATTCGCAAATCTTTGAGTGTAATTTTATTAGGTCTTTGTTTTATTAGAATTTTATTATAGATATTGATACATCTTGTTGGGAGACTATAAAACATTGCATGATAGTTCCTATAAACGTCGTGGATAATGATTTATACATTATTTTATCATCAACTTCGTATTGTAGTATCACACTGTTAAATTGTTGAATATGATGTCCGAGGTTTTTTTTGTTGTAATTATGTATATTATAATTGTTAAAGATCTACGACAAATGTCCATACAAAATGTCCGGAGATAAAAGGAATTTTTTATCTAAAAAATTGTCATTTTATTATGTTCACTAAAGGGGTACGCTTGTAGGTCTCCATATCATTTCATTTTGTTTGGTTGACGGGCGTGTTTTATTATTGTTTGACACAGTAGGTTAAAACTCTAAAATTGTTGGTTTGAATGGGCCTGGTAATGCCTTTGGAACCCTGGTTGGGTTATAAGGACTTGCTGAAATCATGGTCGTTGCATGAGGACCTAATGGTACCCCTACTATTGAACAAAGGGTTACACATATCCCGAATGTTTAGTTAGGAAACCTGGTTGTGTTCTGATATATAAAGGATCTTATTGGAAAACTGCATAACTAAGCATCAAGTTGCATTAGGGGAGCTGACACTTTATTTTTTACAGGTGGAGGATAAGTTGACCATAACTATTCCGATAGAGTGTGGATGAATGATTATTTTAATGATTACTTTTTTACTATATTTATAAAGTTTAATGTTTGATTTTCAAGAAGAGTATCATCAAATAAATTAAATATCTCAACTGATATTATCTTTAACTAACAAACTTTATTTGAATTATATATATATGTTGATACTATTTATTAAGTTTATAAATATTATAGACCAAATTTTACACCTTTATCATATATATATATATATATATATATATATATATATATATATATATATATATATATATATAATATATATATATATACACGATTATCTGAAAAATAAAAATAATTTTTCTTTTTTATTTTTAAATTAAAAAATACTTAGACAATGACTATATTTTTATTTTTTTCTAATATATATCAAATTAATTATGTTTAGCCATTTGTTATAAGGTATATCAAAACATTCAATATCGTTAGTAACTAATAGTATTGAATATTAACCAATGGTTTTATGAAATTGTACGGCCAAACCTTACCAATATAATTTACAAAGTAAAATATAATGTTCTTCAAAAATTTAAAATAAACGGGTAAGGTTTATGATGTAGTCGAGAAGGCTAATATTAAAATTTTAGTGTTCAGTATTTTGTTTTTATATTTTATATTATATTAAAGAATTATTTGATTTAGCAAATTAAATATTATTGCATTGAGATTTGATTATATTTTCTTTTAATATTTTTATTCTCTTTGTTAGAAAATTTGACTATGGTTTATGGATGTTTTATGAAATAATATTAGAGGGTTGTTTTATGAAATAAGAATAATCAGACTTTGTGTCTAAAAAACTTTGTGTTTCTTGAAAACCTAGATTAAACTTTCATTTATTCATTGATTTCTTCTACTGAAACTCCATCAGATTGGTATCAGAACTTGAGATATATGCCGCATAGATACAATATCAATGAGGATTCCAAGAGGTCAACGAGGCGGCAATAGTACAACTTCAATTGCTAAAATCTATCGTAAGGAGATCGAGATGACAGACGTTCAGAGATGGACGAGCAATGAAACGAGGCGTATGATAGGACCGAGAACGCGAGCAACGCTTTGGTCGATTGAAAGTCATATTGTCGAGATGAGACAAGCAATTCAGAGATTGACAACCACGAGAGTTTGAGCTCCATGCCTAGTAACCAGCCATAGTACCCAAAATCTGTATAGGAACATAATGAGAATCAATTTTCTTCGACGAGGGAGTCTGGCAGGGGACGTTTGCCTCAACATAATCGATGCAATACTATCTTCGAACGTCATGAAGATTGCAACTATAATCAAAATACCCAAAATCGTTGGAAGTCCATGAAAGTTTTTAGCCGAAAGAGTTTTTACCATTCAATCATATAGGAAATCATCGAGAGCTAATATATGATGATTATGACGATGAGTACAGACATGTAAAATAATTTCCCATGAGAATGATCCACATCGTCGATGTCAAAAGGTAAGATTACTAGTTATTCTTATTTTATCATAGTTTTCTATTATTCTAAGAATATAAAAGAATCTAGGGTTACTTTGAACAAGATTGGAGAGGATCTAGGTTAAAAAAATGAAAGTATATCCGTTGTGAACAAGTTTCGAAAAAAAAATAAAAACTCAGTAGATAAAGTAAAAAAAGAGATAGAAGAACAAGATAAAATAAAAGAAAATATAAAAAAATAGTACAAAAAGGTATTCCTGAAATTAACTATGATGGAGGGTCTCATTCAATAAGAAAAATGTATGAGCCTAGTCAATTTACTGATGGTAATAGTTTACAACTTGTGAATTACGTTCCTCTCGAAGCAAGGTTTATTTATCTCGACCAGTATAAGATGAAATCCATTTTATATAGTACTATTACATTGTTGGTTGCCTTGCGCAATGATTTTCTCTAGATAAGCATTAAGAAAGAGAGGGGTTGTCTACTTTAAGAGTTAGCAAGCTCCAACACAAAACAACATGAGTATGTGATGCTCATTTTGAGTAATAAAAAATTGGTTGTTACAGAACTTGAAACACCCCCGATTTTGTCGGATAACTAAATGTAGGATTTGATGGAACAAAAGTCTTCTCTATATTGAAAACTGGTCCTCGCAAAACCAAATGATTATTCTTTATTTTCTCTTATAACTGGATATGGAGAATCAGTTAGAATGGAGGATGCTATAATATTTTTCTATCAGATGAGTAATTTATGTATTGATCTATGTAATTCAATTATGTTCAGTTACATTTCTAATAACGAGGGATAAAAGCACTCATTCTCTTCAATGAGATGAGAGGAAAATAAGTCAAAGTAGAATCTTCCAGAGTTATAGTTGTATTAAGCGACTGCAGTAGCTTAAGGTATTTAGAAAATTGTAATCAATTTCAGGGCTAAAAAGCACCCGTGGTCCCCCATGTTTACCACTTGTATCAACTTGGTCCCCTTCCTTCAATCATGCATTAAACTCATCCCTATCCTTTTTTTAAGTTGTATTTTCAGTTCCCCCGCACATGTGAAGCCTGTGAGCTTGACACGTGGCATCAGTTTTTGTTCCAACAGTGGTCCCCCAATTATTTTCTAAAAATGCCCCTAAGCATTCACCTCCCATGTCAGTTTTACCATTTATCTTCAAATTTTACCATTTACCTTCAAATTTTACCATTTAACCATTAACTTAATAAACGAACCGGGTCGAACCCTAATTTAATTAAAAAAAACCCGAAACCCAATATAACCCAGCCCAACCCGTAGCAATATAACCCGACCCGTTTCCCTTTACCCAAATCAGACCCGTCGTCGTTCTCTTCTCTTACTTTGTTGACTGAAACACTGAAAATTAAACCTAACTCTCCATCCTCCATTAATGTCCATTTTATCTGATACTAAATTAAACTCAACTCTCCATCCTCCATTAACGAATCGTAGCAGTAAAATAAGCCACGGAAACAGCAGCAACAATCGTTAATGCAGCGAAAACCAAAACCCTAAAACTTATCTTTTTATCGCATCCGCATTGTTCTCTTCCAATTCCAATACTTAGGGGTATTTTTGGAAAAAAAATTGGGGGACCATTCTTGCAACAAAAACTGATGCCACGTGTCAAGCTCACAGGCTTCACATGTGCGGGAAGACTGAAAATGCAACTTAAAAAAGGATGGGGATGAGTTTAATGCATGATTGAAGGAAGGGGACCAAGTTGATACAAGTGGTAAACATGGGGGACCACAGATGCTTTTTAACCCAATTTCAGCGTCATTCTTGTAAAGTCAATGTGATTGACGACAATGTCGTCACCAATGGATTAAATAAGAAAATAGTCCCTCCACTATCTTGTTTCCTTTCATTTAGTTCATCGACTTCAAAATCACCGGTGAGAGTCTCTAGACTTGTTAAAATTTATAAACTTAGTCATTGATTTATAAAATTTATAAATTTAGTCCATCGACTTAGCAAAATCTATTAATTTAGTCTTTTGATTTCAATTTTATTATAAAATAATCCTTGAGTCGAAGAAAAAAACACCTCACCATGGACTAAATTTATCACTTTTGCAAAATCGGTGGACTAAATTTACAAAATTTTGTAAGTTATGGACTAAATTTATAAATTTTCCCAAGTTTATAGACCCTCACCGGAGATTTTGAAGTCGATGGACTAAAAGAAAGAAAATAAAATAGTCGAAGGACTATTTTCTGATTTAAATCATCTTTTAGATGCATATTTAAAATTTAGAAAGCCAAGTTATGATTGTACACTTCTACGAGTAGAAACGCATGATACAATTTTGATAAAGACTATAATTATTGTTTATTCTAACTATGGAAGAATCGAAGATGCAAAACGGATTTTCAAGACACTGTCGAGAAGAAGTTTGTGTTGGGAATAGTGTATGATTTATAGGATAATTATGAAGTCTTGTTATAGATAATTTCATTTTGAAATATTTTTGGTGGTTTCCCAAAAATCTCAATCGGATAAAATTAGAATATTCTTATGAAATTTGAGAATGGTTTTTTGTCTATGTTTATGAACAAAAAACAAAACATATATTTTGACCAAAACTACCAAACCGACACACAATCTGTCAACATAACTGTAAACTGTTTGCATGCATACATGCCCAAACTGTCAACATAACTGTCAACCGTTTGCATACATGTCCAAATTGGGTTATTTTCAAATGGTTAAAAAACCCGGCTAGAATAATAAAATTCAAAATCAAATGAATTCTTAGAATTCTTAGACCGGCTACACCTCCTGACTAAGCTCGCTAGTCACAATATAATCTAACAAATCGTGTACTCCATACTACCAAACTTGCTCGATAATATATTATGACTATATTGGTCGACTAGTCAATCTAATTACACTAAAATTTCTAACAATTTGCTATTGTGTAATTGGATGATTGTGGACTCTAGTTAAAATGGTTGTACAGTCGAAGCATTAGAATGAAAAATCTATTTAGCTCTGATACCACCCTTTAGAATTAAGGAAAGCGAACCATTATGCTTTCCAAAAACCTATTTCTCTCGTATTTAAGCTAAAAAATCTATTTAGCTCCAATGACATTCACATATGAAATGTTCCACCAATAAAATACTTTGCGGATTTATTTTCTTCAAAACCAGAAAAAGTTTTCCATGAGAATATCTCCTATAGTCTTGACAATGGGTTTCCAAGCGTTAAGTTTGAAGTCAAAGACAAATAAATCCTAAAAGTTGTATCGAAACATACAATTGATAGTAAACCTAATCTTGAAGCTATCTAAAAATTCTTGGAGAGTTTCAGATTCAAAAAAGATTTCAATATCACAAATGTTGAATTTAGACGTGTATTCATAGAATTCAATCTTCTGGAGGACTTAAAAAGATGGTGGCGCAGAAACGTCTGGCCAATTGGTAACAAAACAATGCGACTCTTCAAATGGGTACCATTATTCAATATAAACTATGAAAACCTTATTACTCATATCTACATAAACCTACCTAATTACCAAAATTTATGTATAATGAGAGAATAATTTTCAATCTAGTTAAAGGCCTTGGGTCTCCTTTAAATGTTTGGGTTCTTACAAAGAATCGTGCTAGATTCAGTTATTGTAGAATATGGATGGAGATGGATGTTTCTAAACCTATGCCTAGGAAGATGTGGGTCTTATTTGGTGAAGATGGATATTGGAAAGACTTGGTTTATAATGCTTACCCAGAATACTGTAAATCCTGCTATCATTTGGGCCACTCTGAAAAACGTTGCAAGAAAATAAAACCTTTCATTTTTTTTCTCCCTCTGCTTCAACTGGTCCCTCTGCACCAACTGGTCCATCTGTATCAAATGTTTATGCTATCTCAACTGATCAAACTGTTCCCTCTGCCTCAGCTGATCAAACTGCTACAACCATCCGGTTTCTCCACTAACTTTATCACCAGATGTTGTCATGGATAATGATACTAATTTGAACATACCTGTTGGTGTTAAAGATCATGAAGTAATAGAAGCACTTCACATGATTGATGTGGGAACCAAGAATCATAACACCTTACCTATTGAGTTGTCTCTACAAGATACCATATCTTCTTCAAGAACTACAATTGGGAGTTTACCTTATTCTCCTGCACATACAAAGGAATTTAATGTCAAAGATGCAAGGAAAATGGAGCTAAATAAAAACAAAAGGCGGAAAACTATTAACAAAAAGAGTCTTATTTCATCCAAACGTGTGTAGTTCAAAGGAACTGCTAAATCTGCAAATAAATCCAAATGATAATCAAAGTATTGAATTGTAATGTGCATAGATTATGGAACAAGGAGACCATTACTAGATTAAAAGAATTAAAAAGGTCAGAGAAGCCTGAATTTATGGCTCTTCAAGAACATTTGATATGCCAATCTAATCTTGATTCTATTTCGAAGAAACTAAGTTTTCAAAGTTTCAACAATAATGTTACTAACAAAGTATGGGTCATATGAAAATAGGATTTTCCGGTGGATGTATTACATAATGAGGAACAATTTATTCACCTTAATGTCAAACTTGAAGATGAGAACAAGAAATTCAGAGTCATTGTCATTTACACTAAGTGTTAAAGACTTTTGAGAAATATTCTGTGGGAAAGCCTTAGAATTATTAAGGATGGTTCCATTGAAAGGATGTTGTTGGAGGATTTCAACACCATCTCAAACCCTAATGAGAAACTTTATTGTTCTACTAATTGCTTACACAGTGCTGATGATTTTAATAACTTTATATTGGACTGCAATCTAACTGATGCATGGTATTCAGGTAACAAGTTCACTTGGACTAATGGCAGACAGTGGAGGAGGTTGGATATGGTTCTCTACAATAACATATGGTTAAACTTTTTTGATACAACTAATGTATTTCACCTTGCAAAGACCTGTTCTGATCATGCACCAGTTAGTGTAACTATTTCATATAATCTTCTCAAAGTCAGATCTTCTTTCAAATTTATGAACATATGGGTGCTGCATAATTCTTTCTACAATAAGGTTAAAACTAGTTGGTTTACTGAAGTCTATAGGAATCCTATTATGAAATTCTGTCTCAAACTAAGGAGACTTAAAGCTGAGCTAAAGGTGTGGAACAGGGAAGTGTTTGGGAACCTAGTTGATTTTATCAAAGAAATTGAAGAAATTATCAACTCAAAAGAAGCTACTTATCAGATTTCCAGATCTAATGAAGACAAATACATACTTGATGCATAAAAAAAATCATATTAACCTCCTTGCAAGGGAGGAGGCGTTTTGGGAACAAAAAACACACTCTATGTGGCTCAAATACAGTGATAAAAATACTGTCTTTTTCATAGATTTGTTAAGAAAAGGAACAAACTTAATAAGATTCATAGAATCTGGTCAGGCTCTAGTTGGATTGAAGACCCTAATATGATTAGGAATTCAGTTGTTGCCTACTTTAAGAAACTGATGTATGAGCTACCTAATCCCTGGAACTCTAGCCTTCTACAAGATTACATTCCTAAGCTTGTAAAGGATGAAGAAAAATATATGCTTATGGCCTTTCCTACTAAAGCAGAGATTTATTATGTTATCAAAGGCCTTAATCCTAATTCAGCTGTAGGACCAAATGGTTTCAATGGGAAGTTTTATCAAGTCTGTTAAAAAGTTATTTCTAATGACCTTTTTGAAGCTGCTTGTGAAATCTTCATAGACTCATCAGTTCCTAAAGGGGTTTATGCTACAACCATTAGTCCTTTCCCCAAAACTAACTATCCTAAGTCTTGGAAAGACTTTAAACCAATCAGTTTAACTAACACGCTCAACAGAATTGTCTCTAAAGTCATAAATAACAGGCTTGCAACTATCCTACTCAATCTAATCTCAGATGTTCAGGGTGGATTCATTAAAGGTAAAGATATTCATGAGAATATCTTAATATCAAAGGAGATGACATATGATCTAAACCTAAAATATAGAGGGGGCAATATCATATTGAAATTAGATATGGCCAACGCCTTTGAAAAACTTGACCACACCTTTCTGCTCAGTATTCTTAAGGCTTTTGGGTTCACTCAAGGCTTCATAAGGCTAATTGAGAAAAGCATAAACAATTGTTACTTTTCAATTGTTGTAAATGGGGATGCTAAAGGTTTTTTTAAGTCCAATAAAGGGCTTAGGCCACGTGACCCTCTCTCACCAAGACTTTTTATTTTAACAAAAGAGTATCTGCTTAGGGGCCTGGAAAGACTGGCTCTAGAGTTCCCTTCAACAAATTTTAAAAGTAGAACTAATCTTAACATACCTATCTTGGCCTTTGCTGATGATCAATTGATATTCTGCGCTGATGCTTCCCATTCAATCTCCAAAATCTTAAACCTGCTTACACATTATGAGGACAAGTCAGGTCAGTTAATCAACAAGGAGAAATCTAAGCTTATTATGGGAAATAAATTTTTACCTCAGAGAATCTCCAAGATTGAATCCATTCTGGGCTTCAAACACAACTATCTCTCATTAAAATATCTGGGAATATCTGTAAGTATCACAAACGATATCATTAACTATGAAGATATTTTGATTAAAATCAAATAAAAAATAGCTGAATGGGAAAACACTACTTTATCATTTGGTGGGAGGTTATTGCTTATTCAATCTGTTATATATGCTATTCCTACTTATATTCTCTAAAGCTTTGTTCTGCATACGATAGTTGTTCTAAGAATTGAAGTCCTCTTCAACAAAGTTTTGTGGGGATCTAAGGAAGGAAAGCAAGTTATTTTTTGGTCTCAATGGTCAAAGATTTGCAAACCCTTTGAGGAGGGTAGTTTAAATGTAAGAATGCTAGAGGATCTTGAATATGTTTTTTCCCACAAACTATGGCTAAGCTTCAGATCTCAGAAGTTATTGTGGGGTAAAATGATGTTTGCTACTTATTGTCAACGCTTTTCTTCCTATCATTTCCCCAAAACCTATTAAGAGTTCTAAAACATGGATTAGGCTTCTAAGTATCAGAGACAGTGCTGAAAGGTTTATTTTTTGGCATCCTGGTTCTGGGAAGATGGATTTTTGGCTGGATAAATGGTGTTCCTCACACCCATTTGTATCTTTCAATCAAGAGGAGGATAAATCTGTCTTTGAAAGGAAGGAAGTCAGTTATTTTTAGGATAATGAAAGTTGGAACATGTCTAAACTAGTTGACTCTTCTATCCTTTCTGAATTTCACAACGTTCAGAAAGTTTTCCTAAATGAAATGGCCCAAGATAATGTATATTGGTCCATTTCAAATTATGGTCTCTTCAGCACAAAAGCAACATGGAATGCTATAAGATGTAAAATAAACTGTTCTAACCTCTTTCTTAAAACTTGGAACTCCTCGTAAATGCTCCATATTATTATGAAGGGCCTTACTCAGCTGGATTTCTGTTGATTCTTCCATGGAAAAGAAGAATATACAGGTTAGCTTCAAAATGTCAGTTATGTGACAACATTGATATTGTTAGTCATGTTTAAGTTAATTTCCAAAATGCATGGGAGGTAGGGTTTCACTATGTTGATCTTCAGCACATATATTTGCAAAAACATATCTCTACATCATCTTGTTAGAACATGCTACTGGTCTACATACACAAATGTGCATATCAGAACTATATTACCCCCAATTCTTGCTTGGGTAATATGGTTCTCTAGGAATAAAATGAAGCACGATGGTACTTTAATCAACTCAAATGCCATGATATCCCAAATCAACAAAATTCTAACTTGTCTGGATAACGCTAACCTCTTCAAAAAGAAACACTGGGGTTCGGATAAAAAGAATGGTCATCTTTTAGGGTGTATTAATTTCCTTAATAAACCCATAGTCTTTCTTTCTCTTACTTGGAACTGCCTATAAGCTTAATATATACAAGCTAAATTCTAATGGGGCTTGTAGTATTTCGAGAGAATGAAGTGGTAGGGGTTTGGTCAGAAACAGTGAGGGCTCTATCATGTTTGGTTATGGTCGTTTCTACGGTAAAGGTTTCCGGGTGGTGGCTGAATGTCGGGCTATGTTTGATGGTCTTTCGCTTTGTTTTGAGAAAGAGATAACGCAGTTGGATATTAAAACTGATTCCACTGTCCTCATTGAGTTGCTTCTTCATGGTAAAAGTGCATGGTTTTTAAAGCCGATCCTCTCTTGCTGCTAGAATCTTTTATCATCTGAAATGAAGATAATTCATGTATTCCGGGAACAAAACGAATCGACATATTGGATTGCAAAGACGACATTGAAATTCAATCAAGTCATGGACTTTGACCAAAGTAGTGCTCCTTCTTATCTGAGAGCTATCATATTCCTTAAAGCTCCGGGAACAAAATATCCGAGAAAGGATCCCAACCTTTAAGGATGCTCTCAATTAAAGAATTTTTCAAGAACTTTCAAAATCAAAACTTACATGGATTATGATTTCTTTGCCAAACCTTTATTTCATAACAGCAATTTTTTATTTCTTCTCGAATGTTTGCTTAATATCTACATATTTATGTATATAATTCATTTTTTGAATTTAATTATTTATTGATAATTTATATATTTGAAAATTAATTAACAATACTTTTTTAGATTAAATTTTAACTTATTTATGTATATTTTAATCCATATAAATAAATTTATGTTACACATTAACTTGAGAGTTACAAATATCATAAAAAGAGACCCACATGAATTAAGAAAAATTTAAATTTTAGTTAATAAAATCCCATAAAAATCTAATAAATATAAATTATATAAATTTATTAATTTTATATAAGATTTTATCATTAAAGTTTTAAATTTAGTATCTTAGATAATATAATTATAAATATATATATATATATATATATATATAATATCTAATATATAATTATTTTAAAATTTAATTAATAAGATCTCATAAACATTATGAAATATGTATAGTAATCAACTCTAAAATATAATTTTACTTAAAATTTAATTAATAAAAACAATAATTTCGCTCACAATTCTTTTTAAAATCCAGTTTTTAATAAACAAAATATATAAATTTCAGTTTAAATTTAATTCATAAATTTTATAAAAAATCTTAAATAATAATTATATTTAACTATGCTAATAAAAACATTAATTTCAATCACGATTTTTTTTAAATCTAAATTTTGATAAATAAAATATATGAGTTCAAATTTTAATTTGATCAATAAAACCTCACAATAATTCTATAAATACATATAGTAACAACTAACAAACCATTTTTTAATATAGTATCGTAAATTATAATTATATTTACATTTTAATTTCTTAAAATCTCTAAAATTCCAATGGATTTTGAGAATTTAAATTAAATCAATCTTTTATCTCTCGCATTCAAAGAATATTCGATGTAAAATCAAACTAAGTAATGAGATTTTTTTACTTAAACATGTTAAAATAGAATTCGGAGGACAAAAAAGAATTTTCTTTTGGCTTTGGCTAATTTAGGGCCCAAATTTTGTTAACCAGCCCTGTTGTTTTTAGAAGCTTTTCTAATTAATAGTCTTTTACCCATATACCATTTGACCAAGATTTTTCTTTGGCATTTATTGGATTTTCGGCATTGTTAACTAAATGTTTTAAAACACAAAATTACTCCATCCAATATCCCTCTTATACTCAATACGTATCAAAATTTCAAAAAACTCAAAATTTTTAAAATACTATTTTTTTTAAAAAAAAACTCAAAAAAAACTCCAAAACCTCTCAAAACACTCTAAAACACTCAAATCTTCCAAAAAAACTCAATTCAATAAAGAATGGATTTAGGCCATGAGAAGCTTGCTAAGGACCATGAAACTCCAAACAAGGTAATCTCTCTAACCAATGCTTTCAAAAAAGTTTCTTTTTTGGTAGATCTACAATTTTTAAAAAAGCTGAACCCGACCCCCCTGCCAGTGATGGCCCTTTCAACCGGCGGGCCTGACGGGAGTGAGGATGAATCCTTATATCATGATGAACTCACCCCGCCGGGGTAGTCCATTCCCAACCGTCAGCTTAGGCTATTTAAAACCACCGAAGGAGGATGATCCAAATCGTCGGGGGTATGCATCTAACCCGACAGTTTTTTACTAGGGTAGTTTGTTAGGTAGTAGTTTGTATTTGGTACCAGTTCCCGGGCAGAGCGATAGACATATATCGCTGAGATGTATATTATTGACCGTCGGGCCGTATATTATCAATCGGCGGTTGAGAAAGTCGTTGGCGGGGTTTAATAGTCACCCAAGTGGTTGTGGTTCCCTATTTGAATCTTCCAAGTTAAAAAGTTTATGTTAGGCTCCCCCGCCGGGTTTACTATTATCAACCGTCGGTTAGCCTATTGTCAACCGACGGTCATAAACGTCCTCGGGGGTAGAACATTTCCCAACCGTCGGGACGCGTCACACTTTTGTTTTTTGCTTTTGATTGACATAATTTACACTTGTTTAATGTAGGAGGAGAAGGAAGAGTTAAATGATGACTTATATGATTCGTGCATGGTAAAGGAGGAGGTAATGTCGGAGCCTTTCTCCGTCGATTATAGCCAATTGTTCGACACAAAATCTCACTACACTCAAGTAGAGTTGATTGATTGGGTTAAGCAAGCGGCGTTAGACAACGAGTTTGTAGTTCCGCGATAAACTTGCTCGAAAAACTCCGCGAATAATTTTTGTTTGCGAAAGATTTGGAATTTACACAAAATTGTTAGATCCAAAGCATTGAAAGAGGAAGTCTACCGACACGAAAAATGCGGATGCCCTTTCACCTTTAAAAGAAATAAGGTGGATGATGATTTGTGGGGATTAGAGGTCGAATGCGGCCTTCACAATCACGATGCTACATTCTACAAAGAAAGTCATTCGTACTTAGGACGTTTCACCAAAGAAAAGATGGATTTCATAGTTAGTTCTTCGAAAATGAGATCATGTCCTTGTGACTTTCTCGGTGGAGTGAAGAAATTGAACCCTAAGAATTCGTCTTCAATGTGCGCCGTGTATAACACTCAAGTAAAACACCGCACGATCAAGAAAGGTGCTCGGTCGCAATTCCAATACTTGTTGGGTGAACTAAAGAGGTTAAGCTACTACGAAATCATCGAATGTCTGAAGACGGAAGCGATATCATAGGTGAGTTTTTCTTTGCGCACCCAATTAGTTTGGATTTGTTACGGACATTTCCAAACGTCATTGAAATGGATAACACGTACAAGGTAATCAAGTATGGGATGCCGTTATACGATATTGTCGGAGCCACTTGTACCGGGAATTTTTTTTACATTGGATTCACGTTTATGTCGGGATAAAAATTCGAGAGCTACAAATGGGTGTTAGAGTGCTACATTCATTGATGGTGGATGAGTTCGGATACTTCAGACACAACCTACCAGTTAATTCGGACATGGGTAATTCGGACATAACACACCACTAAGAAATCCAGACAGGACAAATGTAAAACACCTTTTGACTAAGCTATTTGCTAATCTACTTAAAAGACTAATGGGTCCTTAAACTTGACCCGGTTTCACAACTTGACCCGGTAAGCCCATGTGTCAAGAGTATAAGTACCCCAACCACTCTCATTAATGAGGGTGATCAAGATTTGATACAAGCAGACTGCTTAATTATCTCACTACTCCTCACTCTAAACACAAAATATTTCAAACTTATCAAAATACTTTACAAAACTACCCCCAACCTAAAATAAACCAAACCAAATTGGCGACCAAAGTGGGAGCACGAATGTGCCTGAATTTTACATTCAAAACCATTAAAAAGAACCAGTTCGGATGGATCCGAACGAGGGAGGAACTCCACATCTTGTGGTGGAAACAGTTGGGGAAAACAAATAATACACCATTGAAGAGCGAGACAAGTTGAGAGCCGAAATAGAAGCGTTAAGGGCCATAAAACAAGCAGAAATGGTATAAAGGAGAAATCAGAGGCGTCAGCTATTCATTATACTGAAAACCCTAGGGAGAATGATCCATCAATAAAGACTCATCTGAGTTAAAAAAAATACTCATATCAGCTCTAAGAAGACATATCGGTCCAAACCTGTTGAAATTTCAGATTCGGAGTCCTATAGTAGCTCTTCGAACGAGGCTGAGCTTGAGGAATATTTGTCATCAAGTCCTGATGAAGGGAGATCCAAAAAAATATATGAAGCTAATCAATTTTTTTTTAAGAAATAGGGATAAGCATGGTAGGCTTAAAAGGCATCTCGACAAAGGGTCATCCCACAAGCATCCTGATCAGTTGCTGATTGATCCTTTTGCTTTTCAGACCGATCAGGTATTTTTGCAACACCTAATGAAGACACAGTCTTTAGTTGTAATAAGAACTGGAGGCAGTCACCTTTGTCTGCCAAAATACTATCCGGAAACTTACCCAAAAGATTTGACAGCTCCAAAATAGAGAAGTATGATGGAAGTAAAGATTCGGATAATCATCTGGAGCAACTCAAGAACTTCATGATAAATTTTGATGATGATGATTTGTTTTTGTGTAGAGCCTTCTCTCAAACTTTTACGGGAAGTGCTCTTACGTGGTATAATAGCTTACCCTATGGGTGTATTAGAAACGTTTTGGGTTACCTTCTGAAGGCAATTTGTTGGGAGTAAAGAGGTGAAGGGCAATGGAGATACCATAATCCATTGCGCCTAATAACAAAACGAGTATTTAAAGGACTATATAAGTCAATTCGTGAATACAAAGAACGGATTAGCAGATTGCTTCGAACATGTGGCAATTGCTTCTCTTAGACAAGGGTTGAATCCTGGGAACTTGGCTGATTCGATGACCAGGAAGAAAGCCATGACCTGGGGTGGCTTGTTGAATCAAGTGGGAAAACAGATTAATGTGGAAGAAACCAAGAAAAACAAGGTGCACCGTCAACTGAGGTCCACCACAATAGCCACTCCGACTGCTAACCAGTCCGGATATAAGGCTAAGGAGACTCGACAAGGGTCCAAACGGACTAAAAAAACTCAGTCCAACCAGAATCAGTCTCAGAGCCAGCAGACAAAAGGTAAAAGAGGTCTTTGGGTTCAACCAGAGTGGTATGCAGAGTTAAGGGAGAATGTGGCCAAACCACAAACCGCGTGGAGAGTGCTTATTCGAGCCTCAAGCATTTCATCGGCACGTGCAAAGATAACTTCGAGTCTTTTTTGTTGAAGTTGCATACTTTGATAGAATTGCAACACTGGGACATCAAGGGATCATTTAAAAAGAGTCGCTTGTTCGCCCTACATAAATTCACGAACATTGTGTACGGTAAACTAAAAAGAAACGTCACCCACTATGCTGTGGAACTTTTTTCCAAAGAAGTAGATTGTGCCCAGAACATGACAATCGCGGCCGCGATGCCTTGCGGTTGTGGCATACGAACTACACACAGTATGCCTTGCGCGCACAATTTTTTTGAATTTGTTGCTAAAGGGTTAGAGGTGCCTATAGAGTTATTTCACGAACATTGGAAGAGGTTAGACATTCTAGTTCGTACCAATCTCATGAAGATCGAGAAACTGAAATCCAAAATTGAGAAACTAGTATGTAATGTCATGGAATCGAATGACGAAGCACGCATAGAACATGTTTATAAGAAATGGTTTATCGCCGTCCATCCCGAAACAACTTCCATATTGGAGCCATTGGTGAAGTAAAAAGCACGCGACCGTCCACCTTCTAAACATAAGTTTTCTATTACCGCATCCGAATCATCCATTAAACGCGAAAAATCTATGCACGAGCATGTGCTAGATTCTGAAAAGGCTAGTTCACCCGGGATTGATAAAACCTTCAAACCTCCGCCTGTAACCTCAAGTCAATGGAAAGGAATGTCAAGCCCAAAATGTGGTTGGGAAAGTGCCCCCGCTCTGAAGAAAGGTAGCTTTATTCTAACGCAAGCAAGTGGGACGATACTTTCTAGTGGAATGGTCTCCTGTAGCTTAAACTCTATGATGCCGGCTATGGAAAGCGTAGTTGATCCCAAAGGATACTTAAACCAATTTCCCATATATGTTAGACCATTCGTATCGTCCATCACTGACGATAAATCTGATGACCATTACGGGTACCGCTCGATAGTGTTTGCCTTGAACGAGCAACAAGATGGGTGGAGGTTGATTAGGGATACCATTTACAACGAGCTTATGAATTATGCGTCTGTGTATGTTAAGATATTTACAACCATGGAGGATTTGATTGATGTTGCAGAGCGTGTGAAGTGCTCTAGTAATGTGGGTACCAAAGACTATTGGATGTCCATGTCCGAGATGGGAGTCGCAATCACATCTGCGTTCAACTACATTCTTCATTTCGTACGACAGTAATGAAATATGAATGTTGGGTTCAGTTTTCTTTCGTTAAGAGGTGCACCCCTTCAGATGCCAAACCGCATGGAAATCGGATTGGGTTAGGTGAACTCCAACCACTTTGTGAACGTAAGTATTTAATTACATTGACGGTAAGTTTAAATATTAAGACATCCATTTTATCGTGTTTTCATTTTTTAGCTTGAGATTACGGTGAAGGCACCATGTGCTAGAATACATCCTTGTTGCATAAAGTTGCGCTCACCGGAAGCGTAAGGTTGGGCATTTCTGATTATCTCTCATTGCAAGAGATATGAAGGCTTAGAAGTTGTAGCCTGAAGTAATCCATTTATTCAGTTTTGTTTGAGCACTAGATTATTAGAATGTCATTGTAACATTACTACGATTTGAGACTTTTTCTTCTTAAATTTTTGTTTTGTTAAGTTAAGACATTACACTTTAATTTAAGATATTAATAATTAATAACACAAATGCAAACAACGAAAATATATAGATAGATAGATAGTAGCCTCGAGTTGACATATCAGACTTAGTTTTATGGCCACGGATAGTTCTATCCATACTCGAAGCGTTTCTCGAAAGGATAGCCCTCATCCTCGCTGCTTCTTTCAGGAGTTGAGTTAATTATAACGTCGGTCTCTATCGCATCCGCTCTCTCTTGCATTTGTTACATCGCATGTTCCACCATCTCTTGTGTAATAGTACTTTGATATGCCATACTGAATATATTGCGGGTTTCACTTCGGACTTCGTAAGGAAGAGACTCAATCGGTATAGCGATGGTTTTGAGATAAGCTAACCTATCAGCCACTTCTTCGTATCCTCGTGGTTGGGGCATTATACATACAGGACACGATGCCTCTCAATCGTGGTTGAAGAACATTCTGCATAAAACGACATCGAAAAATCCAGGAGTCTCCTCCCTCATCGTGCCTTTGAGGAACTCAAATGCATTTTATAAGTTTTGCATCTTCGTGCAAGTTAAAATGTTTTTTGTAAGAATCGAACAAAATATAAAAGCTACTTATCCAACGGTTGGGTAATTTTCAACCGCCGGATGAGAATACCCCCGTCGGGTGGAAATTATTCATCTTTCGGGTGTGGTCATCCATACCAAAAACGAAATGAAACCATTATTTAGGGTTTGACCCTTGCGGTTTTGAATTTTCCACCCGTCGAGGTAAAAATGCCCCCGACGGTGTCTAAAGTCCCTCGACGGTTGATAATTTACAAACCGTGAGGGCGTTTAGGCAATCTCCAATTATATTTGTAACTTCAAATATCATTTATCACCCGTTAGGCATATTATTTTCAACCAGTGGATAATAATATCCCCCTCGGTTGGGTTATTTTGAACCGTTTGGGAGAGAGCCGGCTGGTTATGAGAATTTAACCGGCGGGGATAACACTAACGGTTGAGAATTGTTACACCGTCGGTGTCATTATCACTCGGCGGTTGAAAATTTCTCAACCGTTGGGATTATAAATAACACTAACCAAGTTAGTGTAATTTCCTCGCTTTCAACCGACGGAGGAACAATTGTCAACCGTCGGGTGAACAATTTTCAACCGTCGGTTGATAACTCCACCAGCGGGTGAGAATTTTTCAACCGCTGGTGTAGGGATTATTAAGAAACTTAGAATAATTCAACATCCAAAACAAACTTAAAATAAATCAAAATTCAAAACAAGATCCAAACATCCAAAACATCCAAATCGTGAGTCTAATAACTAAATAAACTTAGAATAAATCAACATCCAAAACATCTAAATCAAGATCCAAACATCCAAAACATTTAATTCGTGAGTCTAATAGCTAAATACATGGTTCGTAAACTAAAAAACATATAAATAACAAACAAGAGTAGCATTATAACAAGCCACGAACTAGTGAGGTCAAGCACCTTTCTTGCAAAGGATACGAGTTCTTCAGTGCTATTGTCTAACGGCCTAACACGATTTATCATGTTCACCACATCAACCATGGAGCACTCTCTAAAAATACGAGGGGTGGTGTTATACCAACCGTTTTTATTAACATACAGTTCGTACTGGGAGGATGACGAGCGGCTACTCCCTTCCAAGCGCCATGAGTACCTATCGATCATGTACAGATGGTCCCTCAAGTTCGTCCAGTTTCTACCCTCAAGCGCGTACCGGAGATTGTCCCCTCTAGAAAGACCATTCTAGGAGAAAGTGGAGGCAACGACTTCTCCTGGACCCAACCGAGCTGCCGCATAACTCCGTCTAGGTGGTATGCCTCGCTCACGAACATTAGCGAAGAAGGTTGCGATACAACCCTATTTCCTGCTCTGGAAACAAATACTCTAACATTCTCGTAAGGTCGAAAAATCACCTTCAAATAAACAAAAACACATATAAGCATGTAATAAATAAATGCACATCTGTCTCTATATGCCTCGTGAGGATGTCACGGTAGTACGAATTCCCATGCATTTGCCTATTCTAACACCTTAAATACCATAAATCTAAAAAAAACTAAATATAACTAAAATTAGTTATTAAAAAAGATTATCACTCTTTCCCCTTAACTATTGTTCTTGTTTGTTGGATTAGAGTCTCTCAGAGTTGTTGAAGAACAATTTTTAGTTAACCGAAAATCTTGATTTTGTGAATTGGAGTTTCAGAAGTTTGAAGAAGGAGAAGAAAGAGAAAGGTTAGAGTAGTGGGGCTATTTTAGTTTTGGGGATGGTTAGAGTTTAGGTTTCAGGCTTGGTTAAACAGGCAGGGGTGTTTTGGGTATAATGTTGGGGATACTTAAAATAGTTAAGGGGGTACTTGAAAATAGGGCTACTTATCGAAATGGGACTGGATTTAGCCAAATCGCTTTTTGTGGCCATGCACCACTGGTGCAGGGGATTTAAACCGGTGGTGCAGGGCCACAAAGCCGGACCACCGGTGCATAGATCAAGAACCCGTTCTGGTGCGCCTTTGCACCATCGGTTCTAAGGGCCAATACCGCTGGTGCGAAGGCGCACCAGAACATAATTTTAAAAAAAACATTTTACCTTAATTATGGTTTATTTATGTTTGATTTTTTATTTTATTAAAATAAGTTTAAATTTTTTTGAAGAGAGTTTGAATGTTCTTGAGGAAACTGTGAATGTTCAAGAACATTTTGAAGAACTTCACAAAATTTGCAGTAATATGGGGTTTGATCTACTAAATCAATGTGTTTTTTTGTAAAGATAGTAAAATAGGTTATTTTGTGATTTGGATGAATTTATGATATATTTAGTGTTTTTTTTACTTAATAATAGTTATGTAATTAAATGGAAGTTCGAGGGTATTTTCATCTAAAAAAAGTCAAACTATAGTCAAAATCATTTCTTTTGGGTAAACTTATACCAGATTTGGGTATGTATAGCCCCACCATTTTACTATTTTAATTTTAATTTTAATTTTATTATTATTTAATTTAAATATTTACTATATACTTTTTGCTAATTTGCCCATTTATTTTAACTAGATATTATTTACTTTTGACTAATTTACCCATTTATATTAACTAAATGATCATTTACTTTAACTAACTTACCTATTTACTTTAACTTAATAAGTAGTTGCCTTAACATTTTTACCTCCAAGGGCAGATGGACAAGGGGGCGGCCGTTCCCGTTACCCCAAGGTAGACTAGTATAGAAAAAAAATTATTTTCGGATTTTTTTGAAGAAAGCCACAGTAAAAAGGTTCGATAAAGGGGAAACAATGTCGGTTTTTTATTGAACTTTGGACAACATGTTAGTTTTAATATGACCGGTTAGATTCTGATTTAGTGCTATGATTCGGGAGAAATCACTATTGGAATAATGAAGTAGTTTTTGTAATATTCTTCATTTTTTATTCTCTTTTTTGTTAGTTTATTATGTTTAAAACTGTTGGTGGGTTATAGATATATATTATCTTGAATTGGATATACTTGTACCCTCAATTTATCATAATAATCGTAATATTTTTTGTGGACTCTTCATAAATTTTGTGGTTTTTTACTCTTCATATCGAATAGGTTTTTCCATATAAAAGTTTTGTGTTTTGATTTATTTTACCAGTTGAATATTTTTCCATGATTAGGTTTATGGTTTTGTTTGGTTAATAAATTGGTGAATCATTATTGTTGAATTGGGTTTCAGGTTTATATGGTGGGTTGTCTTGAAGTTGATCTTGTGAGTGGTTGATATACTACTATATGGATTCAATAGTTGGTATTATAGTTTTATACCTAGACGAAACGTGATGTAGATGAAATTATTGGATGTCGAACATGATTAACCATCAAATATGTTCATCCAACGGAGTGACTTGATTGGAGTGTATCAAGACGGTGTGACTTGATTGAAGTGACGCTAAGGAACATCTAGTATGCTCTGATAAAATTGAGCACATAAATCTATTGTAAAGCTTTATCACTCAAATATAAACTTTAGATTATTTAGACATATGTCCGATAAATCAAATGTAGTATTTTTTATTTATTTTTATATTATTTAGTTTCAATAGATGTTCGTGATTTTCTTAATCAATAAAAATGTCATGATGAAAAAAGTTTAATATTTCCAAACAAATCAATAAAAAAAATAGGTAAAGTTATGGGGAAAGGTATAAGGTTTAAGGTATGTGGGAAAGAAAATATATAGAATATTTTTTTATGATATTTACAGAAAGTTTTCTGTGTATAATCAGATTGGATTGTTTTTAATTAAATGGACCTATCCAGTTTAGCTAGGGTTTAGTATATAAATCAAAAGTTAAAGTAAATAGTAATTTAACTAAAATAAATGAGTAAATTAATAAAAATAAATAGTAAAAAGGTCAAAATAAAAATAAAATGGTAAAAAAATTAAATAAAAATATATTTTAAGTTTAAATATAGAATTACAGTATTTACTATTTAAAAATACACCACGTGGTTAACTGATATGCGCTAGTTTAGAAAATCTCAAAACTTTATAGTGATGACTTCGCAATAACTAATCAAAAACTTCATCCGAATATATACATTTGACTAGGTTTTCAACTAGAAAGATGTTTGAGCTCCAAGAAACAAGATTCTCTTCTATCTTCTTGTTCTTCATCTCCTGATGAAGTAACCTTTTCATTGCTATGGATCATTATCCATCTGTGCAGGAGGTTTTTAGTTCTTCTGCTACTAAGGACTTGGAGAAAAATGCTGAAACAAGTAATCCATGGAGGAAGAAATCTTTTGTTGAGGCAGTAACTTCTGACTCAAAGGGAATGGTTGATTCTTTCAACCCTGAAGAAGTTAGATATATGACTGATCATGTCCATTTGCAGTATGAGGATAGCTTTCTGGATCATCTGAAATCTAAGTCAAAACATACCATTGTGGGTAAGTGTTCGACAGGCCTGCCTAGAAGGAAACAGTTGATTGAATTCTTGGACAAGTTCCATTTTGTTCAAAGTTACAGTTATACGATTAAGGACTCTAGACATATCTTTATAGAGTTTGATTCGTATGCTGATATGGCTAATTTGTGGAGAAGAAATGTGTGGATGATTGGTTCCACAATGATGAGGCTTTTGAAATGGGAGGAGGGTTTTAATGTTAAATATGAAAGTCATGTCACTCCTATATGGATCAAGATGGAGAATCTGCCTGAGCACTTGTTTAATGAGAAGATTGTCTCTGATGTGGCTTCTTCTTTAGGAAGGCTTATGCAAATTAAAGTTACATCCAAGAATAGGGCCTTTTATAATCACTGTTTGGCCAGGATTGAGTTGGATTTAACTAGCAAGATTTTTTATGATGTTTGGGTTGGATTCGGTAGCAATCAGGGATGCTGGGTGCACATTTCATATTTAAATATTCCTGAATATTGTAAGTCTTGTTTTCATATTGGCCATGGAGTTGATAAATGTAAGAAGCGCAAAGGCCTTGAAGAATCCACGAAGTCTGTAATGGTTGATAGTCAGCAGTTGGTTAATGAAAAGGTTGAAGACTTATCCAAGAAAGTGGTTATCAATGCTGAGTCTGTTGAGCCTGTTGCTGAGAAGTTAGAAAGTTTAAAAACTGTTGAAGGGTCGGGCAGTGAAGTTATTGCTCCTAGAATTAATATGGAAGGTGCCATTCAAACGTTGGAGTTTGGTTATAGTGTTTTGGAAAGTGTTAAAATTAAAGATAAAAAGACTTTTTCACCCAAGAATTCTAATCTTGGAAGTCTGCCATCTTCTCCTTTTCGTGTTTGTGTGAAGGATAATAATGTTCGTTATCCAAAGAATACTCTTGTTCAGTCTGAAGGTAACAGAAAGGTTGTTAAGGACGTGGGAGAAACTCAGGAAGGTGGGTTTGGTTGTCAAGATGTGGATGATAATAATAACAAGAATGAAGAAATGATTGGTGCTCTTCAAACTCTGGGGAATACTAATATTCAGGATTATGAGAATTTAGCTCCTGAGTTTTCTTCTCCTAAAGTTGGTGGTGAGAGTCCACATGTTTCATCAAGAAGTCAGATGCAAGTCTCTAGGAGTGTTCCACCTGTGAAGAGAGATACAAGAAGCAGGATTCATAAGAAAGACTCATCTGAGGAGGAGGAGGAGTTTACAACTATATTTGACAGACAGCTTAAGCAGGCTAAGAAGAAGAAACTGGCAAGGAGTTCTCATCAATTGTCTATGACAACACGTAACTCTAAACGTTCTCTTAACTATGATTAATATTCTCAACTGGAATATTCGTGGCATTAGAAATAAATCTTCCTTCAGGAGACTTAAGCATCTTATTAAAGTTAATAGGGTTGATTTTGTTGTGATTCAGGAGCCTTTAATTGGTAAAGATAATCTACCTAATTGTGCTTCTAAAATTGGTTTTAGTAATTGTGCTTCTAACATTTCCAATAAAATTTGGATATTCTGGAATGATAGTATATCAGTTAACATATTGGTTGATCATATACAATGTTTGCATGTTGAGGCTGCTTTATGTTCTTTAGATAAAAGCTTTCTTCTAACTTTTGTCTACGCTAAATGTCAGCGTTTAAATAGAGTTGATTTGTGGAATGCTTTACGTACCATTTCTTGTGATACTAAAGCTTGGCTTGTGTGTAGTGACTTCAATTCTATTAGTTCTATTGACGATCAGATTGGCTGCTCAATATTTTGTCAAAGTAGTGCAGATGATTTCAACAGTATGTTAAGTGATTGTTACCTTATGGATGCTGGTTATGCTGGGTCGAGGTTCACTTGGTCTAACAAGACTAAATGGAGACGCCTGGATTGGGTGTTTATTAATAACTCTTGGAATGATATCTTCAATGACACCAATGTTGTTCATAAGCCTAGAACTGGTTCTGACCACATGGCTATTGTTGTCAATTGTTCTTCTTTGAATTATAATTTTAAAAGGAGTTTTAGATTTCAAAACATGTGGCTTCTTGATGATGGTTTTTTGTCTATTGTGTCTGATAGTTGGAGGCAGGATATTGAGAGTGATCCTTTGAGCAAGTTTTGGCTTAAGCTTAAATGGCTTAAAGCTGTTCTTGTCGATTGGAATAAGCATCATTTTGGGAACATCTTCAGTAAGATTCAGGCTTTAGAGGATGAGGTTCTTAGGGTGGACATCTTGCATCAGAATCTTAATTCTAATCAATCGAGAGATGAATTGAATAAAGTTAATGCTTTGCTAATGAGTGCTTATAAGATGGAGGAGGAGTATTGGTTGCAGAAGTGTAATGTGGAGTGGATCAAGGATGGTGACAAAAGTACTAAGCTGTTTCACAGCTATGTTTCTAAGAAAAGGAAGAGGAGTGCTATTAATGGCATCAAGGAGAATAATGTTTGAATTACTGATAAGGAATCTATTGGCAATTCAGCTGTTGAATTCTTCACTTCTGCTCTTGCTTGTACCCCTTACAAGGATGATCAAGATGAGTTGGACAAGCTCAATAGTAGCCTTTTTGATGTTATTCCTTGTGTCATTACTACTGAAGATAATAAGAGCTTGCTCACTCTGCCAAGTGAGGAGGAGGTTCATAATACAATCAACAATTTAAAGGCTTCCAGCATGGCAGGTATGGATGGGTTTAATTTGGTTTTTTATAAGAAATGTTGGAGTATCATAAAATCTGATCTGTTATCTGCTCTTCAGCATTTCATTAGAGGTTATCATATCCCCAGAGGCATACTTGCTACTGGCATTTGTCTCATTCCTAAGACTAAGAACCCCTCTAGTTGGAGTGATTATCGGCCTATAAGTATTTGCACTCTTTTTAACCGTATTATGGCTAAGATTCTGAATGATAGATTGGTTATGCTTCTCCCTAAAATAATCTCTAGTTCCCAGGGTGGTTTTGTGCCTGGCAGTTCTATTCATTCTAATATTTTAACTGCTAAAGAACTTCTGTATGACTTGAATAGGAAAGTTAAGCATAAGAACATTGTTATTCAGTTGGATATGTGTAAAGCTTTTGATAAGCTCAGCCATCTTTTCCTTTTCAAATTTTTAACTTGTTTTGGTTTTTCTAATAGATTTGTGAGGTTAATTAGCAGCATGATAACTAATGTTTTTGTCTCTATTTTGGTGAATGGAGCCTCCTATGGTTTCTTTAAGACTGCTAAGGGGCTTAGGCAGGGGGATCCCCTTTCTCCTAACCTGTTTATTATAGCTGAAGAGGTGTTGTTGAGGGGTGTCTCTCTTCTCTTTAAGAATAATAAAAGTTTGAGGTATAAATATCGCAGCAGGCTTTGTGTTAGTAACCTGGCTTTTGCTGATGACATCCTATTGTTTACTAATAGTAAGGATGCTTCTTTAGCATCACTTAATGCTTTCTTGCAGGAGTATCAAGAGGTCTCTGGTCAAGTGATTAATAAGAGTAAGACTAAGGTGATAATTGCTAGTGGTATGAATGATGATAGTATTAGATCAATCTCTAATGTTACTGGATTTAACTATTCTATTCTTCCTACTGATTATCTTGGAATTACAATTAGCACCAACAATAAAGCTGTCATCTATACTAACCTTCTTAAAAAGATTAAGAGTAGAATTGTGGAGTGGGAGTCTAAGCATCTTTCCTTTTCTGGTAGAATTACTCTTATTAATGCTGTTCTCATGAATATAGTTTTATATTGGATGCATAGTAATGTCATCCCTAGCTTTGTTATTAATAAAATTGAAAAAGCTTTCAATGCTTTTCTCTTGGGCTTTACTGGTGTTGAGCAGAAGATACATTGGTGTTCCTGGAAATCTGTTTGTAAAACTTATAAGGAGGGGGGTTTGAATATTAGAGATTTAGATGATGTTCAAATGACTACTTCGTGCAAGCTTTGGTTGCATTTTAGGGACAATAAGTTGCTTTGGGCCAATCTATTTCATGACATTTATTGCAAGAATAAGCACCCTTTGCAGTTGAGTAGTAGCATCAAAGGCTCTATGGTTTGGAATAGGCTTAAGAGGATTCAGTCTACTGCTGAGCAGTTTGTTAGTTGGTCATTAGGTGAAGGCAATATGGACTTTTGGCTGGACAGATGGTCAGGTTCTGATCCTCTTCTTTATCTTGATAATTCTATTGATAATAGCTGGTTTCATCAGGAGAAGGTTAATATTTATTGGTCTAATAATGAGTGGGATTTGGGTGCCATTAATAATCTCATTAGTAATGAAGATAGTGTTCGTATTAAGAACTGTATTATTAATCACTACAACAAAGATAAGATTTTGTGGACTTTATCCTCTACTGGTCTCTTTAGTTTCAAGCATACTTGGGACTTTATTAGGTCTCATTTCACTGAGTCCAGTTTGTTTCACAAAATATGGAATGATCTTACTCCTAAAAAGCATTCTTTTATTCATTGGAAGCTTGTTAAAAATTACATGTCTACTGATTCGATTCTTATGAAAAGACATATGCATATTGCATCTAAATGTCAGTTCTGTTTTAATTGTGAAACTACTCAGCATGTTTTTATTTCTTGTGACATTGCCTGGTCTGTTTGGTTACATTTTGCTGAGCTTTTTAGCATTATGATTTTCAAATATATGTCTCCTGTTCATATGTCTAGAACTTGGTTTAGCAGCTCTAATAAGAAGAATCATATTAGGAATGTTGTCCCTTCTATTATTTTCAGTTCCATTTGGAAGTATAGAAATCAATGCAAGTTTAAAAACATGTCTGTTTCTTCAAATATTATCATTAATGATGTTCATAGAATCATTTATTATATGTATGCTGCTGATATGTTCAAGTTGAAGCATTGGTCCAATGATAGCTCTGTTGCTAAAAGGCTGGGTTTCTTAAGCTTGTGTTTTAACTCCTCTTCTAGACCTATTGTTCTGCAGTGGGTTCCTCCTTCTGTGGGTAGGTTAAAGCTCAATACAGATGCCTCTGTGGTTTTTAATGGTGAAGCCAGTGCTGATTATATTATTAGAGATTCTGAAGGTAATCTTATTCATGCTGGTGGAAATGTCTATGGTAAATTGTCTCCTATTATGGCTGAAGCTAGGGCTTTAATGGTTGGCTTGGCTACTTGTCACTCTAAGGGTTTATATTCTGTTGATGTTGAATCTGATTCTTCATTGCTAGTTAACTTCATTGAGAATGACAATATGGGTGCTCTTCATTGGGCTCTATTCTCTGTCATCAATTGTTGTAGAACTTTGCTGACTTCTAATATGAACATTAAGCATGTCTTTAGGAATCAGAATCGTGCAGCCGACTGGCTGGCGCGATGGACTCTTAAATGCAAGCTAAAAGTTGAGTATGTGTTTGATAATGCTCCTACTGCCTTAAAATCTATTCTAGTTCTTGAAAGTCTTGGTGTACCTTATATTAATACTCCTGATTGAGTTCTTGTTGTTTTGGTGGGCATATTGCTGCTGAGTTCGAGTTTGAATTGGTTTGAGTTGATGATCGCATTGTATGGTGCTCTGAAGCCTGCTGATGCTGTGTTAGCTGTCGAGTGATGGCTGTTTGTCAGTTGGTGTTTAAAGCTTTTGTAGCTGGTCATGTTGCTGTTCGTAAGTTGCTGCGCTAATGTGCAAATGAAGCTCTGATGCCTGTGTATTAAAGTCAGATGTTCTCTTGATGAAGAGGTGGTGGTTTTGGTGTTTAAGATCTCAAATTGGTGGCTGTTGTTGAGATCTCTTGCTAGCTTCATTGGCTGGATTTGTGGGTCTAGATAGTATGGGTCTTATGTTTTCAATTGGTGGCTCAAGTAGAATATGGTTTTTAGGGAGGCAGCAGATGTTGCTGTTTTCTTAGGGTTTGGCTCTTTTAAACCCTTGTTAGGGTTTTGATGTTGTATTTGGTTTTGGAAGGTTTTTTACTCGCCTTTGTTACTCGCAAATTTTCAATTTTTCAAATAAAAGTTTATTACTTAAATATATATATATATATATATATATATATATATATATATTGACTAGTACTTATCGTCCGTAATTATGTTAGATAGAAATTGTTTCATCCAAATTAATTTTAATATTTTTCAAGTAACTTTTATATAAATACTATAATAACATAATAAAAACAAAAAATAAGATCAGATACCATATGGATATCTCATAAGACTATAATTCATATTTGATAATGTTGATCAAAAGCACAATAATACCATATGATATTAAAATAATGTTATTTTTTAATTTTTAATTTAATTATAATTAAAAATAAAAAATTACTATATTTACCTAGTGATCACTTATATATTTTAAATAATAAAATTTATTATTTTTAAATAATTATTTTAAGTTATTTTCATCCAAACGAGTATATTTTTATCTGATTTTAATTTCATTCAAAAAAAATCTTATTTTATCTAACTCTTAATTATAATTATATTTATTTTAATTTTTATAAACATATTATTGTTGTAATTATGTATTTGTGTATATTCATTTTCGGTTTGCTTTTTTTTATATAGTTATCTAATTCGGACTATTTTTAAAGTTGACAAACCAACTTCAACGATCTACAATGAATGATGAAGAAGGGTGGTGACAACCTGGGTATACTTTAAAGAGGTTTTTAAATAAGTTTTTAATTTTGATATTTTCGTTTTATTTTTGTGTTTATTTTTTTTTTTTTGTTAAATTTACATATAGATTGTTAGTATATAATTTAAGAGTATTGATGGATGTGAATTTATAATTAAAATGATCAAATTTAGAGATTATGGTTTAACATTTTCAAAAAATAAGGCATTTTTGTGTTCTTTCTCGTTGAAATCATATGAGATGGTTGTTGCACCATTAGTGCACCTACTTCATATCAGCTCAGTCTGAGTGAAGAAAAGCAGATATATGTTCTAGAAAAGCATTTCGTCCTACTAGTGACATAGTGCCAACTCAGTCTGAATCAGTCTAGAAAGATGTGCAAAAAAACACATTAAAAGATATTTTCACCGAAATCACAAAGGTTTGAGGCCAATTGGTTCTAAAACTTTCAAAAAATAATTCGATGCGAGGGTGGATTGTCTAGTCAGTTTGCATCAGAGTCAGATCAACGTGTAAAATAGTCAGATCACTGTGTACCACAATCTGAGGTATGTTCAGTAGTGATGGTCGTGTTGTTATAGATCACGATTTCGTTGAGGAAGTGGGCATTCTTTCAGCCAAAAGGGAAGAACAAATAATCATGTTTTTTTCTTTGATGCCAACCACATTCCACTATTCTTGGACTTTAAATAACACAAGACGTACAACACTTTCATTAGGATGGTAAGTTTATAATTATGAAATATTTTACTTATATCTATATTTTATCATTTATAAAGTTGTTCTTATTAAATGTTTCCTGTATAGTCTCATAATTATATCAATATACAGGCTTATTACAAAGTATTGTGCATATGGGACCTGATAACCTAGCTTGCAGTAGAGAGGTTTATGTTCGATACTCCATTTGATCATTTTATTGATCATCTAACTATATATAATACTACTATGGTGCTTAAAAAGGTCTTTGTTGAATGATAGCACCAATAGACCATTACTTTTCAATCTAGTTTTGGGGAGATGACTATCTAGTAGATGAAGTACACGCCATCACATGCCTCTTGATGGTTGGTAGAATCTTGAATTTGGACACCACGATACAAAATATGAGATGCATGTGGGACTCACGATTCATAGTGTCCATGAGAAATTAGAAAAAAACAAGAGAAGTGGGTTTTGGTTTGAAATGGCTCAAAGTTACATTTTCGTATCTCTAGTTGAACGATATAGAGATTGTTCATTAGGTATCACGTGTAAAACTTATGTATTTTTTTGGATGCACGATAGTTTTAGATAGCAGTCAGAAATTTGTGAATGCGGATATTCTCTTAGGGTTGGAAGACATACTAAGTGGAATGGGAGAGTATAGCACGGGGGCGAGTGTACTATCTAGGGATGGCAATGGACCGTCCGCGGGCCGGGTTCGGGTTGGCCCACTTGAGCCCGCTTTTTTTATACTTGAGCCTGAACACGGCCCGACCCGCTCCCGGGCTCATATTTTCAAACCCGAGCCCGCCCGCTAATGTCCGCCGGTCAACCCGGCCCGACCCGCGGACATTAATTTTAATATTTTTTAAATATTTTTTAATTTATTTTAAATATATTAATTTATTTTTTAAATATATTATTTTTATTATATATAGAAATATTATTTATATATATTTCATGATTTTCGGGCCGGAACGGGTCGGACAAATTTGAAACCCGAACCCGGCCCGGCCCGGTTGCGGGTTACAATTTCTGAACCCGAACCCGTCTCGTTCTAAGTTCGGGCCGGACAAAACCTGGCCGGGTCGGGTCGGGCCGGACAACACCCGAATTGCCACCCCTAATACTATCATTCCTTTATTGTGCTTGAGGGGATCTTTCCAAATATTTAAAGCATAATATGTATGGTTCCGATTCTATGCTAGATTGCTGCATAGATGACCATTTCCCACTTTTTAATTCTCATTTCATCCCATCTGCCAGAATTGTAAGGCCAAAGATTATTAGATGGTTACCAAAGACGTTGACGAGCCCGAATATGCGATTAAAAATGAGCTATCGTTTCACTTATCGGTGATCTGATGGAGAATGATGTAGGTAAATAAACTTATAATTATTATTGTTAACAATATTTAGAATATTTTATTTTATTTTCTTATAATATATTATGTTAATTTTATTTTACATATTATGTTTGAGATGTACAAACATATGAGAGCTCATTTTCTCATTCAGGTGATTCGTCTAATTAATTATTTGATTAGAATGATGAACATCGTGGAATGCTATATGCCCAATAAAGTGGTGCGTTAAATTCAAATGATTCAAGATGAACCACTTTCTCCTTAGATAATTAGAATTGGCTATAAGAAAGGAGAGCACGACTGTTACATTTGGCGGAGTTCAATTTGGAAGATTGGCGTAATTATTTAGTTCCCAATGATCATATGACATATCCTCTTGCACACCGTTATAGGTAGATGATAAGCACGTGCGCTGATTATATTTCTAAGTATGTATGGAATGTCATCACCCGTATGGAACCTAGTGATGAAACATCGGTCGAGGCTCTTCTTAAGATCCACAACATCCGCACGAAATATGATTTAGAAGGGTTGAGGCTTTTCAAGAAACAGGTGTTGCATAACATTTCTCCTTGTGCCATTTTTCTTATTGTAGGACTTATCATACTTATGTTTGCTTAGTTATTGTCTTTGTTTCTATTTCATACGATGTTTTGATTTTCAGAAAATGTTGTTTTGTATTAAACCATTGATTCTTTTTTAGTCATTTATCTATGATGTGTTGTATTAGATGATATTTGATGGTTTTGTTTTAATCACTTATCAAGTTCAACTCATAATAATAAAATATAATTTAAAAACTTAGTGATAGAACATGAAATATCATCTAAGTGAGGCACAAATAAAACCAAGTAATGATCTAAAACTTGATTCTTGTATGATTCATTTAAACAAGAATGACCCCAACTTAGCCAAATGGCCAAACGCAACCCAACCTAGCCTATGTCCAAATTCCTGAATTACTTTGGCCAGGCTCCATCGAACGGCCAAAAGCTTGGCCACATAGCCAAACAAACATACCCACTAGGTCGTGCATCATAACATGAATAAATAGTCTAGCTAAGCTTGCCTCGAGATATAGCCCAGATTGCCTCAAGACCTGGCCAAGCTATGCTCGCTCTTGCCAAGCGTGCCTCATGAATAAATGTAAGCAAACTAACCAAACAAAAAACTAAGTTACCTAACTGTGTGATGTAGCACAACTAAAAGGAATTTTGTTGAAAGCCAAGCCCGAGCCCCAAATGCTTGGCCTCGATGACCACTTGGCCTTAAGCGACCAACATTGGTTAACTTGGCCATAACCGACTAGCTGGTCGCTAAAGGCTAGCATTGGTCAACTAGTTTAGCCACTTGGTCAAGGCCAAATGGCTATCTTGTCTGCTTAACCTCAAACAACCATCGTCACAAAACCTACCAAACTTGGCCAAGCCTCATTTGGCTACTCGGCACACTAAGTCCACAATGGGGACGCATATTCAACCCTATAACCATTAGCTAATTAAAATTTAGCCTCTATTAATCTCCCATCCTCTAAGCATCACTAAAGTGTACAAAAATCATATCTGACAATGTACAAATTTGTAGTGCTTGATTCAACACCCTCTTCAAAACCTCATCTTGAGCCAACGTGGTTGCTTAACTTCAAAGTAGCACCATCGTCTTACCATCAACACATAAACTACATGGTGGTCATAAGTGGATACCTCTGGTTCATCTATGAAGAACAGACAGAAGATTAACAGAACTTGGCCAAGCTGATTGAGCTTGCCTCAAAACATTGCTAAGTTTGCCTCAAAACCTAGAAAAGCTTTCCATGAGGCATGGCCAAGCTTGCCTCGAGACCTTTCCGAATTGGCCCGCGCAAGAATTCATTAATTATCTAACGATGGAATCCCCCTCGCTATAGACTACCCTCAAAAGCAACAATTAGAATTCGGCGAAATGAGGAATTTAAAGGAAGTATGCATATAAGAAACGTTTGACCCCATAATAAGCATCATTACGAATTCGAGTGAAGATATACCTAATTTTCTTACTATCCAAGAAGGCGAAGAGGCATTCGAATATTTCTCTAAAATAGAAATGATACGAGCCTGCGAAAGAAGGTCTGAAAGACCATGTGTTTAGTTCACATATACAAATTTGGAGGGTAGTTAACCTCCAATGAGATGTGCTGCTAACAATGACCGAGGTATGGGCCATGGAATGGGGGATCTATGTTGATCATAGAGAAGCAACAAACATATCCATCATTCTCTATAAAGGTTGAGTCACCATCAATATCGCCACTCCTTTTGTACAGAACCCCAATATAGAAGGCCATCACACCTACAGGAAAGAACGTATTTCAGATTTAAGAGGGCTTAGAAGATGAGTTTGAACTTCTCAACTAAGATTGGAAACCTTCGTCCCTCAGATCTACGACCTATAAGAAAGCCACGACGCAAAACTATCAGATGATGCTGAAGCATAATCTATAAAAGCCACTAATATAAAAAAAAACATTGGCAGCTCAATGGTTAGACATACACGATATGTTAAAATAAAATGCATTGCAACTGATCACACACAACATACTCCTTAGTTAAATGTAGAGTAGCCAAGGTTGCTAAATAAATATGAAACCCTTAAGCTAAGTATGAGTTGCACCACCGTTGGCCTAGAAAAAGTACCCATCTTGAAGGAAAGATATGAAAATAGATAAGGGTTTTTTATCTTACCACCGAAGAGAAACTTCTGAGAAAGATCCATAGAAGATAGTTCATCTTTATTCAGAGGGTTTCTTAGGGTGCGAATGAAATCACCAAGGTGGAGCCATTCACTATGGCCAACCTAATAGCCCGAGTTCATAAAAATATCAACCTCTAGGAAGCCGATGCTCCTAATGGGCACGAAGGAGAAGACGCCTCTTGAAAGGCAAAAACGATGGCATTTACCAAACAAGACCTAGTGCCCAGACCTTCGTGGAAGCGATTCCATCCGGATGAGAAGGACAAATATCTGTCATTAACCGTGTTTGATGCCTACCTCTACGACCATAACAAAAATGCTGACCTTCTAGCTCATCCAGGAAATATGTCTGTGCACTAAGTATCACCAAGACCATGCTTACCACGAAGGAATATCTAGTACTTAAAAAAGAAATCGAAAGGCCGACTAATATAAGGTATTTATATGAGTTCGTTAAACAGCTAGACAGATGCTAGCAAGAGTGGACACATAGCCCTTAAAACATACATCAGGGCTCCCAAGACCAAGATAAGCGAGTATAAGATGAGCTAGGCCAACCTGAGGATCGTCCCGAGAGAGAACGAGATAAATAAAAAAAGCCTAAAACCTATATCTTAACTTTCCATGGAGGCACCAACCGGATGGGTTATACATATAAGTTTTACAAGCGCTACCCTTGAGGGTTGAAATCTATCATTAACACGTCAAGGGTCAACCTGATTAAAGCATACATCCAGGGTTATCCACACTCGATATCTCCTTTACGGAAAAAGGATCTCGAGGCCGTCGTCTTTCCATATAATGATGCCCCTTGATCACTACCAATATTGTGGAGGTTAAGCTCGACTAATTTGGTGAACACCGAAGAAATGGAAAATATGTTGTTCAGCTCAAATACGAAACTACTCCCTTTTGAGATTGTCCTACGCCCAACCTTATTTTCTGTGATAGGTTTCTATGGCCCATCCATCATGCTTGGGGAAACGACGTTGTTGGAGGGGTTAACTAGAATTGGAAGATGTTCAAGCCTCTGAGAATTTAAAATGAGACCCTTTAACCTTTACTCTTACGTTTTGTTATTTTCTAACTAAGTCTTGACAATCACTGTACCCAAATTATGTTGGTCAATGGAAGCATATATTTTATTTAAAATTTACACAACTAAGTGTTCTCTATGCCATATGCAGAGGAATTAGCATGACTTCTCGACCACAGGCAAAATAAATAACCTCTTTTATATAAGTTCACGCTCCAACCCGTTGTCTGGCCAACAGTGGGTATAAGCTATACCGATAACTTGCATGATACTTAAATTGGGAAATATTTTAAAACAGGGGCAAACTTACATAAAAGAAGAAGCAATCCGCATGGAAGCCCTCAACTTTAACTTGCATGAGATATAAATCGACAAATTGGTAAAGCATGGTCAAGCTTACAAAAAAAAGAGGAAGTAAATTATTAAGTAACTTTAAAATTGTGTTAAAACTACATGATCCCGTCCAAGAAGCCCCAGTCTTGCTAGGAAGTAAGGGGAGTACATACATGACAAGAGGCTAGCTTACTAAGCAACAAGGCATTATGAACTACGATAAACAAGCAAAGTTATATCGGATAAGGCAGTTCAATCAAAGAGGCAAACAATTATCATATAACAACAAAGGAAGCCTACGCATGCCCCTCACAAATAATTAAAAGAAAAGAGAAACTATGCCCGCACTACAAAGAAAAGAGCCACATATGCCCATTAAATTAAAAAATAATAAAAGCTTTGATTGCTACGATTTAGGATAAACTAGGGGGAATGGGAACGTGCCAATTATATGAAATTACCAAATATCAAATAATAATAATAAATTAATAAAGCATCTACAAAACCTCAATCAAACAAAAATATAATAAAAGGCGAATAGGTCTAAGGAAGGCTATTAAAGACTTCTCGGTTTAAGGAAGGTCACTCGAGAACTATCAAAAATTATCTAGACAAAAAGGAAGAGTATCTCAACTCAAAGTCACTCAAATGTAAGTTTAGCCTCAAGTGACTTTAATGCAACATATGATCAGCATTTCGTTGCTCATCCTCAACTCATGATCTTTTAGGAGTATCTCGCTCAATGAAGGTGAATAAAGGTTATTTTTATATAATAAAGGGATCCAGGAAGCCTCTCGCTCAATAAAGCTCGACCTCACGGTCAGCTCAGCTTGGCCTCGTTCAACCTCAACTCGGCATCATTGACCCTAGCTCGACTTCGACTCGGTCTCATTAAGAAAGCACTCATTTAGAAAAAAATATAAAAATTAATTTCGAATTAAAAGGATCTCAATCAAGAACCTCACGTCTAATGAAGTCCGACACAACACAACCTCCACTTGGAGACCAATGGTTACCAAAATACATAACTATGAGATATCAAGACAGAAACACTCCAGTCACTTGCAAGCAAGCAAATAAGTGGATAGAGTTACTGATGTGACATAAAAAATATCATCTAAGTGGAGCACAAATAAAGCTAAGTAAGGATCTAAAATTTGAGCATTCTGTGATTCATTTAAACAAGAATGACCCCACCTTGGGCAAATGTTTGAACGTACCCGAACCTACCCTCATGTATAATTTCCTTTTTTACCCTGGTCAGTCGCCATAACACGACCAAAATCTTGACCACAAAGCTAAATAAATATACCCATTAGGCCACGCATCATAATAAACTAGCTAGTCTAGCCAAACTTACCCCGAGATCTGGCCAAGCTTGCCTGAAGACATTTCCAAGCTTGCCTCGACACCTAGCCAATCTTGCATTGAGCTCTAGACAAGCCTACCTTAAGAACAAATATAATTAAAATAGCCAAATAAAAGACCAAATTACCTAAATGTGCGGTATCGTACAACTAGAAAGAACTTGGCCGAAAAGCCAAGCCCAAGTCCCAATCGCTTGACCTTAGTGGTCACTTGGCCAATGCCAAAGAGGTTAACTCGGCCAACTTAGCCAAGGCCAAAACATCTAGCTTGGGCATTGGGCAGCTCGTCCAGCATGGCCACTTGGCTAAGGGCAAAATGACTAGCTCGGCCAACTCGACAATCTTGGCCAAGGCCAAAGCAGCCAACTTGGTAAAGGCCAAAAAGGCTAGCTCGACCAACTTGATCGCTTAGCCTTGCTAAACCATCAGGAAAAAACCTATCCAACTTATCCAAACCTCATATAGTCATTCGATGCGTTATGACAAGAATAACTTGTGGGCATGCGTGCTAAGTCCACAATGGGGACGCATTCAACACCCCTACGATCATTAGCTAATTCGAACTTAGTCTCTGTTAGCCTCCCATTCTTCAAGCATCGTTGAAGTGTACAAAATCTCTATCTAA
Source organism: Limnanthes douglasii subsp. nivea (assembly GCA_036936605.1). NCBI lineage: Eukaryota > Viridiplantae > Streptophyta > Magnoliopsida > Brassicales > Limnanthaceae > Limnanthes > Limnanthes douglasii. Next base: position 242,022,921 of record JAUPFV010000003.1, on the reverse strand, counting down.
CAATATATATAAGTGGTGTCTAACATTGTATTATAAATCAACCCACAAGGATGTACCTCCGTCTGATAAAGCATTTGGAGATCTAAAAAGAGATATCATTTTGTAATTCGTATAAGAAAAATAATACAAGTATTTTTCACACAATTATTCCAAGTTTTTTCTATCTTTTTAGTGATGATTTTTGTTTGCTAAATTTATTCAAGTATCATAAGTTTAGGTAATTTTTGTCTCACCACTTAGGTTGTGAATTTAATCAAAAAACTATTTAAGGTTGTTTATCAACTTACAAATCAATTCGTGACAATTATATGCGAGTAAATAAAATTTGCAAACTACTTAGGTTGTAAATCCACTGAAAAAATAAAATATTTTATGGTTGTTTATCAACTTAAAAATCATTTCATAACATAAAAATGTTAGTAAAAAACTTATATTGTGAAATCAATCAAAAAAACTACTTAGGTGTTTTTTCTAATATTTGTACATATATTTTTTTTAACTTGTCAAGTTGCACCATCGGTGCATAGGCACTGCAACATTGGTGTAGGGTATCCATATCGACGATGCTACTAAGAACCATCGATACTTTCATATTCATGACCAATGTTAATTTTGCACCATTGTTATTACACCTTCGTACTGATAGTGCAGAGTTCATCATCGATACTTAAGATAAAGGACAATTGGTGCAACTAGCACCGATGGTGCATGTACACCACCAATATTAGTCATGTATACCAGTGACCTATGCTACATAACTTTGACCCAATTTTAAAATTCCATTAATCCATATTTTATCACCAATTTTAATTTGTCATCGAATTTATTTTCCCGCCCACGATACTTTCCCACCAAAGACATTATCCCAACAACTTCATCATTTAATTCTATATATATATATATATATGTACCAAATAATATAAATATGTACACACAACTTCATATGTCAAATAACATTACTAATCAAAGTTCTAGTTTTATATGGAATTGACTCTTGATGAAGAAAATCATTTGGTGTGAGACGTCAAGTATGTGAAGAGAATGAGGTCCGATGGGACTATTGATATATTTTTTTTAAATAATATTGTATGTAACAAATATATTACATGTACGGGTGTACATAAGTTTCCTCTCCATATTCACGCAGTCGTGAAGAAGTCTCCACTATGTACAATAATTTGAAATTGACACCAATAATTGATATGCTTGAACTCTAAGAAAAAGTTAGAAATGAGGAGTATAATAGTTTCAATTTGAAAGTTACTCATTTCATTAAAAAATATATAATACGTTATCTGGAGGAATTAATTATTAAAAAATAGATGGAGATCGAAATTGTACACCCGTGTAAGGATATGAATTTAACAGAAGATATGACTTTAACTAAAACTATGTGTGTTGTTGCAGTTCATATTTATTGTGGTTTAACGTTTTTTTATGTTACTATTTTATTGTATTTTCTTATTTGTAGGTTTTATATACGTTAAATGTTATTTTCCCAAGTTATTCTCTTACTGTATAAATATACAAGTTTGAATATTTGAAATCGGTTCCAGATATTCAGGGTTTTGATCTCTCGCACAATGTAAGACAAGAGACGCATATGGTATTTGGTTTGCGCATTAGTAATTTCATTAAACAATATATGATTCACGATATTAAGTAATGCCTCTTTTGATGTCTTTTCATTAATGTGCAATTTATACGTTTATCCAATTTTTCTTTCAAGAACTATATCATGGATAGCTTTGTTCGTATCATTATATCCAACCTCTTCTATTGACCATATAAATATTCTAAAAGTATCGATATAATTTTTATTAAAAAATCATAAATTTGGTGCCAACACGGTATTTCGTGCCTAGCTCCGCACAAGTGCAAATTTCATCCTTCGTCTCGATATATTTTTCAGCTTCTAGTTCAAGATGAAAGAGTTCTAAATTAGTATTCGAGACGTTACCTCTAAGTTTGTCGAAAATTTTGTCTCCAGATTTGTGTTTATTTGATTATTTAAGAATATTCTCCAGTTCTAAATTAGTATTCGAGACGTTACTTCATCAATGTACATAAATAATCAAGACTTTTCGGTTCATTCAATTATTTAAGGATATTATTTGAAATCATGTTGCATCCCAATGCGATTATTCTTGAATTCACATTCTGTGTATACGTTATCTTATTCCACAAAAGCATAAAAGCATCATAATTTTTTTTTATTTTTCATGTACTTGTTTGTATTTGAAAGAACGTTCATGTTAAGGTGACATTGTCAAAATATGTGCGAAATTTTTGGGAACATTTATTCGGGAGAATTCATCAATGCTAAGTCTTTATCCATAAAAAGCACAGACGATTCTTCAATATCGTTTGATAAAATAAAGGATTTTAAGCACTCTAATACCCACTTGAAATTGTTAACTTTGTCCCGAACATAAACACAAATATGACGTAACAAGTCAAACCAAAAGAGGTTACTCTGACGATCTCAAACTACGACTTCTCTTACCTTATCATCTTGTAAGTGCTATCCATTATTAGCACTTTTGGAATTGCCTATAACAAATCCACACTAACTGGATGTGCAAAGACAATACCATAAATGATATCACTTTCATCTTTACTAGATTTGTATCATTCAAAATATTGATACTTTTTTAGTTTTCCTAATAAGTATTGTAACTGTGATCGACTGAATTTCTCCAACATTCGGTGTTTTTCTAGAAAGTTGTATACAATGAGCATGGAAGACACATTTTCGACGTTCAATGTTTTTGATTTGTTTAAAATTTATCGAGATTAAGTTCATGTGAAGGTAGATTGTTCTAGATATTCTAACTATTCTTTAGTCAAACATATTGCGGATGAATGACCTTCTAAGTATTTAAAATTTGGATGTTGGTGAATATTTCATATAACCTTTAAGAACCATTCATTTGGAGTTACCATATTACCATTAAGCCTGAAAATACACCTTTTTTAATTCGATGAACTTTCTTTTAGAGTTACCATAGTACCCTTAAGCTCAAAAATACATCCAACCTTTTTTTTATCTAATAGACTTCCTCGTAAGATATTTTATGGCTATCACATGATTATATCATCCGAATATCTCGCATTCAAATTATATTTAAGGATTATTTCTACTTTTTGGAGCAATACATTGTTTTATGTTAATAACCAACATGTGTTATTTCCTTATCTTCTTAACCCACTCAAATAATATGTCTCATGTATAATATTATGTTATCAAAAACACGTTACTATAATCCATAGTGAAATCATATGCATATCAATATGTACCATTTTCCTCATATAGTCCAAAGTATATTAAAATAATAATAAATAAACAAAAATTAGACCTAAAACATAGACCAAACTCTAGGAAAATGCATCGCGTGTGGAGCAAGAGAACTGGCGGTTTTTTTGCAAAAAAGGCTGATGGTATAGTGGAACCATACCACCGGTATATAGTAACTGTGTCGCCGGTCAAGTGTCCCGCACCGTCGGTTCAGGCGCTACGTACAACCTGTACCCGTCGGGTCGGGATGGGTACGGGTATAGCTAAACCCGTAACTCATCCCGTCTATATTTTCTCAAAGCCATACCTTAACCCGTACCCATAGAGTAATAATATTTTTTTCTCAGACCTGAACCCGCCGGATTCGGGTACGCATCCGCGGGTACCCATTGAAGCTATGATTTCTTTTGTTGAAACTACACGCAAAATAATTTCCTATGGATAAAATACCTATTGGAAAATTACCCACGAGAAAAAATCCATTGAAGCTATGGTTTGGTATATGTTAGTAAATCTTTATTTTTAATTTAATTAATAATAATATTATAAAACCGAAAAATAAAAAATATTTAAAAACTAGAAATTAAAAAATCAAATTTAATGTTTAAATGTAGAATTATATTTTTAAAAATATATTGATAATTAGCAATTATTTTGTTACGTTATTAATAGTTAACGTATGGTTTGGTATATATTAGTAATTTTTTAAATTTAATTATTAATTATATCATTAGACCCTTTCTAGTTTTTAGACAAAAAAATGTCCATTTAAAAAAATCAAATTTAATTTTTAAATGTAAAATAATGTTTTTGAAATATATTGTATATATTAACAAATAATATTTGGTTTTGGTATTCCATATACTAATATTAATAAATTTATTTTAAAAATTGGTAGACAGTATTAGACAATGTATTATTTTATATAATATTAACTTAGCTCGGGTATAATTTGGTGGGTGGGGTTCGGATCGGGTAACACTGAGGAATATCTTAAATCCATAACTCATTCTGAATCCAGTGGGTAGTAAATTTTCAAACCCACAATCCATCTTTAGGAAATTTTAAAACCCATAACCCATCACATCGGGTTGGTTCTGCTTGGGTATCCACACGTTCGAAAAAATTTGTCATCCCTACGTACATACGGTAAGTAACCCAAATTTCGGTGAGATGAAAAAAATACTCCATATGATTGTTTTACTTCATTCTCCAACGATTCAACATCCTCTACCGGCACTTCTACAATTTTTTATACTTGACATGTTTTAGTAAATATCCTATTCCATTTTGTTAGTTAAAAGTTGAATGCATATTGTTTTTTTTCCTATTCCATTTTGTTAGTTAAAAGTTGAATGCATATTATTTTTTTTAAAAAAAAACTATTCTTTTTCTAGGAATAAAAATTATGATTTAAAAAAAATGTTTTACGATTTTTTTACATTTTTATATGTTTGTATTAGGATTAAAAAGATATGGCTAGTATTGTTTTCGTACATTTGACAAATGAGAATATTTTGGATTAATAAAAAAATAAAAAATTAGTTAAACATAATTTTTGGACAAAAATAGACCGATCTTAGATGAAAATAGCCTAAACCTAATTTTAATTTTAACAATTTTGTTAAATAATCTATTTTAAATTTATGTGAGAAATGATATCCCGAGACTTTAAAATTGATTTGATACCAAATGTTAATAATTATATATGTGTAGTCTTTATCAACGATCAACCATGATTTGATTGGTATCTATTTGAAAAATAACTTTATTTTGTATGAATTTCAAATATAAAAGCATGAATATTATATTTTTAAATGCTAATTAAAATTTAGTTAAGACGTCAAAATGACGATCATCAATTTTAAATTTTGAATTTTATATTAATTTTTTATATTATTCAAATATGTTTTTAAAAACAATCAATTTTATATTTATAAATCAATTTAGCTAGTTTATAACTTCCCATCTATCTTTGTTGGAAATTAAATATGATGACAATTTTAACCGTAATAAAGAGTTTAAATATAAAATGAAAATTAAAATATTTAACCTCTATTTTGTTAAAATCTATAGTTAGGCTAGCTTTTATATTAACTTATATTTAATAATTAAAAAATTATTATGGCGTTGTAATCCATATCCAAAACAAAAATATAGGTACTTAATCTATTATTGATTACCATTTAATATATAAAAAGGTTGTTTCTTAACATTTAATAATATGTTTTGTCAATACTATCAATTCTATTTTAGTGTTTTAAAATTTTAGAATGTCTTATGTATAAACTCTAACCCGAGATCCGAGAAAATATATGAAAGTATAGTTGATTTTGTTATTTTAAGACGAAAAAAAGAATTATATATGATAAATGTTTTGTTCGCCACACCAAGTTATAAAATATGAGTTAGTTTCAACTACGAAATACGAAATATGAAAAATTGCGAAATGAAAAACTGTTAGAGTGTCAACGTTTGAATCAATAATATATGGACAGTGTTAAAATGTATATGGGCTATTTAATATTAGTCTGTATATGGGCTAGGGTTTCTAGGGTTTATTTTCTGCCACACTATATATATATATATACACTATTATTGTAATTATAGGATGAGGATTTGGTATTAACACAGTTCTTGATCCTACCCGCTCAACTCAAGTTGTGTACTGTTTCTGCCTAATACATATTCACAATTCTCTCATCATGGTATCACAGCCATAGCCTTCAAAAACCCCAGCCTTCATCAGTCGGTGTGTTTCCGGCGTAGCCTTTATCAGCCGACGTGTTTCCGGCGTACCCTCCATCAGCCGGTGTGTTTCCGGTGTAGCCTTTATCAGCCGACGTGTTTCCGGTGTACCCTTCATCAGCCGGTGTGTTTCCGGCGTACCCTCCATCAGCCGGTGTGTTTCCGGCGTACCCTTTATCAGCCAGCGTATTTCCGGCGTATCGTTCATCAGCCGTATTTCCCGCGTAGCCTTTATCAGCCGGCGTGTTTCCGACGTACCCTCCATCAACCGGTATGTTTCCGGCGTAACCTCCGTCAGCCGGGGTGTTTTTGGTAGTTTTTATGGCAGACGAATCACATTCTACAATGGACCAGACAACCTCTCCTACGTCACGTGATGCGGTAGTGGGGTTCCGGAAGATTGATCCGACTTCTCCCTATTATCTTGGTTCCAATGATAATCGTGGTAATATTATTTCCACTGTTAAATTTGACGGCACTAATTATCAGGCTTGGTCTCGTTCGATGCGTTAATCTATGAAAGGTAGGAGAAAGCTTGGATTTTTGGATGAAAGTATTGTGAAACCAGTAGATTCGAAGTCTCTGGAGGATTGGGATGTTGTTCAAGCCACACTCGTTCAGTGGATTCTGAACATTATTGATGAGTCGCAGCGCAAATATGTTCCGTATTTTGAGGAGGTTAAACCTCTGTGGGATGTTCAGCAGCGTCGTTTTGCTGTTAGCAATATGAAGCGCAAACATGAGTTGAAGGAGGAGTTGGCTACTTGTAAACAGACCTCTACTATGTCTGTTTCTAAATACTTTGGGAAACTAGAGAAAATCTGGGATGAGTTGAGTGCATATTTGTTTACTCCTACTTGTGTTTGTGGTGGGATGGCTGAAGCATATCAGCAGAGTCAGGATGAAGAAAAGCTGCATGCGTTTCTTTCTGGTCTCCATCGGGAGCGCTTTGGTGCTATTCGCTCTCAGTTACTTGCTCAGGATCAGACTCCCACTCTGGATGGTGCATTCAACAAGGTGCGTGGTGAGGAGCGGTTACAGGCCAGTGCACTTGTGGAGAAGCCTATCTCAGAGGCTCCGATGGCATTTGCAGTTCAGTCTACTCCTCGAGGTACTTCTTTGTCTGCCCCACGTTATTCTCAGCGTTTTTGTACCTATTGTCACAAAAATGGTCATGAAGAATCCAATTGCTACACCAAACATGGGTATCCTGGAAAGCAGACCACCGCCTTACGTCCGGGTACTACACTAGCTTACGGCCGTGGAGAAGGGGGTCCGCGCGGACCGCCACGCAGTGCCGTTGCTCCAAGGCCACGCAACGCAACAGCACAGACAGCCATCGTGGGTCCATCGACTGCAACTATTGCCAAGTTTCCTGTTGGTGAGGCTTCTCGTCTTTCTGGTAACTTGCAGCAGTTGCTTTCCCTTTTTTCAACAGACAAAGTTTCCCATACTAATGAGCTTCTAAGTGGTGAGTTGTTCAGTACCCCTTGGATTATTGATACTGGGGCTTCGAATCACATGACAGGTGACATCTCTTTATTGCACAATGTTACTGTTATGCCAGCCTGTGTAGTATCTCTGCCTGATGGTTCTCAGGTTACTGCTAAACATTGTGGTAGTGTGCGTTTGTCTTGTCAGTTGTCTTTGCAGAATGTATTTTTGGTTCCCAAGCTTACATGTAATCTGTTTTCAGTATCCCACTTGACTGATGATCTAGACTGTATTGTTTACTGTGTTAAGATTGGTTGTCTTATTAAGGATCAACGATCAGGGACGGTGATTGGACTGGGTGAGCGAAGAGGTGGAGTGTACTATTTCAGCAGTGTTGTGAAGACCAAAGTTTGTAGTGCTGCAGTGGTTGATAGTGATGTTGAGTTGTGGCATCGTAGGTTGGGACATCCCTCAGCTAAGATAGTTCAATCTTTACCTTTTGTTTCTAGTACTCGTGATATGAGTGTAGCTCACCCGTGTGATATTTGTTTTCGAGCTAAACAGACTCATGAATGTTTTTCTGTCAGTGATTCTAAAGCGGCTGCTTGTTTTGAATTAATTCATTGTGGTGCGCGATATTTTCTCACTATTGTTGATGATTACTCCCGTGTTGTATGGATTTATTTGTTGGCTGAGAAATCAGAAGTAACTTCCATGTTTTTACATTTTCTTGCAATGACTAAGAAACAATTTAATGGAGTTGTTAAGACTGTACGCAGTGACAATGGCACTGAATTTTTCTCTGTACGTTATACTTTTGATGAGTTGTGTATTATTTTTCAATCTTCATGCGTGGGTACTCCTCAGCAGAATGGTAGGATCGAACGGAAACATAGACATATTTTGAATGTTGCCCGTGCTCTCAGGTTTCAGGGTAACTTACCTGTTAAATTTTGGGGGGAGTGTATTTTGACTACCGGGTATTTGATTAATAGAACTCCTTCTCAATTTTTGGGTTCTAAGACTCCATTTGAGATACTTTTTGGTGTGCCTCCCGTCTTCTCTGAGCTTCGTGTGTTTGGGTCTCTATGTTATGTGCATGATCAGAGTCTAAGGGTGACAAGTATTCGAGTCGTAGTCGTCGATGTGTTTTTGTGGGCTACCCATATGGAAAGAAAGGCTGGAAAGTATATGATTTGGAGAGTCAAGATTATTTTGTTTCCCGAGATGTGAAATTGTTTGAACATATATTTCCATTTGCATCTACTCCTGTGTTCTCTGAGTTGGGTTGTCATGAGACTGAAGTCGCTGCACCTCCTCCTACTGCTTCTGAGTTTTGGGAGAAGGTTGAGAATACCTCGACGGTTGACAATGAAGTGTCACGGATAGCGACGTTCCTTTAGTAGCACCACTTGCGGAGGTTGCCGAGGTTGGTGATGTGCAACCTCCGCCTCAGGTTGGTAACAGCGGTGTCTCAGATTCGCCAATAGTTTCTGATGTTATTTCAGATACTTCGGGTATTTCTTCAGACCTTGGACGGGGAAAGCGTAGTAAAATTCATTCTACTCGTTTGGCAGATTTTGTGATGATTACAGTAGTACATTCAGCACCATCTGCTTCTCCTGCTCCTAGTCCTAGTCCATCTCCAGATCACGGTATGCCTTATCCTCTCACTCATTATATAGATAGTTCTCGTTTTTCTTTGGCACACCGCTCTTTTCTTGCGGCTATTACCTCTGGGGATGAACCTAAGTCATTCCGAGAGGTTATGCGACATCTTGGTTGGAGAGAGGCAATGCAACAGGAGATTCAGGCACTAGAGGATAATCATACTTGGACCTTGGCACATCTACCTCCAGGGAAGAAAGCTTTAGGGAGTCAATATCATGCGGATGGGAGAGTAGAGCGCCTTAAAGCTCGTTTGATCGTGTTTGGTAATCATCAAGTAGAAGGGGTTGATTATACAGAGACTTTTGCCCCGGTTGCCAAGATGGTTACTGTACGTCTTTTCTTAGCGGTTGCAGCATCTCAGAATTGGGAACTACATCAGATGGATGTACAAAATTATTTTCTGCATGGTGATCTGGATGAGGAGGTTTACATGAAAATTCCTCTAGGCTTTGATAGAGGGCATGAAGGACAGGTCTGTCGCCTTCGCAAATCGTTGTATGGGCTGAAGTAGGCACCTCAGTGTTGGTTTGCCAAGTTAGTGACTGCATTGAAGAGGAATGGGTTTGTTTAATCCTATTCAGATTATTTTTTATTCTCTTATTCCACGAGTGATTGTCGTATGCAGGTTTTGGTATACGTTGATGATTTCATTCTATCCGGGAATGACCCTGGTGCATTGGTGGAGTTTAAGAAATACTTGAGCACTTGCTTTCATATGAAGGACTTAGGTCGTCTCAAATATTTTCTTGGAGTTGAAGTAGCACGGAGTCCCACGGGTATCTTTCTCTGCCAACGTAAATATACTCTGGATATTATTTATGAGACAGGTTTACTTGGCAGCAAGCCTGCACAGTTTCCCATGGAGCAAAATCAGCAGCTCGATAAAAGCGAGTCGGCGGTACTAATCGACGGGTCTGCGTACCGCAGGTTGGTGGGAAGACTGATTTATCTGGCATTTACACGTCCAGATATCTGTTTTTCGGTACATATCTTATCTCAGTTTCTTCAGAAGCCACAGGAGGATCACTGGCAGGCTGCATTGCGAGTTGTTCGTTATCTAAAAGGAAGCCCGGGTCAGGGAATTCTTCTGCCAAGTAGTTGTAATCTCACTCTGACAGGATGGTGTGACTCTGATTGGGCTGGCTGTCCTAAGACTCGGCGTAGTGTGAGTGGTTGGATGGTGTTCTTGGGTGATTCTCCTGTTTCATGGAAGACTAAGAAACAAGGTGTTGTTGCATTGTCTTCCGCTGAAGCAGAGTACCGGTCTATGGCAGGATTGACCTGCGAGTTAAAGTGTTTGCACGGCTTGCTCAAAGATTTTGGGGTCTCACACTCAGGGGCTATGCAAGTTTTCTGTGATAGTCAGTCGGCTTTACATCTTGCTCACAATCCTGTGTTCCATGAGCGTTCAAAGCATATTGAAGTAGATTGTCACTTTCTACGAGATGCGATACTTGATGGGGTTATTTGCACATCTCATGTGCCCACTAAGTTCCAACTTGCAGATATTTTTACCAAAGCACTAGGCAAGCAACAGTTTGAGTTTTTGCTTGGCAAGTTGGGTATTCATAATCTTCATGCTCCAACTTGAGGGACGGTGTTAGAGTGTCAACGTTAGAATCAATAATATATGGGCAATGTTAAAATGTATATGGGCTATTTAAGATTAGTCTGTATATGGGCTAGGGTTTCTAGGGTTTACTTTCTGCCACACTATATAGATACACTATTATTGTAATTATAGGATGAGGATTTGGTATTAACACAGTTCTTGATCCTACCCGCTCAACTCAAGCTGTGTACTGTTTCTGTCTCATATATATTCACAATTATCTTATAAAATATGAGTTAGTTTCAACTGTGAAATACGAAATATGAAAAATTGCGAAATGAAAAACATAAACAAAATTAAAATAAAAAACATGAAAAATTATAAAATAAAAAATAAAATAATTGTGAAATAAAAAACATGATAAATTGCAAAAGAAAATGACCAATTTCAAAATAAGAAACATAATTGATTGTGGAAAACATAATCAATTCCAAAATGAGAGACTGGATCCTAATGACAAAATAAAAAAAATAACCAATTGTGAAATGAGAAACATGATACTCTTTCCAATTGTGTATGTCATTTCGTAACACCAATGTTTCAAAATTTATTATTATTATTTTTTAAATTCCTTTATGCACATAGACACTTCTGAAAAACAAATTCTGATTCTTTTATATTTTTCTATATCTACTACGAAAATGAATCAACAAAAAAGACGAAGGCATAAAGACTAACAATAGCTAGTCGTCCAAGTGAACCAAATCATTGTTTTCAGAGTTGCGCGTAAAACCAAATTTTGTCATGTTGTGAAGTATATCCAACCATATATACACTTGAAATACGAGGATTAATGTGAATGATTGATGGTTTTGAATTTATGTAAGAAGATAGAATAGAATATAAAATGAGAAGAAAGAAAAACAAAGATTCTAGCGAGAAACGAGATTGAAAAGATTAAGTTATTGTTTGGAGGAATATTTATAAAGTAAAAGTATATCTGATGCAAAATTGATTCATATAGTAATTTAGATTTTACGGATATTAAGTAGTAATTAAAAATTATCTACAGATTTATTCGTAACTCACTTTTAATACTTTTCTAATCATTTTATAAAATAATTTCAAAATCTAAGTTTTAAAATGAACTAAGGTATATATTTTATTTAACTTAAAAGATTTAAAATAAAAAAGAGGAAGTTAATTATTGTATTAATTTAAATAAATAAATATAAAATATACATACTATACTTTTAATTAAATAGCTTAATGTTTGATATTAATTATCCACAGGTACAATGATTAATGAAAAAATTAACATTTGAAATTAATTGTGTTTTTTTTTGTTATTTCATCTAAAATTTTAACAAATAGCTCATTAATGTTATACTAAAAAACAATTTTATTTTTAATTTTTGAACCATTTACAAACATCTCATCCAACAACCATAAATCCAAAACCCAAACTTCTAAAATCTAACCCAACATTCTAAAATCTTAAATTAAATTACATTACCTTTACAAACGAATTCAAAATCATGGAATAAAAAAAAGTATGTCAAATATTGAGAAAACCTACGACACAATAACAAATGTAACTTTTTATTTCAAAACCTCGAAACTATAAACTCACACAAACCATTTGAAAGGTATAAAACAATTTGTATAACGCGTGCAAAATAGATAAGTATTTTCGCATGGTTTGTGCAAAATTTATAAAAACAATTAAGTGGTTCATGCGAATTTGCATATGCGTTCCGTACGAACCGTGTGAATTTTTTAGTTATTGTTTATGTTACGTTAAGCATTGTGTTTAACAATTTTTTTGTTTTTTTTAAGACTATCACATACTCTAATTATAAATGATGATTGAATTACGTAGGAAAGTGAGAAAATATCATGTTTACGTGTCGATTACACATATTTTTTCCACATACATGTATTATAGTAAAACCAAGTTGAGCGAATGAGGTTAAAAAGATGAAACAACTTACTATACGTCATCATAATTAGTCTTTACGATGATGTATAAAATGAAAAATATCATAAATTGTTTTAAAAATAAGAAATGTATAGTGTTTAATTTTTTTGAGTTAAATGATTTAAAGATAAGATCATCTGCAACACATGGTTGTATGTTTCGGTTGAGAGCGTATCATATAATGTCTCACATTGGGTAATACGACCTCTTAGTCCATACACTTCGAAGGTCATCAAGTAGTCATCAAACTAAAACTGGACGAAGATGAATTGGTACGTAAATTATTGTTATTGGGTATGCGTCTTATGAATATATATATATATATATATATATATATAGGTTTGAATTACTATAATTTGAACAATGTTTTTAACATGCACAACCTCTAAAACGAGGTATATTCGACAAAACATAGTTATGTTGAAAATATGAGCCAATTCTACATACAATATTTGTTATAAAAAATGAAAGAGAGAAAATATTGAGAGTGACATCATACAACAAGGGATTAAACGTGATAATGGAACTGATTTATGCATATGATAAGTATCAAGTTGTTACGAATATTTCTCTAAGTATTTATCATGGACAATATTTACAAGAAATCGAGATACAAAATATAATTGTTCAAAGTTGTCGGTGTAGTTAAACAAATGTGACATTTTGTATTGTTTTCATTTTTATGAGTTCATAAAAAAAACTAGATGTGCACTTTGAGTGTTCTACGTTCGGTGATCAAAGATGATATGTGTATATAACTGATATCTTGGTTTATATGTATGAAAATAAAATATAAATAAAACATTTTTGTAAATGCAAAAACTATTGATGGAAAATACGGAAGATTCAAACGAGTTTATGGGTTTTTAAAGCATAATGGTTGAGTCAACTACCGAAGAAGATTTGCAAATAAAGTTAGAAACAATAAAATAAGTATTTTTTATTACAAAAACATCACCATTATGTTATCACGCAAAGCCATATATCATAATTGTTTTCATCATTTCACGAACGAGATTCAACATTTGGACAATAGAACAATCAATCGATACGCGATTTTCAATATCTTACATGTTTAAAACAAGTCAATGTTATAATCAAACTCTTAATTTGTATATTATAGGACCGGGAGCGCTCACTTGAACCTAAAATGATGCATGGTTCAAGTCAATTGAATTTTAAACCTTATAAAAACTTCATAAACTTACATATATTTGCGTCATTTTCTGGAAGTACAAAAAAATGGGTTCTTATACATAATATTTCTCATCGAGATCTATATTTATGAATGTCATTTTGACATCAATTGATAAATTATCAATTTGTATACCGAGTCAATTGTAAAAAATGTTCTTATGATCTTGTTTTCGCAACTACAATATATATGTTAAAATAATATTTTCTTTGTTTTTTATGAAAATACTTGGATACCAATCTTGCCTTGAACGTTTGAATGGCACCATATACGTGACAGTTATTTATAGTACCTTCTTATAACAAATTGGTTTTATATGCAAAAATAAATCAACAAAATTTTAAGTGAGAATTAAAACTATTGAATTCAATTAATCATTTATGGTCTACTACCAAAATGCAACATATCAAAATGATATTAGTGTTAGGTGCGACCAAAGTCTCACATCCCATATCGGTTAAACATGGGAAGAAATATCAGTATATAAGTTAAGAATACATATGCACTAGTGTGATGCCTTTTAAAAGTGGACGAAAAGCAAAATCATGCGGGCCAATGGACCCAAAACGGACAATATCACACTTCTGTGAAGATCAGAGTATTCTTACTTATATACAAATGCGGAATATACAGACCCATATTCCTTACAAATTTATTAGGACAATATCACACTAGTGTGGAGATCGGAGTGTTCTTACTTATATAAAAAAGACGGAATATGCGGACCCCATATTCCCTACAAATGGTATCACAGCCCAGATAGAACGCACGATGTGGTGGGTGTGATGTGGGTGAAATTCTCAAATGCCGAACATGTTACTAGAAGCGAGGAGTCATACTCACGGTGAATGATCTGCTGGATAGATGGAGTGCCTGATGGCTCATCAAGCAGGTGGCTTGATCAAGAAGCAGCGCAGCGTCATCTATAGATGGAGTGCCTGATAGCTCATCAAGCGGATGGCTTAACCGAGGAGCGACACAATGTCATCTGATAGTGAGCAGATAGATCTGTCATAAAATTCTAGAGTTCATGTGTCTCTCCACCTGACTAGAGTAGGCGGATGGAAATCAATTGAGAGGAAGGCTAAATTGGTACCTTGTTCGAGAGAAATATTTGTTAGGGTGGCAACCAAAGTCCCACATACCACATCGGTTAAACATGGGAAAGATCAATGGTATATAAGTAAGAACATATCTCAACTAATGCGAGATCATAGTATTCTTACATATATACAAAGGTGGAATATATGGACTCATATTCCTTACCGATTAGATGTCAACATAACTCATCATAATCAGTTGTTGTGAAAATGATAAATTTTCATTAGTTATGTCATATTCAATTGTTTTTTTAACACAACTGATTTTGATCAGTTTTATTTGATTTTTTTTTAAATCTGAAACAACTGGTTGAAATCAATTTTTTTAATGTAATAGTTTTAGTTTTCGAAATTTTGAGTTTATTTTGTTTAGTTGTTTAATTTTGTTTTGGTTTAGATTAAGTGTTTGGTTTTTTATTTGGTTTTGTATTTGTTGTTTTATTTTTAGTTTTTTATAACTTAGTTGTTATATTAATTTTTTGATTTATCTTACTATAACTTCTGGAACATTGTCTTGCGTGTATTTGAGTCCAAGCCACTTGAATGGTCGAATGGTCAACGAGGTCGGTTGAGTAAACAAACGTAAAATCATTTGTAACATGATGGAAAACGATAATGTTTTACGAATCGTATCAACATAAACAATTTGATATATTATGTATTTTATGTTATGTTATGTTTTAGAATATTATATCGACAATGAGATATTTTATGTTTATGTTTTGTTATATTTTAGAATATTATGTTAACGATGGTGGAATATTTATAATTTATGATATGTTATGTTTTTTGTATCGGTATTGAGATGTATTTTGGAATATTTTAAATATTATATTTCGAATACTATTGGCCGAAGATCGTGGCCAATGTTCAAGAGATGGTAAGAAAGTGTGATATTTGGCAACACTTTGTAAATACAGCTCATCTCCCAATGGTGCATTTGAATAAGATATATGGGGGTCTCCAGTTTGATCATTGAAGTAAGATATCTTAGAAAATGGTCTAAAGCTTCACGATGACGCCAGTACATCCTTGTTGAGTTTGACTATTTCAAAATGGATAGAGGTAAAGTCGTTAGTAAGAATAAGATATAATATGGTATTTAATTTTTTAAAATTAATATTTATTGTAGGTTTGGTATGTCAAAGTTGATCACAATAGACAGATGACCTACAGTTCCATAATGTCCAAGTAGTATTTTTTTCCGAACAATGGGTATACAACAAAACTTCTCATCGCATTTGAACCCTCATGTCAATGGGTTTTTTATAAGATTGTTGATAATTATGGGTTGCCCTTTCCTCGCCTTTAGAATATTAAACTTTTAAAGTTTTACTTGGCTTTAAGTTATAACGTCTTTTATATTTTACACAAATTTATGTAATCATGCGCATTCTCTGGCGGTGTCTCAATTCCTACCCTGGTGGCGCATGAATGTTTTAATAAGATACCTACGAAGCTTACGTGTTATTAGACTTATAGTTCAGTGTTTTTTGAATGTAAAGAAACATAACTCTTTGAATCCAATTTATATAATGATAATAAGACTCAAGCTATTGTGGAAATAGAGAAAATAATAGCACATTTGGTTGTGAAACAACCTCATGAACCTTATATGAAGCAAACATAGAAAATACTTAAAGGTTTAAGTTATGATGAGATCGATTATCTAAATATTTATATATATTTGGTAGAAATAAGCTGTGAAGAAATTACATGAACAATTCTGATGGTGCTTTCTTTTGAAGATCATCCTAAATTTTATAAAGAAGTAATTGTAGGGAATATGAGTAAATTCTAAGTCGTCAAACATATATCCAAATTAAAAATTAGCAAATCCAACATTCAATATACTCCAATGAATACACCAAACATTAAATAACATCCAACTAAAAATAAAAATAATTATATTTTTCATAGTTTTAAAATAAATTTCGAACATATATTTTTGACAATAAACAATGTAGAATTAAGAATAAAAAATAAACAATAAAAATAAAAACACTTAAAAAGTTATGTAAAAATCAAATTAAAAAATAATCTTAAAATTGGAATTAAAAATCAAAATGCACTAAAACTTTTAGTTATAATTTTAAAAAATCATAAATAAAATAACAAATAAACCTTTAAGTGAGAAGTTAAATGATTTTTTATTAGATATTTTTTTAACCAAATAAAATAATTGAAAATATTTGGAATTTGAAAATCTCACAACAAAACTACGAGAGAACTAATAAATATGTTGAAAATAGTAAAATTGGGCATTTTTGGGAACGCCCAATTTTACTTTTAATATTATAAAGTATATTTTAATTTTTAATATAAAAAATATTTTAAAATATTCATACTGAACCCAAAAAACCTTCCCGACTCAAATTTTATCTGAAAACAGCTTATAAATACCGAACCAAATACCCATACCCATACCTATTTATTACCATTAAATGAATTCAAGGCTTCTTATCTAAGGGAATTGCTAAAAATACGGCCAAAACTATTTCATGAAGTCGCTTGTATCTATTTTTTAATATTTACAAATTTGCCACTAGGCAAAAAACCTTTGAAACTCTAACTAATTACAAGTCACGCCATTGGCCACTTCTAACTACTCCATGAAGTTGCAAACACACTTTCAAACATCCACCATAATCATCTTCTCCAAACTACCTAAAACCTTCAAACGCAACAACCCATTTACCCATTTTTTCAAAAACCTCAAAACCTTCAAAATATGGCCGATAAAGAATCGGAACCACTTCCTATGCAGAGCAGTATGGACGCAGAGGAGGTACATTGCTTACCCCCCTCTTTTTTTTTTGTGAAAATCAGATGTTTTGAGTTAAACCCGTTTTTTGTGTTCGTCGCCACACATTGGCGTGGTTGTTGGGTGTACGCCAAAGTAGTGGCGCGCGTAATCATCCCACGCCAAAGGATGACGTGGTGACCCTTTCTTTCGCCACACGTGTGGCGTCCGATAGGTTGATTACGCCGCTGGGTGGCGTGGGGATGATGTCTGGTGCCACACTCATGGCGAAACCCCTTTAACTAATCCGGAATGTCGGTTCAATTGGTTTAACTACTTCTTATGTATTGCAGGATGTTACACAATGTGAAATTTTGCTTGTTTCGGACTACGCTCATCATTTCACCACTCACGACGAGTATAGCTTAGACTCGATGACCGAGTGGGTAAAAACATGGAAAAGTCGTTAGATTTTTCGATTAACGTAACGTCTAAGGAGATGGGGAGAAGAGGGAGAACACCGAAAATAGATTATCGGTGCGAGCGATCCGGAATTTTTAAGTCGGCCGTTAAAGAGTGTGATCGTAAGCGTAAGGTAACCGAAATTGTCCTTTTCATTTGGTAGGCAATCCGTTAAAAGGTGAAGATAAATGGGCTCTAAATATCATTTCTGGGAGGCACAACCACGAACCGATTATGTTTGTTTGATGTTTTTACTGGTTGTTTGAGTCGTAGTTTGGGTTGTTGTTTCAATTTATGTTTTAGTTTTCATGTCGTTCTTTTCGCTTTCCTTGAAATTTTGTTTTATTTTTTTTGAGTTCTGTTATACTTTTCAATATTTACAAGTAGTAAATATAGCAAGATACAAAAATACAACACTATAATATTAAACAACAAGGAAAAAGTATCATACATGAACCGAAACATCAAAATATAGAAAATAGTATCGTACATCAACCATCAACGAGACCACCAAAATATATAAAATAGTACCATTCAATCCGAAACCTAAAACGTTAAGTCTAAGCAAGTCTCCTGGTAGTAGACAACACATCCTCATATGCCCCAGCTAAACGATCAAAATCACGGTTAAACTCACCAACTCCGAGAGCCATCTGTAGACCGTGGGGTGTGACCTAGATCCATAACCTGAAATAAAAACCGCAACAAATGTTATTGTTCGTTCGAAATACCGATTCACACTCACGATTCGTTTTCAGTGAACTAATAGCAAAAACGCGACAAACACACACCAAACGACAAGAATAAACCGGTCCCGGATAATGCCGGTGACCGGTGCGGCCAACGCCATCTTGGTGGCGCGGGTGTAAGGATTTACGTCACCTAAACGGCGTAGACCCATACACACACGCCACGCAAATGGCGTTGGTCAGTCTACCTTCGCCATACGCGTGGCGTAAGGGATCGTGCCCACGCCATGATAATGGCATGAGGCCATAGGCCTACGCCAAAGTATGTCGTTGGCTTACAGTTTCACGCCAATATCATGACGTGAGTACGATCCCTTACGCCATGCTATGGCGCGACGATAGTGCTCGACGCCATCGTATGGCGAAGAACACAATCACCATGGCAGAAGCTTCAAGCTTCTCGCGGATTCTTCCCACCAACTAAAACAATCCTAAATATACACTAATCGGTCACCTAAACCTAACTAAACTACTTAACAACAACGAAATCAACTTACGGTAGATTGTTTCGATTCTGATTCGGCGGATTTGTTTGCCGGTGTCGATCCAGTTCTTTTTTGTTACTCCGATTTGGTTTTCCGGTAATGATTTCGGCTTCGATAGGTGGTGGTGTGTTCGGTCGTAGTGGGTGCCGGTGGTGTGGGTTTGTTCGGCTAACTGAGGGTTTCTGGATAGGTTTTGCGTGAAGAGAGAGAAGAGAGAAGAAAAAAGGGTTTGTCCAATTAGGTTAGATTTAATTTTAATTTTAATTTTAGATTTAGGTTACTTTTAATTTAGATTTAGTTCCGTTTTAATTTAATTTAGTTTAGGTTAGTTTTAATTTTAGTTATAACTTTTTTTATATTTTTAGAGAGAAGGTAGAGAGAAGTTAGAGAATTCAGAACTTTTTTGAAATTATGATAACTTCACAAAGAGTAAATTTGACTATTTATACGATTTCGTAAAGATAAAATCGTCAAACAAAACCACTTCACATAGTAGTTTTAAAAAAAATTATAAACCACTAGGTAATTTTGTTTTCTTTAGCAATTGCCTTTGGGCCAGGCTCGAAATGTTACACATTTTGATAGATCTCTCACCCTACTCCCTTATTTTTTCAAACTGAAAGTTGAAATTCCAAAATTTCCCTTCCTCTCTCTAGATTTTGACATTTATGCCATTTAGTCTCCAAATCGGCCGAAACACTTAAATATATCCGATATTACACTAGATCTACAAGCTTTGTAGTAACATCTACTAATCTAAACCCATTAATTCGAAAAAATTAGCGTTTTTTACCCAAACCCATCAAACCCACTTCGAAAAATCTTGAATCAGAGTATCTATGGACAACGAAGAGATGGGCATTTCTCTGGAAGACTTACTGAACGAGGAGGAAGCTTACCGGATGGAGGTAAGGACCGAAATTAATTATTTCGGATTTCAGGCCTGTAGCACGCTGTTCGTGCGATGAACAACATCGTCATCGCACGAACAGCGGGCGACGGCTCTCAAGCGCCGTCGCAGGCCCAAAATGCAACGGGCCCAAAAGACCGTCTCATTTTGGGCCTGCGACGCTAGGCCAAAAATATGGCCCATATTTTGCAGACGAAGAGCCTCTGTCGCAGGCCCAAAATGAGACGCTCTTTTGGGCCCGTCTCATTTTGGGCCTGCGACGGTACTTGAGACATGTCTCATTTTGGGCCTGCTACTGCAACTTGTATATATAAACTCATACATTTCGATTGTATATTTTGCAAGAGGAACCTGCCCAGCCTCCATTTATGGATGCCGATTACAGTAAAATATTCACCACGGATAGATTATTCACTAAAGACGAATTAGATGCTTTCGTGGAGATTGAATCAAAGAAGATCAAGTTTGTCACAATAAGAAAACTGTACGATAGTGGGAAATGGGGAAGGACTCCTAGGTTAGAGTACATTTGCGAGCGATACAGTGTATACGTATCAAAGGCAAAGCAGGACACTTTGAAAAAGAGGAAGACATCGACGAAGAAATGTAATTGTCCGTTTGCGCTAAAAGGTCATCCGATCGACGTACTAGCCATGAAATGGCGTTTGGAGGTGATAAACGGTACTCACAATCATGAACCCTACGTTCGCCTAGACGGTCATTCCCGCGCTTGTAGGCTAAAACTGGATGAAGAGGAACTAGTTCGTAGTTTGTCTCACCTAGGTTCGCGCCCTAGGGAGATATACAGTGGTTTGAAGCACCAATATCCGGAAAACATTTCGAACATGCGTGCAATCTACAATGTCCGCCAAAAACATCGGGACGCTGAACACGGGGGACAAACCCAAATGCAATATCTATTGACGAAGTTGAAAGGGAATGAATACTCGACGTGGGAGCGTTTGAAAGATGATACAAAGGTGATCACTGACTTTTTCTTCGCACATCCTACTAGCATAGACTTATTACGTACATTCCCGAACGTGTTATTCATGGATTGTACGTACAAGACGACTAGGTATAAGATGCCGTTGTTAGAGGTTGTCGGTTTTACGTCCACTTCCATCACATTTACCGTTGCGTACGTGTTTATGAGCGGAGAGAAGATTGGAAACTACGTATGGGCTTTGGAAACTCTTCGTGGTTTGATGATGGATAGTGTTTGCGCATTTCCATCCATTATTATTACCGATCGGGAGTTAGCTCTCATGCGTGCGGTTGATAGAATTTTTCCCGGAATGCACCATTTTTTATGCACGTGGCACATTAGTAAGAACATCCTTGGGGCGGTTCGGAAGATATTGCACGATGATGCGGTAGCGAAACAATTTGTTGAATTTTACGGCTACGTTGCGGAGGCGAACACGTTTGAGAGTTACCAAAAGAATCTGGATACACTTAAGGAGATGTTCGCATCTAAACCGGAGTGCTTTGCGTACGTTATGGACTCGTGGATAACAAAATATGCTGACAAGTTCCTTGCGTACAAAACGAACACGATTAAGCATTATGGCCAAACAACTACAAATAGGTTAGTCCTTCTATCCTACTTTTCGTTGAGTTATTTTATTAAAGTTCAAGTATGTTGATAATTTATTACTTGTACTATGTAGGGCGGAGGGTGCACACTCGTCCCTAAAAAAATATCTTGGGACGAATCAATGCAACTTTGAGACTTTTTGGGAAAAAGTTCATAACTTGTTAACGAAGCAGCATGCGGGTATCGTCGAATCATTCGAGCGAAGTAAGTTTAGATCAATTCCCGGCTTCGATGGTGCTTTGACCAAAAATATTAAAGGTCATGTGTCACATGCGGGGCTAAAGATACTGACGGTTGCTATTGTACGTGCTCAGAATATAGGAGTAGATCGGGTGGCATGTGGAGGTTGTTTCCTTAGGAAAACTCATGGTTTACCTTGTGCATGTGAAATTGCCTTTATAGCTAGAGAAGGTAGGTGCATCCCTTTAGAAGATGTGGATATTTTTTGGAAAAGATTAGATATTGTGCACAGGGATCCTACCTCTCGCGAAGAGGAATTGCAAAAAAAGATTTCCTTAATTGACAACTCCATTCGTAGTTTCCGCCCCGACCAACAAGACCACATTATCAATAAAGTAATGCAAATTTTGATGCCCGAGACAAGTCATATTCAAGATCCTAAAGAAGCGGTTAGAGCTAAGGGTAGACCAAAGGGAGGCGTTGATAAATCGACTAAACGGAACCCTAGTTCGTGGGAATATCCCATTGAACAAACCGCTAGTGCTAGTACTCCGGCTAACTCGGTAGGTAGTACACCCGTAAACACGTTAGGGAGCACGGCCGCATCCAAAGTGGCTCTCATCGTACCACCCAAACCTCCATTAGCAAAAAATAAGGTTGGAAGGCCTAAGAAAATTGTTAAGGATGGGAAGTTAACATTGTATCCGGATTGCATCCCGACCTTTCTACACACTTACATTTCAAAGTTAGTTGACGTTCTTCCGGACGGACAATGTGGATATCATTCCGTAGCGCATTCAATATACAACGACGAAGATAGATGGGAGGATGTTAGACGCGAGTTGTTGAAGGAGTTGCGGGACAACCGTGCATGTTGGTTGGATGTATATGGTTCGGAGAAGGTGTTTGACGATTTGATACAAAGGTTAGATTACTTCAAGCCGAATCCTAGTAGCCACTATTGGATGACATTTCCGGACATTGGACTGGTCATCGCGACAAGGTATCAATGCATGGTATACCATGTATCGCTCGCAGCCTCGTTAACGTATCTACCAATACGTGGAAAGCCACCCGTCAACAATTCGACGATCATAGAAGTTGGGATAGCTTTCGTGCATGGATGTCACTTTGTTAATGTAAGTATATTTCGTTTCCAATCAAAATTTCTTACGCTATCACTACTAATGCATTCGTTTATTTTATTTTCTTGTAGATTACTACTCCACCCGATGGACCGTTGCCTCCATTATACCCGTGTTGGGCCGCTTACGCAACCGAAGAAGCGAATCAATGGGCGCATCCATACTACCGGCGGTTGAACAAATTTACACAGATAATGCCCGCAAGGAAAATCAACTTGAACGAAAAAACCCATGTCACAGATTTGACTAGAGACGAGGACGTTTCAAATGTTTGAAATGTTTTTGTGCGACATTTGTAGTTTAAGTTAGTTAGTTTTCATAAAATCTACTGTAACATATGTAATTTTGATGTACTCTTGATGTACTTTTGATGTACTTTTGATGTAATTTTGATGTAATTTTGATGTAAGTATGATATAATGTAGTTTACGGTGTTTGTCGATTTCATACAAATGAGTTTGACGATTTTAAGTTTAACGTAAGTTTCATTAGAAACACATATCACATATCCAATGTCAAAATTTGGCCTGAATTCTCAAAAATAATTCATTTGTCGCATGCCTAAAATGAGACGTCCTTTGGGCTTGGTCTCATTTTGGGCCTGCGACGGCAGGCTAAATATTTGGCCCATAATTTCGGACAGAAATCAGTTATCGCAGGCCCCAAATGCGACGCCTTTTGGGCATGGTCGCATTTTGGGCCTGCGACGGCAGACCAAATATTTGGCCCATATTTTCTGACAGAAAGCTTCTGTCGCAGGCCCAAAATGCGACGCCGTTTGGGCATGGTCGCATTTTGGGCCTGCGACGGCAGGCCAAATATTTGGCCCATATTTTCTGACAGAAAGCTTCTATCGCAGGCCCAAAATGAGACGCCTTTTGGGCCTGGTCTCATTTTGGGCCTGCGACGCTTGGCCAGATTTTTTGCCTAGTTTTTCAGACACAAAATAGTCCTAGTTTATCATTTTGGACATTTGTTGGAAAAAATAGCAGTATATGGGAGAAAACAACAAGTACATTTTGAAGAAGTTCAGGAAAACAACTAGTACATTACGAAGAAATAGAAGAAAACAACAAGTACACTTGAAAGTGGTTACAAGAAGATGAAATCATTAAGTTATGACTTTTAACTTAACGAAACATAAGAAAATAATTAAAAACCGAAATGGCAACAACCAAATGCTCAATCATCGAAGTCATATCCCAAGTTGTCGTCAGAATGAACCCCCTCCTCCCTTTCCGCAATCATATCCTGAAGATACGCAACCATATCCCTACTGATGTAGTCTACCACTGTCATGTTGGAGACGGTGGCCGCTTCTTGCTTAATTTTATACGGCTGAAACAACAAACGCTGGAGTGGTTGGCAAAAAATTTACCTCTGCTTGATTTGCTCACGGTTGCGCACGAGGAGCCCTTCTGTTTGTAAACGGCTGTAGCCGTAGTACATCTTACAAAGCACCCGATCAAAAAAAGCATCACTAGTATCTTCCCCCATCTCTCGGCGGGCAATCCTCGCCGCCAGAAGCAAATGGTAGTCTTCATGGGGAGTAAACTCCATTTGTTGAACTTTCTAAGTTTGAGAAGATTATATGAATGTAAACGGATTTGTAGTCCCTTTATATAGTGAAGTGAATATAGGTGGGACTTTATTTTAGATAATGAGAGGGAGTTTAGAATTTAGAAAATGGGAGGGAGTTTAGAATTTAGAAAATGGGAGGGAGTTTTGAATTTTTAGAATGAGCGGGATTTTTTGAATTTCCAAGAACGAGAGGGAGTTTTTGAATTTTGAAAATGAGAGGGAATTTTGATATTTTAAAATGAGCGGGATTATTAGAATGTTCGAGAACGAGAGAGATTTTTTGAATTTTGAAAATGGGTGGGAGTTTTGATATTTTAGAATGAGCGGGATTTGTTAGAATGTTTGAGAATGAGAGGGAGTTTTCGGGTCCGTCTATAAATAGAAGCTTCATGCACATTGAAACTTCATCATTAGTTGATAAATCTAGCTGAAAAATGGGTTCATGGACTGAGTTGGAAGATCAGTATCTGATGAGGGCATCAGTTGAAGTTGGTAATATGCACATTCCAGAGGGTGGTAAAAGGTACTGCGAGGCATTAGTATGCCAGATGTACTTCCTGTACGGAAGGGATGGTGTTGAGCCTCCTTACATTTCAAGGCGTGTTGATGAAGTGCGAGCTAGGTGGTCGGTCTTGGTCACATCCCGTCGACATCTAGTTTCTGACCTCACCGAATTGGAACGTCGTATTGCGGGTAACCGGTTCAACTGTCAAGCGACGGATTATATAACAGAGGACCAGCTGGATACGGTCCGCTCTGACATTGTTGACATCCAGCTACAGGAAATCAGTGACTATAAAGATGCGAAAGAAGAAAGGAGGTTGATGAAATGGAACTGTCCTGATAGATAATTTTGCGTGTGTATTTCTGTTTGAGTGTGAGTTTCAATTCAAGTATGAGTGTGTATTTCTGTTTGAGTGTGAGTTTCAATTTAAGTATGAGTGTGTATTTCTGTTTGAGTGTGAGTTTCTGTTCGAGTATGAGTGTGTATTTCTGTTTGCGTGTGAGTTGCTGTTTAAGTATCAGTGTGTTTCATTTTAATTTTGAGTGTGTATTTCTGTTTCATTATAATTTTGAGTGTGTATATCATTCGAAAGTAATCAAACCGATTAACCGATTACAATAAATTAAAAGCAGTCATACAATTAACCGATTACAAAAATTAAAAGCACTCATACAATTTACCGATTACAAAAATATAGTGTTGATGTCCAAAAAGCTAACAAAGTTATTCTGAGAATAATAATCAATGCCGTTGGTACCTCTCGGCGATCCTACACATCATGAGGGCGGACTCTAGAAGATCAAGGTGATCCAAAGTAGGTAGCGTAGGAGCAAACCTAGCAATCTGCTCGTATCCTGAATAATCAGCACCACCCTGCGGCTCCACCCGAGGACCTCTCTCCGGCGTAGGACGACTGACGATGTACCATAGCCTCTTCCTCGCCCAAATGTAGTACATCGGGTCAGCACTCGGTCCACTACCACGGCACTCCGTGCTAAAAGGAGTGAACACGTGGCTTTCCCAATTCTGCCACAAGTGATCGTCCCACTTTAAGTTTGTGACCATCTTCTTTCCTACTTTTTTCGACTTAGGAGGGCGTATATCCTTAGGAATCAGCTGTACATACCCCATCTGTCGAATGACACGGTCTGGGTAGTACGCCGCAACCACGTCGAACGAAGCAAGGTTCAACTCAACATAAGTCACCTGCTGGAACGGAAAAGGGTCCCGTAAATGTATGAAGGGGAGGAACATGACCTGTAAATAAAATAATTTAAACAAATCATATATTAGTAAAAGTACTCATAATTAAAATAATTAAAATGAACGAATATGACTTACATCTGCCTCGGTGCAAGTCGCCAGTGCGTGTCTCATCTGCATGCGCACCTCATGGGAGACACCAATCTTCAGCGGCGCATGTCGGCACATATGGGGCATGGATACGTCGTAATCCGGAAAAAGTGGAGCTCGAAGCTGAACAAAGTGTGCAAAAATCCACGACTCGAGCAACGCTAGAAACCCGCAAATGCTTCACGTACCATGGAGAGATCCCTGACTAAGGGCGTGGTACAGCTGCGCTAAAACCAACTGGCCCCAGTTGTACATATGCAAACTCTGGTACTGGTTCACGAACTGGAGGTAATCTAATGGAATGCTGTTCCCGGTTTTGTTCGCGCATATAGTGGTACCTAACAAATATAGTATGTAGGCACGGGTGGCATGATCTACCTGGTCATCACTGATCCTCCTATCACTATACTGAGGACTACTAAAAGTACTCCGCAGCCACCCTAGGTTCACACTACCAGCATTCCTAAGGTTTTTACTCAGCTCCGATTGTCGCACACCTAGCATGGCAGCATAAGTAGCAAGCCTCTCAACGTCAGAGTCAAAGGGTATAGTTGTGAAGGACCTACCTAAAACCGGTAGTCCAGTGATGACGTGGACATCGTCCAAGGTGACTGTCATCTCCCCGAACGAGAAATGGAAAGAAGAAGTCTCCTCATGCCACCGCTCTAAGAATGCCTCCACCAAATGGAGGTTCGTATGCCAGCGGGTGAGTGCATCGACGAGTGGACCGAATATAGTCTCCATCACCCTAGCCCGTACCCTGCTCTGCTTTGTAATGTCCCATCTCCGGAGACTGTCATACATAGCGAAGCATCGGAGAGTGACCCTATCCTGCAATATGTATAAAATATGTAAATTCGTAAAACAATAATAATTAAAAACATGTGTATCGAACACGTAAGAAAATTATAAAAAAGTATAAATGTGTAACACTTACATCTCCGTGATAGACGCTATAAGCCTCGTGCAGGGTGTAATTCGGGAAAAGTCCCGGAACATGCGACAGCACAGAATAAAAATCAACATCCTCACCCTCAAATGAGTGGAATGCTGCCTCTGGCGCGTGAGGTGCATCGGCCTCCGTATAGTCCGGTACATGAGATGCATCAGCCTCCATATACTGCGGTGCATCTACATCTACATCGTCATCGTACTCCTCGTCAGGGGGATGCGACGTAGAAGCTGCCCCTGTGGTACCATCAGCAGGAGTAGGAATATAATCACCGCCACGACGGAGACGTCGTCTACTACGTGTACCGGGAACATGTTCCTCGCTCGGAGCAGCCTCCTCGGCCTCGGCCCGCGCTCTAGCCGCTGCTGCTGCCTCCTCGGCATCGGCCCTAATTTTTTTGAACGGATTTTTTGCTTTAATCTTGAATCGTCCCATCCTGTAAATACAACGCAAAAAAATATGTATTAAATTGCAAAACACCAAATGAATAAAAAAAAAAACTTTGGGCCTCGTCGCAGGCCCAAAATGAGACATCTGTTTGGCCTCGTCGCAGGCCCAAAATGAGACTGCATTAAGGCCTCGTCTCATTTTGGCCGTGCGACGAGGCCCTGTCTTCTTCGCACGAACGGCCTGCGACGAGGCCAAACAGCAAGCTCGATTCCAAAAATCAACAACCCCAAAACAGCCTCATTTCTAACAAAACCAAGCACCAAAACATAGATCCTAGCAATACTAACAACAATATAACACTAATCTTACAAAACAACACCTAAAATCATACAAAAATCCAACTTTTGAAATCGAAACCACAAAAACTAAAAAACCTAGATTCGACAGTTTATACCGAATGAAATCAAAAACAAATTACACCATGATGTTCGTATCGTTTACCTTTACGTTTTCTTCAGTTTAGATTCTTCAAAAATCGAATTTCAGAAATGGGTCCCACGGGTGCTTGAGAGGTTTCTAGAGAGAGAAAGAGAGGAAAAAAGTGGTGAGAGATCTATCAAACGCTTTTATAGCTAGGTTTTCTGAAAAGGGTAAAATGGTCAAAATTTAGGTGCGAGATCAATTAGGTATAAGATCTAGCAGTTCTAAATCTATAAAAATGTGTATTATTTCTGGCCTGGCCATTGCCTTTGTCTAAACATTTACTGATTTAAAGCACAAAATGCTGAAAGAGTTAGTCTAGTCTCTTGCTCACGTCTATCCTTGTCTTCTTTATCATTCGACCTCATCTCACCTCACTGGACAGAGCAACTAATACTGCATAAACTCAGAAAGCCAGCATTTTTTTAAAAGCTGTTCAATGAGAGCCGTAGGTTCAGTTTTCCAAAGATTCTCAAATGGGATTACTTCTAAATGCTTCAACAATTCGTTTAGCATTGCAAAAAGCAATCTGCTAAGCAATAGAAACATGTTATCGTCGATATCGATCTATAACAATACATGTTCGTCATTTTTGTTCCACAACGAAAGCAAATTCGAAAGCTTCGGTCATCATGCGAGAAAGATATCAACTTTCCCTCCTCTCTGTATGGGCAGGCGTTCCTCCAAAATTGCAGGCAGAAAGGTAGCTCTCTAAATATGTGTGTCCGTGTACGTGCGAAGAGATAGGCGTCTAGACTGTGCTCGGTAGTACACACCAACTGTTTGATGAAAAACCCGAGAGAGAAAGATAATTATAAAATGCATCTTCTTTTCTAAGAATTAAATGCCTCAATCTTTCTTAGAAACTGCTCTGAACATTTCAGACTATAGTGTAACTCAAGGATGTTCAATTTTGTGATTTGTGCATATATTCACTTTAGATGGATTGCTGTTAATGATGCGTTTGGTTATGCATCTTTATAGCTTGGGATGATTTGAAATAAACAACTTAGAAAACTTTTTAATTTCTGAAATTGATGAGAGGGCTTACAAGCGTGCCTTGATTCCAGGGAGCTCAAGATGCAAAGAAGGCCAAACTGTATGCGAGATTAGGGAAGGAAGTTGTATCTGCGTAAGTTAGTCAATTTTCACCTTTCTTGTGGTTTAGTGGGTCAATGGGATATGAAGTTCCCCAAGAAGTCATTTTGTTTACTTCTGTTGTCGAACAATATCATTGTAAGAAAAGACCATGAAAAAAGCTGACTCGAAACTGTAATGCAGTGTAAAGAAAGGTGGTCCAAATACAACTTCGAATACGGTTCTAGCTTCTGTGCTTGAAAAAGCCAAGGAACTCGATGTACCCAAGGAAATTATGGAACGCAACATTAAGAGAGCTTCAGAGAAGGGACAGGAGGCTTATATAGAGAAGATCTATGAGGTTCGGTCAAACATTTGTACCATCATGCTGGAATTTTTATTGAAGGCGACTACTTTGATGAAAAATTCTTTTTGTAAAATAATCACTTCAGGTTTATGGTTATGGTGGAGTTAGTATCGTAGTTGAAGTCTTAACGGATAAAATAAATCGATCTGTGGCAGCTGTGCGGGAGGTAGTTAAGGACTGCGGTGGAAAGATGGCGGATCCAGGATCTGTCATGTTCAAGTTCAGGCGTGTACGGGTAGTAAATATCAAGGTCAGTGATGGTGATAAAGATCAACTTCTTAACATTGCTCTAGATGCTGGCGCTGAGGATGTTATTGAGCCTCCAATTTATGAAGATGATGCTGATGAAGATACATCAGAAAGGTAGCACTCATTAGTCGTACATACATATGTGTCTGACTGTAGAATTATAATGTCCAGTTTCTTCTAGATAATAAAGACTTAATATTGGACATAGATTAGGTCAATTTTTAAGTTTCAGTGTAACATTTAGAAGCAGAGCTGCATATTCTTCTAGCTTACAAGCTACAAGGAAACAAAAAGTTAGTTTTTTAGAAAATCATAGCTTCTGTGGTGGCATAATACAATGCAACTTTAAAATAAAGATGACGGTATAAACTGTAAACAAGAACTAATATAAATTAAAAAACGTGTGTTTGATGAGAACATGTATAGAAAAGAAGTCTGTTGGAAAACATTTCTTGAAAAAATAGTTAATTTTTTTATTTTTACCTGTTAGGTTTTTAGGTTCTTAATCTTTAGAAGCTTGAAAGCTAACTTTTCAAAGTTTAAAAAGTCAAAATGAACCAAACAATCTATTTGCTTAGAAGACAAAAAAAACCTAATGGACACCAAACAACTCCTTAGTCTATAGAGTTAATGTTGGCATAGTTTCAGTGAGTATAGCATCTTTCAAGTTTGGCAGCTTTATAATAAGGAAGAGATAATAATATATTTGCTTTTGGAGTTATCATAATTTGTTCTTTTCATCGTCTTTTCCCTGGTAGCTATTATAAAATTGTGACTTCATCAGAGAACTACTCAGCGATATTATCAAAGCTGCGTGATGAAGGAATAGAGTTTGTGCCAGATAATGGTTCCGAGCTACTTCCTTTAACTACTGTAGAGGTATCATCCCTTACTACTAGAAATTGATTTCTTTTCCTTTTGTATACGAGGACCGACTAAAGGAAAGTCTAAGTTTACATAAAATCTTAAATACATGGTTTGAGTCATTTCACTCGTTGATACTTTTCCAATTCTGAAGCGACCAGTCTGATTGTTAGGCTTCTAACTGAAAATTTGACTGAATGTACTGGTGCTGGGTTTTTAGGCAGATGATGAAGCTATGGACCTGAACAAGGAGCTTATGTCCAAATTACTCGAACTTGATGACGTTGATGCCGTATACACAGACCAGAAATGATACAAAAGACACCTTATTTGTGTTTCTATTTCAACAGCTGACTATACATCAGCAGAGGTACAGTGTTCAATCATATGATTCATGCATGAAGTTTTGGGTTCACATTGTTCTTGCTTCCCATATACTGATAGCTTTGCTATTACGTGGTGTAGCTTCTTTGAGAATTTAGCCTGTTCGAGGCTCATTCTCTTCTATCGTTTCAGACTTTTTTTATTGATAGAAGAGTCCGTGATGAGACACTGCGAAATTTTCAATGTTATAATTTGACAAAGATCTGAAAAACTATTGTTGTTGAAATTACCCGTTGCTTATTGGAAAATAAATCAGTTCTTTCTTCTATACTATGAGTTTTTTAGTCTTTTGTTATTTGTCTCCAGTTTTTCTCTATTTCATGTTAAAGTTATTGCTGTTGGCTTCTGTTGTTTCATTTGAACTCGGCTTTCACATATGGCATGAAACATGATAATAATGCGTCGATTCCAAAACTTGGGGACAATAAAGTAATGAGGTAGTTTCAAAACTCGAATATGCAACCTTCCTGCTGTAATACGATGGAACAGGATGCTTTGCTTGGTCGAAAAGAGAAATTTTAGTCGGTCCTATTCATTTTATAATATTTCAGTACAACAGCTATATCGTGTTTGCTGCTTAATTAATAGAAGATATACACTAGCTGTTTACATTCTCTTACAACTTTTGTTCATACAATGCTATACGATTCATAGAAAGATAATACACTAGTTGTTTACGTTCTTTCCACAGCTTTTTTTTCATAGTGTACACAAAGGGCATATGTATGCGCGCACATTGATGTATATACAATATATACGTGCATATGTTTATCTGAACTTTGTTTTGCTTACTTCTTCGGAACCCAGCAGCCATGTAGACCATATGGTAGACCATAAGGAAAGTTTGCTCTTCCAATCTCTCTGAAACTAGATCCATCAAGCAACACCGCAAAACTACCACCATTCTTGTCACTCACTATAGAGATAACAACGCCTGCAGTATTCCAATTTTTTTAATAAAACCATCACATCAAATTTTGTGCACTGTGTTTTTGTTCAGTATAACTTACCGTCATCTTCCTCGGTTGCTCCTGGTCGAGCTACAAAGAATGGTTCAGATGGTATAGCGCCTTCTTGGTACCAGTTTTTCGCCTTTTTATTCACTAAATCAAGCTGCAGTTTTTACAATCGATCAGCATCAACAAAAATAGAAGAAAACTGGCTTGTTTAAAATGTAGCGACTCGGATTACCTTTGTTAGTGTGTTCGGGAAGTTGCAAGGGCGCTTGGCACCACAAGCATAAGCATATCGATATTTCTTGCCCAAATAAGAAGGATTGATGCTACACATATCCATGCCTTTTCCATGTTCGTTCGGGTCCATTGCGGACTCCAGTGAACCGTATTTACTCCCATCCAATGGTATCCGGAATCTTCCCACCCTGTAAATATAGTCACATGGTTAAATTAGTTCACGTCACTGTATATTCATGCGATAAGGAATATACCTCAACGTTATATATATGGAGATATAGAAGAAGTGGGTATATGTACCTAGCGTCCGGTAAGACATCTTTAATGGTATTAGAAGTAGACCGGAGATTGTGAAGTGTAAGTTTATCAAGAATGGTGGTGTCTGCATTGTGTTCACAACAATCAACCACTATGGCTACGCCATTTCCTTCTTTGTCTACCTCTTCGTACGCATTTATGAAGTGGAATGTCACATATAATGGCACTTCAACACTTGCCACCTTTTATTAATTAGTTCAACAGCGACATTAGTACACAATTATTTATTGTTCGACTTTTCATAAATATGATCTAAACAACTATCAAATACGAAAAAAATGTACGTACAATTTCGCCACTAGATTTGCACATAACATGCAAGAAAGCTTTAGATTCCGGATGCCACTCAAACTTATACAACGGGGTCGGTTCAGCACCAAGCAAATTTCTCACTGAATACCTCAAAGCCATTTCCGGCACAACAACATACTTTTCTGTCACCGGAAACGAATGAACCCACCCGGGGCATGGTCCGCCTCGACATTTAACCTTCCCGATAACTTTCCTCTCATTACTCCCAGCTTCCATTTTCACAACTAAATAACCCGAGTCAATCAAATCCGGTACAAGGGTCCATAACTCCGTTTCGGTCACAATCGGGTGAGCCGAATGTATTAAAAACCGATTTAATGAGTCACTATAATTAAATCTCCCTAAAGTTTCTAAATTTTCCGGGTCTATTATTATCGATCCGTTTTGAGTCTCAGTTAGACAGATTACCCGCCCGTCGCCTAACTGAATAACTCCGGTGTTCGCGTTGTCGGTTAGGGATGAGCCGGACAAGAGGTTTGCCACGTCGGAGATGTAAGAGAGGAAGTTGTTTGGTTTTTTTGGTGTTTCAGAAAATTCACGGTAACAGATTTTGTTAGCTTGTTTTGCTGATTTGTAGGCGGTGGATTGGAGTTGACGATGACCAGCGGTTAAACGTCCGTTGTGGAATTTGAGGTTTACGAGGGTGGCGTAGCCGTCGAATAGGTGACGGAAGTTATGAGCTCCGATGTGCCATTGACCTGGTCCGTTTCTTATGTACGTACCATTCTGCATGCAGTGACAAAAATAAGTATATTTCATTTTATTAGCGTGAGAGCATCTCCTCCGTATAACTACTAAATATTTAATTTGGTTATTTATTGTAGATTTTAAATTAAAAAATTCTTTGGTTAATTAACTTTGATTATTATAATTTTTATAAAATTTACTTTAAAAGTTTTGGCGTGAATTTTAAAGGTGATTTTAATTTTAAAAAGTTAATCTATAATTTTTTTAGTTAGTATTCCCATTTTATGTTACAAAATAATTTTTTTTATTTGTATCATATTATTTATATTTACTAAAAAACAAGTGATAAGTAATATCTAATAACTAAGGAAATATAAAAATTAAAATTAATATAACATATGCATGCAATATTATATTTTAATAAAAAATTAAATTTAATATAACATACCAACCAAAGAGGTATTTCTCCTTCAACAACAAGCTCCCCTTCCCATCTTTCTTGCCGGACACTAGTCCAAGCAGGGTGATTTTTCCGGTCACAACTACCGGACATCTCCTTTTCCGGGACAGACACGATAGTAGCTATTTGCGAAGCAACATTGGCAGACATACCTGAACCTCGCGAAAATAATATTTTTCTTTCAAAATCTATTTTTTCCGGTGAGAGCCATGATTTCTTATTGGTAAAGCTATTGGAGTAAATAGAAGTAGTTGGTAAATATGTAGGTTTTAACGTAATTGCAACCGAAGCCATGTTTTAGTGTATATTTGTTATGGAGAAAGATTTTATAAGATTGTGATATCGTTTTAGAATGTAGGATGCAAGTGGTCCGTATTTATAGAAAAAATTAAAATTTGTTTTGTAACCCTACTAGGAAAAAGAATAAATATTTTATCGTAAGGATCTTTGCAAAAGACTTCAATATGAATATGATGAGTACGAAAATTCAACTCCTAATTTATTTTTTTTATTACATAGTTGTAGCCGTGTAGGGCTGTAAAACATCTTTAGGTGATGTTTGTGAGCAAGGTGGATATAAAATATTAGTTCATAACTTTTTATTTACGATAAATTAGATTCATTTGATTAACCAACCAAATTATCCTCAATGTTTCGGAAATTTTATGTGAACAAATAATTGAAAGTTATTAGTTTACTGATTATAAAAACTTCTTTCAAACTAATAAATAATATAAAAAGTTATAATACATATTTTCCTTATATTTCTTTAAACAATATTTTAAAGAAATTAAATTTTTACCTTTATGGAACATTTTTTCTATAAACAAATATATTTTTATATATTCTAAAAGGTGTTTTATGTAGTAAAAAAGTCGGAATAAATCAGAAAATAACACAAACAATATTCAGACGCGGAGGAGTAATTTGCGTCATCACAGTACATAAAAGGGTGTTTTTGAATGCGATGATGAATAAAAAAAATATGGATGTCAGGTAAACCAATATTAAGTAAGTTAGTGTCATTTCTTTTAACATGATGGGAATAAATTTGTAGCGGAAGTTAGAGAAGATACGATGAGCTGGTATCCATGAAAATCTTCGTATTCATTTCCTTTTATATATAGTAAACCACCGTAAAAAAACCGGCCGCCAAATATGTCAAACACCGTTAGATGAAGAGTTGCTAGCCGTATGCAGTCAGAAAGGCCAATCATGATCCATGATTGAGAATCAAAGAGTCTATGGAAGCAAGCTTCGCAAACCATGACCTAGCATTGCTCGGAAAGACTGCCCCAAAGACATGATTTGATTTCACGGCGGCCCCACAATCATTAGTCAACAAACACTTAGCCTTTATCATTCTTCCTTCCCCCAAATGTCGTCGAAGTGTACATAATTTGTATGTGACAACGTATGTAAGCATGGACTGACATCGTACGAAAAGGTTACCCCAAGGACGTACCTCAATATGCAAAAAATGTCTAGATGGCCTGGAAAGGTTGCACTAATGAGGAGCCAACAACCTAAGACCTCTCCAAAACTGAGGCTACTATATATTTAGTTAATGCAGCATTTGTAAGATATGTGAAAGCTAGAGAGAAAACAATAGCAATAACAAGAAATATTGCTTTGTAATCCATACTACAAAAATATACAAATATTATTATTTTAATCGTTTCAAGTCATACGATCTTTTACTGTAGATTTTTTTTTGTTTAAATTGTTATAGTTTTATAAGTTAGGGTGATTTTTGCCTCACCATTTTGATTCCATTATCGGGAAACGAAATCAACCAACATCCAAATCTACTAAAGATCTCAGACTTCCACTTTCAACATCATGAATCTAAGGTTGGCAAAAATGTCCACAACCGAATAGAGAGTGTTGTCGGTGCAACTCACCTTGCCCCGAGAGGTAAGTATTGAAGTGAACTAATCTCCCTCATCGAGGTAGAAAATACACCACACGAGGAAAACCTATTGCCTCATCTGACGCCCCCATAGATGACATCAGTTTCATTCCCTCAGACAATGACTAGGATGAGGTGATCTCGTCATTTTAACTAAGGAAAGAAACAACGATCTAGCTTAACAAGTGAGAAAACTTATGCAGGTAGTCAGGAGCATTGTTGCAACCCAAAAGGAAACTGGACGATCGAGTCCTCCACCTGCCAGTTCAATAGAGACTTGTTAGCGTCATACCTAAAATGACATGGCATGGAAGAAGCAATGAAGCCACCCCGCAGCAACGAATCACCAAACACTAGGCCCAGACCCCTTCTACCAATCAGAAGTTGACCACCAGAAAAGGAACCTAAGAAGGAGGGACACCTAATGGCGAACATACATACAACCTCGACATGCAGGAATAAGTCATAACGCGATGATCACAGAACGATCGCGTAAATAGATTATAGCTTTATTGGAGCTCACACACGTCACACGGATCAGGATGAGTCATCCCGAATAGTGACACACTCATTCAGAGAAAAGCGGTCAGTTAGTCCCCAATTCATTTCAGCCTTTGTGAGCATAGAGAGAGTTCAAAATTCGCCCTTCTCCCCGAGGATCCTTATCAAGCAAACACCTGTTGGCTTGGACATAATAAAGTTACAATAATTCAGCTATGCTAGCGATCCCGAACACCATATGCTATATTTTAGGCACCTTATAAAGTACCTCAAATGTGAGGATGTGGAAAGGTGCCGCTCGTTCTCTCTAGCCTCTAAGAAGATGCTCTAGTATGGTTCTACTAAATGCCCCAATGATCCATCCATACATTCCTCCAATTGGGCAATAAATTCATAACATAATTTTTCTTCAACAAGGAAATGAAAAAGAGAGTTGGTCACTTGTGGATCCTCAAGTAGAAGCGGGGAAAACCGCTGAAGGAATTCATCTCATGGCATGTCAACCTTAGATCCAATGCGGTTGATTGCTACGACCATTTGAAAGGATCCGCGACTTGTCAAACATTTCTCACGAAGTCTCAATTCCCTAAATCGACTAGGAAAGTGGAGCCTTTGACCATTGCCAACCTTATTTACCAAGCGAAAAAAATACATTAACCTCAAAGAGGCTGATGCAAAAAATAGGCAAAGAGGCGAAGACGCCTTATGGAAGAAAAAAAGTAGTGAAAATTCTGAAAAATGCCCCTGCGCCTAGATTTTTGTAGCAAAGATTATGTCTCAATGAGCAAGCCCATAACCAACCGTTGATTGTGTTGAACGCCTATCTCTAGAAACCAGAAATCACAATAAGAAATGTGAATACCACCGGGATCATGACCATACCACGAAAGAGTTTCGATTGCTGAAAGTAGAGATCTAAATGCTCATCAAAATGGGATATTTGAGAAAATTCGTTAAGGTATCCACCAGACGTTAGTAAGGGCGACCACAAGGCTCTCAAAACACAACTCATAGTCCTCAAGATCAAGGAAATATGATGTGAGAAGAGCTAGATCGGTCAAAGAATCATATCGAGAGAGAACATGACGGAGGTAAAAAGATTAAAACCTATATTCTCAATCTCCATGGGGAAACCAAATAAACATGATATACACACATTTCCCATAAGCGAGAGTTAACCTCGGCGATCAATATTCAAAAGGTCGACCTAATCATAGCACGTACGCATCAGGTATCTACACTCATAATTTGCTTCACAAATAAAATTTTTAAGGACGTCATCCATCCACACAAGGACTCTCTCTTGATCACGATCAGGATATATCAAAACCTTCCAAAATCCCAGTTAGTTGTTCATCCGAAAGTCGGTTAGGAGATAAATATGGGTAACAGAGGTAGAAAAATGAGAGGTTGTGGTGTCTCAGTCATAACTAGCATCAGTTTGGGATAATTCAGAGGTTATACCAAGAGAACCAAACAATATCTCAAAAAAGACAACGTATTATAACACAAAAGCTCCTCGAAACGAAAACCAAAGTTCACATTGAGTTAACGCTTGTGAATCGCTTGAAGAACTGTAAATTCACCTCACTGTCTTGTTGTTTCTTGATAAATCGAATGTCATATAAACGCCGCCTCTCGGCCTCATCAACATAAATCTTCATTAACCCTTTAAGTTGTTTCAGCCTCTTGATACTCGCTATATGAGAAACCTTCTCGTTGATTATTTTATCATTGAGCTTTCTAACGCCGGATTGATAGGATTTATTGGTTTATTTGAAACAACCACACTTTTTAAGGAGAAAAAAAATTCAAGACCGACAAAGCAAGGGACATTATTAGGAACCGATCTCTCTCATACTCGAACAACATCCTTGCGACCGACAAAATACTATTCCACGATAGCCATAACCAACAAAATTACCTTTTTAATCCACCGAAAAGTATCTATAGCGCTATGATTTTCCAACATAGCCCTTGCCCTCTCAATTCCTTTCTCTCAGTATAACTTTCTTCTCTCCTTGATTTGGTGAGGAGCATCAATGAGAGGACCAACAACGAAGACTTGGGGAGCTGGTGAATAATGTTTGGACGCTTCAAGCCCATATCGATAATGATTACGTTTGGGGTCGAAAAAATTGGAAGATAAAGCAACCGTGAAAGTAAGATTGATAGTAACGATCACTCGGTCAAAGCTCAATACCTCAGGAAGAGACCAAATCCCTCAGTCTGAGGCCACATTAAGGACTTGACTTGGAAGGTAGGAAACTCCAAGCGCCAGACTTAAAGAAGTTTTCAGGCTGACAAATGTCTATAAAATGACATCGAGGAAAATGGTTTTAAAACCGTAATTATTAAGAAGATTAAGCAAATAAAGGAGGAATCGTGCATGTAAGTCTCCATCATGAAGAGCTTTGACGCTTTTAACTGAAAAGAGTAAGGACACGATGTTGGTAAACAAGTAAGGAAGAAATGAATCGAGGATAAAAACCCATGTCGTGAAACATACCGGGCATGGAAAAGTCAAAAGAAACACGACCACCAGAGAAAGATGACCAATTACCACTTATAAAAAGAAATCAAGCTTCCATATAGCATTAGACTGAGCCAAACCCCTTATTACAATGGAGTGTTGCTCGAAGTGATAGAAATAAGTTTTTTCATTTAGTTAATAGAACAAATAGAGGTAAACAAATGAACTGTAGGAATAATACCCTAGATATTGCATAACACCCAAAAGCTGTCAGAAGATGCCACCCGTTCGGGTTAAGTTGGGTCAGAGAAAGGTTAGTCCATGATAAGCAAACTGAATTGAATGGGTCCAGCGACATCCGAAGTCCATAACAGAAATTTGAGTGAAAAAGACGGTCTCGTGGGGATAAACGTCACGCAGACTCTCAACAGGACAGGAGACCCGAATGGATATATTACCTGGGATACCATTCTCGCAACAGAGACCTTTGGTATTAATCATTAGGAATATTCAGTTCTTCTCCATTGAGACCTTCGGGGGTATCAAAACTACGAGTATCTTCTACTATGCGTGACTCAATCCCTCTTGCATTTCATTCTTCAGTGAGAATGTAGAGGGTGGTGTTCTAGATAGAAATGAGAAGTAAAACAATTAAATTACGAAGTATTTAAAGGAGTGGAGGAAGTAAAGCAATTAAATTGCGACAAGACTTAAAATAATATATATATATAATTAAAAATACAAGGAAAATAAAGCAAGAGGCCATTACGGGATATCACATCGGATAAAATATCCATCGCAATTGGAAATACTCCATTAGCTCGACACCAAGCAAAAAAGTGGAGGGAGTTACTGATACGACACAAGTAAGTCTGAGGTAACTAACAGAACCTAAACCTAAAAAGACCAGCTCCGGTACGAGACGCGACCGAAAATAAAATTACTAATTACTAATTACTAAATAAAATTCTCTACTAAGCATCGTTCACAAAAATCTATTACTAATTAGATTCTTTAATTAACTTAATTTTCAATAACATATAATTTTTTATACTTATTTATTTTTTTATATATAAATAAATCATTAGTTATTATTATTTAACATAACATCATGTTATTTGTTAGGGTTGTCACCAAAATGTTATTTGTTAGGGTTGTCACCAAAAGTTATAACACATTTAGAATATACATTTTAAAAGGTTTTTAATGATTTTGAGTCTTGAAAATTAAGATGAAGATGAAAAAATTATGATAAAAGGGTGATGGCGATTAATGATGAAACTAGAAAAAATTTAAAAAATGTTTTGTTTTGGTTTTAAAAACTCATATCTTTATTTTTGTTTCAATTAAAAAATAAAGTTAATTTTCAATTGAGTTCAGGTAGGGTCAGACCGGGCAAGACAATCTAAATAGTAGAAATATTTTTTTGGGTCAGAGTCGACTGAACCGCGGATACGAACAAATCAATCTCGGTTCGAAAATATTAAACCCTCAACGGGTGGAACCAGGTTCAGGTTTAGATACTTTTACAAAATTATATATCAACGAAATATCTTTTCATATCATTTATCTATTTGAATTTATTCTAGAATGATATGAGCCTCATATTTTTTTTTAAAAACCCATCGACGATCCAAACCTCCCTTGAAGATAAACAATTGAAATTTGTTGAAGGGAAAATAATATATAAGAAAGTAGAAGTAGACTCTTATAGTACCTTATATTTGTTTTCAGAGTAGCACCCCTAGTTTTTAAAGTCATAACATAAGGATTACTATTAGCAAGTAATTAAAAAAGAACGATGAGGCATGTACCTTGTTTATAAATAACATGTTTTATATATCCGAACTACTTCGAAACTTGTGGTTACTTAGACCCCCACAGTATTATTGTGGATTTCTGAACCAAATCCAAACCTTTTAGCCTTAGTAACCTTAATGCTTTAATAAAAATATTTTGCCTATGTAGACTACAATTTATTTCTTGATCGGTTGCTACGGGGTTACGAACTAAATTTTAGGGGGTTGGATATCACAATGGTACAAATCAAATTTTGTAAAATACAGGCTTTGAACTTTGATACCCTTAAAACATTAAGCGGTTGTGATATTCATATGAGATTCGATCTATAGGTTTGATAGACACCGAATTGGGGTTGTCGAGAAGTGCAATATAAATAATGTTTGAATATATATATTAGGTGCTTTGGCTCAGAAGCCTCACATTGGTGCTTTGGCTCAGAAGCCTGATAGATTTTATATTTAAAAAGATAATACATAAATTAGTTGTGCTCAGGGTTGTGCTAAGGTCAGGCATTGACAAACTAAGTTGAGGTCGGATCGACTTAAGTACGAGTAAAACTGAGTTGAGACCGATTTGAATCTGACTAAATTGAGTTGACGTCGAGTTGAGTCTGATCCAAATTGAGTTGAGATCGATCCAAACTGAATTGTGGCTGAGTTGAGTCTGAAATAGACTAAGCCAATGATAATGCTAGAATTCTAAACCAAACCTTGTTAGAGAGAGATGTAAATAGAGGTTTTGAAAATTATTGAAGTTTTGAGTGAATCATGTTTTCCACTTACGCCGACAATGATCGTGCTAAGATTTTTCTAGCTGAAATGACTAAACGAAAACAAATATATAAGTTTGTTCAATCATTTGAGACTTTTTTATTAAATATTTTTTTCGTGAACATATTAAATAAAAATATTAATATCTTATATTTAATTCGTAACTAACTAAGCTTGACGTATTTTTTCTATCTAAAAGCAATATATATTATCTATTTGAATTTATTTTAGCATGTTATGCTTCAAATTTTTATTAACATTTATTTAATTAAGATTCGGCTAATTTATATATTTAATCCTTTTAGTATATGCAGTTTTAAAATTATGAATTGAAAATTTAAAAATATTAACAAAAATATGTTATATATCTTAAATGTCCTAGAATATTTTTTATATATAATTAAAATAAAAAATAAACATATTTTACTTTCGTGTTGTATCCATAAGTTATTTATCATATAATTGTCCCGCATCGATTTAAAATTATTAGATAAAGTAACAGAAGTAATCAGGTTTAAATGATAGATGAATTTGTATGATATTGTTGAATAAAAAACGCATTCTGAAATCAAAATAAAATGTTAAAAGTATTTTTTATTTGATATTGACGAATTTATTGATATGTCATTTATTGCATTCAAAAATATTGAGAACTTCGAATATAAATATTCATATCATTTTTTACTTAGGCTCGACTAGGGACTTGATGTCATTTGAAAAAATAATATATTATAATAAAATTTAAAACAAAATAATTATAAAACAAAAGGGAACAAAACTATTGAAAAAACAAAAATTTAAACATGTTTAAATCATAAATAGCATTTTATGGTATTGTAGGCTAAAAAGTGTTTTGATTTCAGATTTGATATTTTTATTGATATGTCATCCATCACCGTTAAAGTTATTGAAAACTCCAAATATAAACATCCTATGATTTTTATTATTATTTTGGTTCAGTTACAGTTTTTTCTCTATTAAAAAATAATACATTTTAATGAACTTTAAGAAACAAAATATAAAAAAATAGGAAAAAAATATTAAAAAAAGATTAAACAAGTTTAAATCATAAATAACATTTTATGATATAATATAAAACATATTATAAAATCAATTTAAAATATTTTTTATTTTATATATCTCGTACAACAACATGATCGACAAACATCGATTACATTTAAATTTATTAAAAACTTTGAACGTAAACACCATATTATTTTCTTTTTTTATTTAAACTTATGATGCTTGTTCATTCTTTTTTTTTTATCAAAATGGGGAAAACTATATTGATTTAGGTTAGATTAGAAAGAAAATCCAAGCGAGAGAAATGACTAAAAATGAAAATATAGACGCTAAGAATGTAAGCGACAAAAAGTAAGGATTATAGAGACGAAATGAAACTTTTGAATTTCATCGAACAATCTGGGGAGAGC
Organism: Limnanthes douglasii subsp. nivea; assembly: GCA_036936605.1. Classification (NCBI taxonomy): domain Eukaryota; kingdom Viridiplantae; phylum Streptophyta; class Magnoliopsida; order Brassicales; family Limnanthaceae; genus Limnanthes; species Limnanthes douglasii. The sequence continues at coordinate 241,979,604 of JAUPFV010000003.1, read as the reverse complement.
TGAATCTCGATACTTTTGATACACGAACACGATTGAGAATAAATAGTGGAGAGGCAGACACGAGCACGCACACAATCATTATTCATAAGATTCATCAACAGATGAAGGAAAGCTGAAATAACAAAGCAATGTGTTAGTCTGAAAAATATTTGATGTGATTGCTACTATAAAAGAGATTAGAGAGTTCAACGATCAGAGGGAGATGGTAACCTTGTCCCTCATTTTCAAGATGAAAATAGCTTTAAGAGCAGATGGAGCTATACAGGTTCTGTAATTAATTTTTATTTTACGACGAAGAGTCCACCTAGCAAGCCAGTCAGCTGCTAGGTTTTGTTGTCTAAATATATGTTTCACTCTCATGGTAGAATAAATTAAAGCTCTAATAGTAGTTAAGATAGAGTTAAGAGAAAATGGATACTTCAATGACTTTAACATATTTATGAGGATTTATGAATCTGATTCGATGTCAACGTTTGTAAGGTTGTTGAATTTACAGATAAGGATCCCGTCATGAAGAGCTTTAGCTTTAGATTTGATAGTAAAGAATGATCCATAAACGTTTTCATAACCGTGAATAATGCTTCCAACACTATCCCAAATTATAATGCCACCACTTGACTCACCGGAAGCAAGGCAACAAACGTCTGAGTTTAACTTATATCTACCAGTTGGAGGAGGAGTCCAGGAGAGAAGTGATGGGCTTTAGGGCTTCCTTATGTGGTTAAAGCAGTTTAGAGAGACAACAACATCTTCAACCTTGTATCAGTATTTGCGCATTAAAATATTAGCATGATCGATGGTAGCAAGGATTTGCTTAATGTAGATGATTGCATAACTGGGAGAAGGAGAATCATCTTTGTGCTTGGATTTGTTCCTACTGTTCCAAATAACCCACATAATAATGGCTGGTAAGATGGTGGTAATGTGAACGTTTAAGGTGGATTCCAAAACCAACTCCTAATGATATGAGTATGAGTCATATACTTGCTGATTTTTATCTTTAGAATTTCTGCAAAGTAACTCCAAAGTTTCCACGCATAATCACAAGATACAAAAAGATGATTTAAAGTTTCATAATTTAGGCAGAATTGGCATTTAGATACGATTAGCATATGTCTAGCTTGGAGAGTAGAGTCAATAGGAAATTTGTTAGTTAAGATTCTCCAAAGAATGAATGAAAATTTTATAGGGCAATGTTATTCCAAAAAAATTCAATCAAAAAGGATTTATTGCAGTTGATTCTCATTTGCTGATAGGTGTCTTTAGTTTTAAATAATCCATCTTTTAAAGACTTGCATTGAATGAGATCTTCAAGAGAAGGATTAACAGGAAGATTAGCTCTAAGTATTTTATTTATGACAGTAGGAAATGTACTAAATTTATTTAGATCCCAATGATTTATATCACATAATTTTTTCATTTGATCTTTGAAAAACCAACTATTGTCCATGTTAGATTCAAGTTTTATGAGAGGAGAGGAATCAAACCAGGTGTCCAACCAGAAGTCTATAGATCCATTGCTCAGTTTCCAAAATATAAAGCTTTCAGCCAAGTCTTTGATGCGAGCAAGCCTCTTCCAAGGCTGAGAGCCAGTCTTCGTGAAGTTAATTTACAATAGATGCTTGTCTTTAGTGTATATGTTGTGCATGTATCTGGCCCATAAGAACTTATTTTCCTGTACCTATACCACAACTTACAAGAATAAGTGATTTGCATATCCTTTAAGATTTTTAAGTTAAGACCACCTTCACTAAATGTCTTACTGTTTGTTTCCCAGTTAGACCGAATGTTACTGGTCTCAAAAGATTCACTCCAAAGAAACCTATTAAGAAGTTTTTCAATTTTGTAGATAGTAGATTTTGGAAGCCAACAAATTTGAGACCACCACAAAGGAATAAAGAGCAAGACAGAGTTAATTAAGGTAATTTTCCCACCAAAAGAGATATGTTTATCTTCTCAGTCCATAATTTTACCTCTGATTTTATCAAGCATGATGATGTAGTTACTAGTCTTGTTATTGGAATTTAAGGTGATGCCCAAGTAGGTCGTGGGCAGGAAACTAGTACTGAACTGATTTTGAATGGCCAAAGAATTTATCTTGTCTTGAGAAATGTTGTTTGCAGTAATTAGTTTGGTTTTCTCTTTATTGATTGATTGGCTAGAGGCTTTTGGAAATCATGTAGAAAATTACCAATGATATTCATATAACTCTTCTTACCATTAGAGAATATAAGTAAGTCGTCAGCAAATGCAAGGCTAGAAATAATGATGTTGCTTCTAGTAGAGTATTTGATCTTGTTGTTAATCACATAGAGATTAGTTAAACCTCTGATCAGGGTTTCTTCAACATGTATAAATAGACTGGGGGACAAGGGATCCCTTTGTCTGATACCCCTGTTAGTCTTGAAGAATCTAGTGATGTTACCATTGATTATAATAGACAATAAAACATGTTTGATTAGACTACTAATAAGATTTATAAAACTAGTAGAGAACACAAAGAATTTTAGAACATTAAGGATAAAGTTGTGAGAGATATTTTTGAATGCCTTAGACATGTCAAGATTTATGACAATGTTACCAGACATGTTTTTTTCCCAGATCATGAATGATTTCCTTTCCAAAAAGGAAGTTATCCTAGATAAGTCTGCCTTTCACAAAACATCCTTGATTTTTCAGAAATTAACTTAGGAAAAAAATTCAAAAGTATATTGTTTAAGATGTTTGACATGATTATGTTCATGATTGCGCAGATGCTTATAGGGCGGTAATCTTTCCAATGAAATAGGTTATTAGTATTGAGAATGAGGCAAATCCCAGTAACCATTACACTTTTAGGAATTTGATGACCTTGAAGGAAATAAATCATAGCATTGTAGAAGTCAGATTTGATGATGCTCCAACAAGTAATATAATAGCTTTTGTTGAAGCCATCTACGCCAACAACACTGGTGTCTTTGAGATTCATGATGATTGAAAGGACTATCTATTTAGTTGGACTAACTAGTAAGATTTTATTATCTACATCATTAATAAGGTTAGTTATAGATTTAAAAATGTAGTCATTAGTATTAATCACATTGTCATGATAATTGGGAGAAGCAATGATGTTTTGAAAGTAACATTCAACAGATTTATTGATGAGGTTTTCTTCAGTCCTTTTTTCTTAACGAAGTTTTGGTAAACTTTGGTGTTACGATCACTATCTTTCATTCAATTTGCATAGTAATTCTAAAACCAATAGTCATCTTCCATTGTAAGGGCAAGAAGTCAATAAGTTATCTTCATAGTTTTTAACAATTTCTTCAGTATGTAAAACTTTATCAAAAATGTTGCCGAAGTTGTTTTTGTTCCAGTTTTTAAGCATTTTCTTGAGTTTTTTTTAGTTTATTCCAAAACCCGAACATAGGTTGACCCCCATAGGTATTCCCCAGTTAGCCTCCACCAAATCCTTGAAGTCTTTGTCTAGAGTTCGCATATTAATAAATTTGAAGTTGTTTTGGTGTCTGAGTCTGTCTTTAGTGATTTTGATGCTTAAAGAAGAGTGATAAGAACACGTACGAGCCATGTGATTCACCATAGTGTCATTGAATTGATCAGCCAAGCTTGATTAATCAAAGCTATGTCAAGCCTTTTCCATTTGGATTTGTTTGTCCAAGAAAATTTAGAACCTGCAAAACCAGCATTTTCGAGAAAGCAATCACAAATCATATTGTAAAAGTCCTTAGAGCTTTGGTTACAGAAAGTTGAACAACTTTGATGCTCAGTGGGAGAACATATAGTATTAAAGTCTCCCATAAAAAACCAGGCTTTGACAATTCTAGCAATAGTTCTAAGCTAATTCCAAAGATAGGTTCTGTTAATTCTCTGACAGTTTGCATATACAGTAGTGATAGAAAACGATTCATTAAGAATATTGTGTTTAATATCTAGGTGAATACATTAAATACGATTGACCATAACCTTTATCTCGAGAGAATCACTCTAGAAAATCCATATTTTATTAGAAATACTGGCAGTGAATGTATTAAGTTTAAGTTTAGAAGATATAACATGTTGCTTAGAATTACCAATAAGAGGTTCGTGGATGATTGTTAGGTTGATTACTTCCTTGATAACAATAGATTTGAGCCGTCTCAAAAAGGCTTTATTCCCTAAGCCACAAATGTTCCAATTAAGAATTTTGATCATTTGGGACTAGTAAAAGTAACCTTTTTTGTCTTAGAGAATTTAAGAGATTTAATCACAATATTGTTGCTTTTCTTCTTGCTTCTGGCCTCTTTTAACTTTTTGTTGAGAAGAATTTGGAAAATAGAGTCTATATTCTTACTTTTGTAGATTGGGGTTTGTGGCATGCTTCCAGTATTGTCTTTATTAGGGGTTTGATTTCTTGATCGTGTGTCTGCATTCATGACATGAGATAAGAAGTAATCATCATCAAGAGATTTTATAGCATCTATAATATCACCTTCTTTGCTTTCTGTTTCTTTTCTAGTAACTTCAGGAGGAATAAGATTAACACTAATATTTCTTTCTCTATATGTAGTTCATTCTTCCATCTTACTTAACTTGTTCCTTGGATTTTTATCATTAGACTTCTTGAATACAACAGGTTTCAATTTATTATTTTTCGATTTCGTGGCTCTTCTTTATCCTTATTTTTAAAAAGGTTCTAGTTTCTGCCAACCTTTAATATGTGGTTGATATCTTTCTTTCACTGACCAACTTCATGCCCAATATGTTTGCAGATTTGACAGTAGTGAGGAAGATTTTTATAGCTAAGTTCAAGATAGTATCCATCGTTGTCTCTGAATCCAATCCAAATGCATCTTTGAAGTTCTCTGGTAAGATCAATTTCCACCCAAGCAAAACAAGCATTGAATAATGCTCTGTTCTTGTCTAGTATCCAAACTTCGATGGGGTTCCCTAGAGAGGCAACAATAGTTTGAATCATGGATTCATTGTATAGGAATTCTGGAAATTTAGAGATCTTTATCCATATTGGTGTGATCTGACATTTAACCATTTGGGTTGAAGGTTGGGGTCCATTTTAAGATTCACACGACAAATGAGCCTATTGTCCATACACTTCTGCTCCAGATTTTAATCAAGTCTTCTTTCAATGTGAGCTCAATGAGTATATAGTGAGAGTCCCAATTAGAAACATTAAAGGGACCCGAGAACCTGCGATCATTCAATAAATTTGTTAGTAAGTTATTTTTTGGTAAACCAGTAGAGAACTTACCCAGTACAGTAAATTTCGATTGAGACATCCGAATGTCTTTATCTTCTTTTCTAAATTGAAAAGAGACATGGTCACTCTTAAATTTGATATTTTCGGGTACAAATTCCTTGTGTTCCTTAGGATTTTTGAAAAGATCTGCATAAAATTTTACATGAATTTTGTCAATCTGTTTTATTGTTGGGGGATGTACTTCTGAAAAATCAGCACTGGATAATTGTTTTGTTTCTTGTTCTGGTATCTCCATGGGGGTATCAAGAAGAAAACAGAGAGCAGATTTGAAGAGAATACCAAACCGAAGCCTGAAAAGATAAAAATATAAGAAAAAGATTGATTAAAAGAAAAAAAAACAGAAATTAACGAAGACCGAGAAAAGAGAAGAGATCGATAGAATCAATTTAAGAGTTAGCATCTTAAAGATGAAGAGTCAGGGATTGAAAACCTTTCTTGATGATCAAGAAAAGCTTTCTTTAAAAATAAAACTCTTTCTTACATTATTCTTTTCGTGTAATGAATCGTTTACTAATCTATATTAGTAATATTTAATATTTTATGAGTTATTATGTCAGTTCCAAAAACAATAAAACTAAAACAATTACAAAAAAAAAAGTAAGAAAACAATTATTAAAAAGAAAAAAAACTAAACACGTATAAATCATAAACAATATTTTATGATATTATAGGCTAAAAATCCTATTATACAAATTAAAATATATTTATTTTGTATTTTCAATAATAAGATGGTTATATATCACTATGTTTGTCGGTGGTTTTTTAGAATCGGAAACCAGATCGGATAGTTAGAACTGGATCAAATCTTAAACGATTCCGTTCGCGGTTTCATTCTAAAAATTAAGACGGATAAGAAACCGGAATGATAAAATTGGTTTGGAAACCAAACCGGTAATTGAATCAGATTGGTAAATCGATACGGAACCGAACCAATAAAACCTATAAACCGGTAGAACCGATACTTGGTAGAGCTGATGATTTTTTATATATAATTGTTTTCCGTATTATATTGCCAAAATTATTAGGAAATGACCATTTTTTTAAATTTCATTTATTTAAATAAAAAAATTAAAAATCAAATTATAATTAGATTTAATTTTTTTAATTATGGATCAAACATAATAAATAACGGACTGAATCGGAGCCAGGCCGAATCTAAATGAACCGAAATAAACCGGACCGAATTCAAACCAAACCAAAACCAGATCAAACTGAAAGCCGAACCAAACCGAACTCAATCGAACCAAACCGAAATCCGCCCGATTCCATAAACTAGAACCGTACTATCCGATTTAGATCGGATCTAAATCGATAAACTTTTCGACGGAAACGATGGGACCGGACTATGTATCACATTTGAAATTATTAAAAACTTTGAATATAAACATCGCGTCATTTTTTTTAATCTATACTCGTTTAGGATTCTGATGGTCTTTCCAGACCAACATATTTTGATAAATTTTGAAAACAAAAGTAATAAAACAAATAGGGAAAATATGACCGTCCAAAGTAATAGGAAGAAGGCGACCGTCCAAAGTGGAAATTAATATAGCAAGTTAAACAATAATAGTGATAATAATGATGATTTTTGAGACCAACTAAAAGTTTCATGATGGAAATTGGCAATCAAATATTAATTTATGTACAAAATTGTCTTCCTTAGTTCCCTTGTTTATATTTGTTGCATAATGTGTGCCACTCATGTTTGTTTCCTAGTTTATGCCTCCTTATGACAAAGTGCACTTGCCACATATATCACAATACGTTTTCTATAACTAAAATTGAGACCTGATTTCCTGTTTTAGTGAAATATTAAGGTTCAAAATATTACATATTCGGATGTATTAGGAGGAAAGACGGCTATAACAATTTGAAAATCAGTATAGCACAAACAAAATCTATTAAAAAGAAGAAAGAAATTATAAAAGTGTTCCAGAAGTTTTAGCAAAAAGAATATCGGAAGTTGAGATTTTAGAATAGGTTCCTAAAAAAATTCTTTTATTTCTTTTTGGTTTTTTTTTCTTTTAATTTCTGTAATTTTCTAAAAGTACTTTTCGAATATACCAAATTTTGTAATTTTTAATACAAACCACTATAAATCATAAATCAAATTGGTCGATATTAATAGGAAAAAAATATAATTAAAAAAATTAAAAGTTGGGTATTTTTTACCTTTTAATTTAATAGTTTATTTATAAGATTTATTAGCATTTTTTTCTAAAAAATGTATGATCGATTTTTTTTGGAGAAACATAACTCCCCGTAAAATACATGTTCATGTTTAGCACACTAACTAATAGGACCTGCGGTGGTGAACCAACAACTAATAAATTGTTGGTAATTTTTTGGTCTAACAATATTCATGTTGTCGCGAGAAAAATTTGCATAGCTATTGCTACAATGATGTGTAATTTTCAGGTTTCTACACATACGAAATAGTCTTTTTAACCATATTATCATGGATATCTGTTTTTTTTTCTATGTTGCATCTGAATCGCTCTTTTAATCCTACATTAATTTGGACGGTCCGTATTCATCTCCGGAGTAATCCATATCATTCTATTTAAATCAATATTTTCACTGACCTACGTTTGACTAAATAAAAACTCTTTTTTATGGAGACAACTTTTGCGTATGTAATAAAATATGTTTAAGTTTGAATTTTATCTTAGTGTAAAAATTTAAAAAAAATTAAACGAAAAGCTATTATAGTCGTAACTTTGATATAAAAGCGACATTTTTCACACATAATTGTTTACCAATATATTTTTCCACAGTTTCACTTAGCACTATTTTGGCTATCTAGTTTATCATTTTCAAGAAATATAACTTGATATGAACTCATTCTCTCTTGTCATACCACTTTTATTTTCTTATAAGTATAATTCATATAGTTATTTCGTTATCTTTAGAAACACACGTCACATGTAAACTTAATTTTATTAAAATTTATGTTAAAAAATATTTCACGAATAACTTATTGTTACCGATTCAAAATTTGATGTCTAGATTCTCTATATTCAAACTAGATTACCATTGATATGTGGCCTCATTATTATAAGTGTAGAGTTTACTAATTCTTGGGGTAATAGCTTAGTAAATGGATATCTTAGGTTCACATTGGAACACACTTATGATACCAACATGATTCTTGTTTGAATTAGTTTTCTAACGTACACATGTCTTAAACTTATATGTCTAGACTTACCATTGTAGGGTTTACCCATAGTTTCTTAACTATCGCATTGTATTCAGATTGTCATGTTTTATTTCAAAATGAATGATATTTACAACAATATATATATATCTCAACCATTCAACCTCATTTCGAGTTGCATCTAATATTATGTACTCATAATTCATAGTTGAATGTGATATACACATCTGTTTGTTTGATCCCAAACAAATAGTACCTCATGTAAAAGTGAACACCCACCTCGTAGTCGGTTAGTTATCGGCTAGACTAGTGATGAAACTTTCATGTGTATATCCATCAAGTACCTCATAAAAATTAAAATATTAGAGACATATCTTTTATTTCTTCAAGTATCCAATAACCCTTCTAATAACATTTTAGTGCTATGTACTTGGATTGCTACCACAAATGAAATATCTGACCTAGTACATAAAGCTGCATACATCAAACCTTTGATAGGTACTATTGTATTCCAAATGAGCTTAACTAATCTTTTAGTTTTTCCAAGTTAAACTAGGATCAAATAGCATCTTTGAATTTTAGATATACAAATCTATCAATTCCCTTATAATGTAATGGATTGACTTAGAGAAAAATACCCAATATTTATGAATATTTTCATTCTCAAGTACACACCTATTCAAGATCCTCAATCTTACAGGTACAAGAATAAACCTCTTTGTTTATATAATATTTTTCATGTCAGTACTTAATATAAGTAAATTATCTATGTCGAGAGTCACAATGAAAACTATATCACCGTAAACCTTATTATATAAATACTTGTCGATCGTATTATGTCAACCAGTCGAATACAACCGCATAATGAAACTTCTATTATCATGAAGTAAAACAATCTTATAGTTATCCCATATAAATTTATTCATCGAGATCGTTATTTAAGAATGTTGTTTTGATATAGATTTGATACATTTGTAGTATGTATATCCATGCACTTGTAATGAGCATTCTTATGCTTGTAGTTTTAGAAATGGAGCATATGTATTAAAATGTTATATACATTATTTTTATGGAAAACTTTGGCTACCAATATTGTTTTGAACGTTTGAATGATACCATTAATGTTACATTTCTTTTGAAATATTCACCTACAACCAATTAATCTTGAATGTAAAGGTAAATAAAATATTTTCTCTACGTGGTTTAGAATAAATGAAATTATTTCATCATTTATGACCTCTTGTCAAAATACAAAATCTTGGGAGGCTATTGATTCCTTATAAGATATAAGTTTTCTTAAAGAAAATACTATCATAATATTTCGTGTGATTTATATACAAATTCATTCTACTAATTAGAAGTATATCTCATTGAATCCTTGATGTTTAATAATGTATCCATTTGACTTAACAAGTTTCACACGGTTACTCTGTAACCAAAGATGCTTCTTATGAATTCATTTTTTTTCGAACAGTGTTTTGAGTCCTATTATCAACATTTAAATTGGATGTGAAAATATTTTCTTTGTTAGAATTAAACATAACATTAATCTCTAAGCATAATACAATATAAGCCTTATTATTGGTTACATGCTCAATAAAAACACATTTGATAGATTTTGGACCTAACATTATCTTTTTTACATCCGTGCTTTTGTAAAATTTAAAGTAGTGCCGCATTTTAAAATATCAAACATTTGGGTTCCTTACCTTTCATAAATCATATGAAAATATTCTAGAGGAATACGATTAACAATGACATGTAATTAAGATATTTCTCCCAATAAATCGATATGCAAGTTATAATTTTCTAGCATAATATTGTTCATCTAAAGTTCTGTTTTGCGTTCAATAAATCCATTTTATTTAGGCACATATGAGTCTAATTGATTCTTGAACTCATGCTTATGATATCTTAAACATGTTAAATATTCCATCATTATGTTTAAGCAAACAAACAAAAATACTTCCAGAGTAACCATTTATGAAAGTTATAAAGTATATTTTATCCTTATACATTAAAACATCGTTTACTCACATATATCATTGTTTACCAAGTCTAATAATTTCATACATTTTTTATGGATTTATATGACTGTTAAATCATCTTTAATTTGACACGTGGTTCATAACAAAATCATTAGTTTTATCATGTTGTTACAAGAGTATCTATTTTAAGTGAAGGTACCTTATTTGGATGAAACAAACTGATCATATTTTATACACAAACAAAATTCGAGCCTTTGCTAATATATTATCAAAACCTATTTTATTTTTATTTATGTAACATATAATATATTTGCAAGAGTTATCGGTTTACCAATTTTTAATACTAATTCAACATTTATATATCATTATACCTTTGACTTGTTTGTGTTTTTTATTTGTATGTATGTTATGTTATTACTCTATTTTATTGTTTTGAGGAGAGATTTTACATGTACAACATGAACTGATGCACGTGTATCATACAACCTCTCGAAATTCCTGTCCTTAATTGAATTTACATATATCTTCAAATGTATCATCGTTCTTAGTGTCAAATGACTTTTTTTGAATTTTTTTCTTGTGTTTATCATTTATTACATTCACTCTCCTAGAAAGTCAAACATTGGAGTCTCCTTCCTCGTCTTTAGTACAAGATTACTTCTCTATCCTCAAGTGTTTTTTATATGTTCTAAACTATAGTTGGTGGACTTATGAAATATCATATTCTAGCAACTTTTCCAAAAAAAGGCATTTTTTCTATATTTTCTATGTTTAATTTTTTCCTGAAGTACTATTTTTACAAACACAAACTTATTGATTATGATTAGTAACTCATATATCTGAGGGCGAAGTAGTTTTCCCTCAATAAATTTTTAATCAATGTACTATAATATTAAAAATTTATTCGTACATTCTTCTTCAATTTTGTAATTACCTTCAATAATGTTACATATATTTATATCTAAGTTTTTTGATGGAGTAAATTTTGTACAATCGGTCAAAAAAAGAATTAAATTATGTTCTCGTCATATAAGATCGTATTCCTCTCGTTTGTGTCCCTGCTCTTTGATCTCTTTGGTATCTTTATCGGTTGGCACCAAAAACTTTCCCAAATTGAAATCAAAGATGTAGTAAACTTGTAATGCAATCACCAAAAACGTCAACCTTTCTGGCTAACTTGTGAATTTATTCTTTTGAAACGATCGAAACAAACTTGGTCTTGGTTTATGACCTTAATAATAGTTAGTGTTATTTCTAGTGCCATATATGCTAATTATTTTTTATCAATATTAATATAGTACTTAATAAATAAAACTTACACAATGATTACAAAATGTTTGCTGGAAGATCATCTGAAAAGTGGTCTGAAAAATAAAAAATCTAGACTAAGTATTAGATACACTTTCCAAAACATATTATTTACGTATCTTTATTGCTTAGATAGTTTTATAAAATTTATTTTGTAATATAACAAGTCTGGCAAATTTTAAAGTAACTAACATCGAAAATCAGTTTGACATAGATTTGACAAATAAGGAAGATATTTAGCTTTAAACATTTAGAGAGGATTATAAATTATGTAATTTTATATTCTAAAAATATATTATATATATTGGATTTAGTAGAACCATACAAAAATATATGTTTGATCAGGAATATAACTTTTTGGAGAAAAATTAGTTTATAAAAAAACAAACTAATGTTTGTGCGAAAACAAACGAGACTCTACGTGGTAAGTCAATATTTAATGATCATTTCTCAACTATTGTGATCTTTGTCGTGACAAACATCCGATAATTAATTCTAGTGGGTTGTTTTATTAGTATTGTCGCGACGAGCCTAACTCTTGTCATGAAAATAACCTATAATTTTCAGGTTTATATGATAAGACTAAATTGTTTTTTGATAATGACTTGTAAGTCCACAATTTACCATATAGCCACGATAAATGCTACTCTTTATTGTGACGAGCAGAACTTTTTTTAATTTATTTGTCTTCGATATTCACATATTCTTTTATCTAGACAGCTCCTATGAACTTATCTAAACTTAGGTTAATTCCAATGATCCAATATAGATTGATATTAATCATTCCATTTAATTAATATTTTCACAAATGATATGCGATATTTTCATTATTTTAAAAGTCAAATTATATTTTTCAATTATAAAAATAACACTCGTATTAATCTCAAGTGGTCATACTATTATACTATTATGATTATAATATTAATTATATGATTTTAATTAAATAATAAATAAAACAATATTTTTTTTGAAAATTCTATATATAAAGAGCATAATTTTATCTTATCGAAATAAAAATAGTAAAAAACAAACACTTTACAACAAAATTTATTTGATTTTAGTCATATTTTTTTTTAATTTAGATAATTTATTTTCATACTAAATAATAACAATAATAAATAAAACATCGGTTATATTACAAAAATATATAAAAGTGCAAAAATATTGTATTGAAAAAACATTATACGTATAAATTTTAAAATTTTTAAACATGTAAATGATTAAAGTTTTAAACAATATATTTTGCTAAAAGTAACTAAAACTTAATTTTTTTTGTCTATTTTTACAATTCTAAGACATCCATAAAATCAACATATCTTTTTAAATTCAATACAACTATTTTTAAAAGTTGTATGAGAGTTATATATGTATACAACTTTCGTACCAATAACAAATCTCACCGCAACGAGTCACATGTAACTATTTAAATATTCATTTACATGTTTGTTTTCACGATAACTGAATTTATTGTCAACATAACTAAATTTACCATATAAAACATAGATCATTTTCGCGATAAATATAATGGTAATATATACCATATGTTCTAGTTACCAGACCGCTATAGTGAGTTATGCTCGTAGTCACGAAGATGGGTCTATAATCTCGCGTCTATCCACATCGTTACATCAAATTTATATTAATTTTTTGGCAATGAAAGTTTAGTTATAAATATTAAAAAAATTACCCAAATACTCACGAAGACCTTATTCATTTCCATAAAAATCATGTATGTAAACAACGATAAATTTGTATATCATGAAGAACATGTATCATGTTACTCGATGTATTATAAGATATGACATGTATTATTATCTTATCTTGTCATATTTTTATTTTACTTGAACATAGTTTCTCTTTTTTCAAATATTACTTCTCCAATTCTCTAATTTTCGGACCCAAATTTCTTTTCGAATTCTATTTTTAGTCCAATGAATTAAATAAATTTAAATAATCTATCATTCGACTGAATACAATATTTTATCTCGTCAATTAAAGAATAATTTTTTATAAATAAAATGGAATAGATTTGAATTTTATTTTTGTGTAAATACTGTAAACGTTCAGAATGTTTTGGTAGTCGTAAATTTGAACCAAATATCTATTATAATAATTACTAACCTCATATATATCAATTTTTTACTAATTTATTTGTCATTTTTTACTCTAAATTTGTTTTGGTTCCATATGCATCAGTTCAAAAACATTCTTAATAAAAAAACTTATCACTCATGAGAAATGACACCTCCAAATTCTTATAGGTATGATATTTTCATTGTTTTTGTTATTTTCAAAAATAAATGTCATACATAAACCCAACCTTATTTAAAAAAAAGCTTCACTCTCCAATCAATAAAAACCAACATATATTTTATCTCACATATGAAATAAGATTTGTTTATGTAATGAAACATTTTCCTTAACTACTTGTTACCTAGTGAAAATTCGATGTTTAGTGTTAGGGTGGTGACCAAAGTCCCACATCCCACATCGGTTAAACATGGGAAGGATCAATGGTATATAAGTAAGAACATATCTCAACTAGTATGAGGCCTTTTGGTAGTGGACCAAATGCAAAGCCGTGCGGGCCTTCGGGTACCAAAGCGGACAATATCATACTAATGTTGAGTTCGTGTAGTTCTTACTTATGTACGAAGGCGGAATATGCGTATCGGACCCCATATTCACAACACCCATATTCCCAACACGGGGTATCAGAGCCAGACCCAGACGGAACGCGATGGTGGTAATATTATCGGAGGCCGAACATGGTGAACCAGTAGCCATGCTCAAGGTGATCTTCTCTAGAGATCCTAGTTCGGAGTGCCTGTGGCTCATCAAGCAGTGTGGCTTGATTGGAGTGGAACTAAGGAACAAGACAGAGTGGTCTAATAGGAAGTGAGCAGTAACATCCGTAGTGCCTCTATGGTCAGGTAGTCTTCCAACTTGATTAGAGTGGGTGGATGAAAGTCAATTGAGAGGAGGCTAAGGTGGTAATTTGTTCGAGATGAGGATTTGTTAGGGTGGCGACCAAAGTCCCAAATCCCACATCGGTTAAACATGGGAAGAATCAGTGGTATATAAGTAAGAACATATCTCAAGCCTTTTGGTAGTGGACCAAATGCAAAGTGCGGACAATATCATACTAGTGTTGAGATCGTGTTGTTATGTACTTATATACGGAGGTGGAATATGCAGACTGAACCTATATTCAGAACACCCATATTCCCAACAATATGTTTACTATAGTCAAACTGGGTTACCATAATTAGAAAAATCTTATATATTTTAGTCTTATTTGTGTTTTTCTCTTTTTTTTTCTTTTTCTCTCTCTCTCGCTCTCTCTCTCTATGTTGATTTTATTAATTTTTGATATAATAGTTTACTTAGCAGGGCCACTAAATTCTCACTAGAACATATATAGGAGACCAATATGATTTCATATTGAATATAGTTTTTTTATGTTCTATTGTCTAACACTTATGTGTCTAGACTTTCCCTTCTAGTTATGATTGTTAAATATTCTAAGAGTTGTTTAAATATCATACTAAATGTTATTTTAGCTATAGAAGTGAAAGTTATATCGTGTAACAGGTCTTTTAATCATTCAACCATTTTTTAGTTGTGGCCATAGCTATGAACTTAGATTTCATAGTTGAATGGAATATACATATGTTTTTTAAGACCCCACAAAACAACCCCACCAACAATTATAAACACCCATCCCATAGTTTATCTTTTATTGATTAAGATGATGATCCAACTTGCATATGTGTACCCCTAAAATATAGTCTCATCAAATTTGAATATCAAAGAAACATTTTTATTTATTATGTTTTTTAAGTATCCAAGAACCTTCATAATAACATTGTAATATTCCATATTTGAATAAATTTGTGTGATATACTATTACAAATGAAATATTTGTCATATTATATAGAATCACATAAACAACGCTACATATGATACTAACATGGTCTAATTGATTCATTGTTCATTTATTTATCTTTAAGTTCTAAACTAAAATCGAACGGTGTAACTACCTCACCAATTCTTAAATAATTTTGAAATTAGAAGACATAAACGTGTTTATTTCCATAATCCATCTTAGATTGATACTTAAAATAAGTAGATCATCTACGTATAGACACATAATGACCATCATGTCACCGTATAATTTATTGTATACACTTTTATCTGCATTTTTGTGCTTAAATACATCAAACATTATGTCATGATCAGACTTTTCATGTTAATATATGATTTTCAAGCCTATACACCTCTAATTCGTGGCATGAGAGCCAAAATATATGAGTTTATACAATGTAGACTACCTCATTGAGATATTTATTTAGGAATACTATTTTGAGATCCATTTGGTGTCTTATGAATATAAACCGACATAATTGAAAATGAGTGTATGTTCATGGTTTTGGAATCAAAACATTCATCAAAGGGGTATGTTCTGTATTTTTTGTTGAAAACCTCTATGTTAACCTAGGTGATCATAATCAAATAAATTGGGGTATTCATACCCACGATTTAAACCAGAAATCTAATTCATCATAAAATAGAAAATATAAGAATATATAACTTACGATTTTTCCATATTGATCCCCTATTGGTAAATATTTATCTTGAATCAGAAGTCTTTGATTCATGAGAGAATAATGCAAAATTTGATTCTTTTACTACTGTTCTTGAAGGAGTAGAATAAATACCTACTATAAAAATAGAATGGAAAAAGATGTTAGAGATAAAGATAGAAAAGATTGTTGATTTGAGAAACGAAATATTTTTTGTGTTAGTCAAAATAAAGGATTATAGTTTTATTTATATAGTAATTCAAGTGAATCATTTACTATATTAAAGCTATAATAAAACCCAATTAATTATACTTAATTCTACGTTTCATTTATACCATCATAAATGCCTATTTTCTGGTATACTTAATTACATGTTTTTTTCAACATAATTAATCTCTACTTCAAATAATCAATTTATTTTTAGTGATGGGACCATAACCCTTATTACGGTCTAAGGCCAATACTTAATCGTTGGTCTAAAGGACCCTACATCAAGGTACAATTTAATCCAACCAATATCCACATATTATTTATAACACCATAAGACTAAATAATAATATATTAATATATAATTAATATTCCAATACCTTAATTAGACTTGCCACGATAGGTATGAATATCTTAAATTACACATGATGGGACATTCCAATTTAGGATTTCCATACAATCTCCCACTTTAATCATTCATGTGTACTAAATTGTATCTATCTAAATATGAACTTATATAATGTTGTTGCTAACAAATAATAACTGAATATTTGTCCATGTATGTTGACAACTAACAACGAACTAAAAATTTGCACCATGACTCATTTAAGTAATTTTTCTATAACAAATTAAATTGTTAACTGCCACCTTATTGGCTCATTACTTCTTATGGAGTGCAACATGAAAGTGAGACACAACCTTGTAATTAACACATGTTTATTTTTCAATTGGCCCTACTGAATTAATATCATTAAATTTGAGAGCAAAACTGAAAACTGAATTGTTAAATTATTTATAATAATTTAAGATGAAGTTATCAACTTGAATAATTGTGATATTGATAACTTAATATATTCATATGATAATAATACAATCTCAAATACTGAAAGCTATTTTGAATTCAGTTATGAATTAAAACCAAAAGCTCTATTCTAGTCAAAACAACACTCTAATTGAATCTAAATATTAGTTTAAGAATCGTTACATGAATGCTTTATTTATTAAATACTCCAGAGCTTTAAAATATTAGTATAAAGAGATAGAAAATAGAAAGATAAATCTTTCTATTTTACAATAACCCCAGTCGAATAAAATAATTTGTTATATTTGATATATTTTTATTTCATTAATTAAAATGAATTGAATGTCTTTTGTTTATTGAATCTTATTAAGTGTGCTATAAAATTGACTCTCATATATATGCAGGTCTAAATCACACTGAAACACCCATTTACCATGTAAAGTAATGCATTTTAAATACGCTATATACTTAATATTGGATGACCTATATCATATATACAATGATCCATCCATATATTCACTTAATTATTTCTTAAGATGAATTTTATACTTCATCTTAAATTGACCATGATCTACATTAAAAGTTCAATTTTTAATACATCAGAGTTCAAAAATATGACGAGTCAGATGATAATTTACAACATAGTCTAAAGCGATGCCAATTTGACCAGTCCCTCAAAGCCTATCAAGCTTCTAAAAAAGAGCATAAGGCTAAACATTATTCTAGAACTTCAGAGTCTACTAAGAGCTCTACAATGGAATCAGAAATTCCCTTATTCTCTTCAAGCAATGATCATTGTTATAAAAAAATATTCGATCTTAGAAACATTCGAAAAATTACCATAAGTCAAGTAAACAAGATTCTTCGGGAAAGAAAAGAAATCGAAAGGGTAAAGAGAAAAAGAATGAATATTTGGAAAAGATGAAAGGGTCAACTGATCATAGCATAGATCGCTTATTGAGGATCACATGTTCAGTCAATGACATAATTGGAGGCATTCTCTCTACACATCTACCGAGGTGTTTTGATATCTCAAAAATGGAAACATATGATGAGAGCCAAAATCCCGATAACCAACTTGAGTAGTTCAAGAATTTCATGATGAGTTTTGATGATGATGACAAGTTATTATGTAGAGAATTTTCTCAAACCTTCAAGGATAACACCTTGAAGTGGTATAACAGATTACCATATGGGTCGATTATAATCCATTGGTGGCAGCACCCTAATGAATCTTTTGTGAATACCAAAGATGGATCAGCTGATTTTTTTGAACAAGTAGCTATTATTGCACTCAGTCAAGGCTGTTAGCTAGTTAGGCGGCTGATGTCGTTACCCGTAAGAAAGTAATAACTTTGGGTGGTTTTTTGAACCAAGTAGGAAATAAAATCATAGTAGAAGAAACTACGAGACTGAGACAGCCTTGTCAAGTTAGACCTACCCCTTCCAACTCTCTTCAAACAAGTGGCCGGTCCTAAACAACTGTTAACAATCTTTCAAAGAGTCATAAACATATTTATTATCGACCCTTGGTCAAATCAACCTATACAAGTACCACCATTCAGAGATAGATGAAGTCAATGCATTCACCCTACTCATTTTCAAGAGCTAAGTGAAAATATTACTGTGATTTATGACTGATCAAAGAGTTATATACAGTTCTGAAGACCCCACCTATTTAGACTCCGAGGGAAAATCGAAATACATGGTTCTGCAAGTATCACAATGACGTGGGGCATTATACTAAGTATTATATCACCTTGAAGCAAGAAATACAATCATTAATTGAAAATGGAAAGTTGACCACTTTTGTGAAATCACATGTGAGAAACATGTTATTTCCAAGTACAAGTGGACTACAAGAAGCTATCCAGTCGCTTGGAGACAAGCCACAAAATCTCCCAAACAGGAAATCACTATGGTGATTATTAAACAGTTGGATGTAGACTCAAAATACTTAGACCTCGACCCGTACTGTGATCGGGTGAACATGGTATGCGAAAAGAAGGAAATACAATAATGACCATATTCGGGGGGTATACAATGATATTTCTCTCAAGCTACTCTAGGAAAAGACATGTGGTTAGTCTGACCACACAATTAGATGGAAATATTATGCTCATTTGTATCAAAATTAGGATTTTTCCATAGTTTTCGATGAACATGATTTAAGAAATGTCGTTGGGCCACAAGAGGTTGCTCTGGTGATCAGAGCAACTATAGAGGGAACATAAATCCGAAAGATTCTGATCGACAGTGATAACTCATCTAATATCTTATTTTGGAAGATCTTGGCTATCTAGAATACACGCTGTTTCATCAACCGTTCACCAATGCTTAAAGTATGGAGTTGGAGGCCCAATAAGGGTTCTTTGAAGTAGTCAAAAAGTGGCCAACAAATGTTATGTTATCGCTTTATCTCAAAAGGTATTCAAAGTTGGGGCAACTAAAAAAGAATATCAATTACTAGAGTCTTGTTTGAATCCAAACAAGATAGATAATCCAAGAGAGACTCCTAGTGCATGATTCCTATCGAAGAGGTAGAAGTGTATAGTTTTTTAATGGAAAAACTTTAGGATTATGACCAAATTAAAACCGAAAATAAAATAAAAGTTGTTGTCATTTTTGTTTGACAAAGTCTATGTGTTTGCATGGTGTAATGAAGATGTTACAGGTGTACCAGCTAGCATCATTTTCCATCAGTTATCTGTGAGATACGATGCGAGCTCGGTAATCCATCGACAGAGAGCATTTTCCGCAGAAAAATTCAAAAACTATTATTAAAGAGCTAGACCTACTAATAAAAGCGGGTCACATTCCAGAATATTAGTATTTATTATGACTGTAATTCTAGTGCTTGTGAAAAATAAAAATGGAAAATGGTGGATGTGTAATGATTTTATTGATTTGAATAGGGCCTGCCCAAATGATCTTTTCCTTATTCCTCAGATAGATCATCTAATATATTCTACTTATGACAATAAACTAATATCCTTTATGAATGTATTTGCTGGATACAATCAGATACAGATAGATCAGAAGGACTATGATCATACTACATTTATCACTAATACGGGGTTGAATTATTATAAGGTGATGCCTTTTGGTACCAAGAATGCTATCGACCCTTCCAGATCCATAAAAAAGATTCAGGTGTTAATTGGAAGGCTGGAAGCTTTAAACAGGTTCATATTAAGGTCATCTGATAAGTGTGCACAATTCCTCCAAGTGTTGAGAAATGCTAAGGAATTTAACTGGTCCACAAACTGCGATAAGACATTCCTCGAATCAAGAAGTATACATCTTCGGCCAAAACCCTGTTTAAACCAGTAATAAGAGAAACACTCTATGTATACTTGGCGGTATCCGACCATGCGGTGAGTGTAGTGTTAGTCGGGAAGTTAATAATTACCCTCGCCCTGTTAATTATGTTAGTAAGAGTTTGTTGGATGCTGGAAAAAAGATATGTAGAAAAGTTAGCCTTAGCCTTGATAATAGCAGCAAGAAAAATTAGGCCATATTTTCAAGTGTATTCCATCACTATTCAAATTTCTTTTCCACTCCAAAATATGTTACAAAAACCGGATGTATCGGGTCGGATGACCATGTGGTCTATAGAATTGGGGGATTATGATATCCATTTTCTCCTTAAACAACAATTAAGGCACAAGATTTGGCAGACTTCTTGGTTGAGTTTCTTTCGGAGTGATCCTACGTAGCATCTTCTTTCAATAAGAAGGAAATAATGGGTAATCCGAATAAATGGAGGATCTAGTATGATAGGTTGTAGGGTAGGGATTTGCTTACTCTCCCTCTTTGGAGACTGAATGTACCAAGCGATACGTTTTGGTTCTAAGGAATCAAACAATGAAGCTCAGTACGAAGCATCAATAAATGGTTAAAGGCTTGCCCAACTATGTGGTGCCAAAAGAATCCGATTGATAAGTAACTAACAATTGCTCATACATCAAGCTCAGGGACAATCTCAAACGAGGAAAGAACATTTGATGAAATATTTGCAAGTATTAAGAAAAACCTCAGCCTTCTTTAGATGTGTACATTATGAGCATATGTCAAGAACTGAAAATTCAATGACCGATTCTTTAGCCACTGTTGCGTACACCGAGGCATATCCTTGGATTTTGGTACAAAAATTCCCTTCCATAATAACAACCCTAAAAATGAGAGTTTGAACTAAGAAAAGTTTCCATAACAACCACCTTTAGCTAATGAATATTAAATATTTTTGTAAGGGTTTGTGAGAGAAATGAGGTGTGTGCTAGTATTTAATATCTTTGGAAAAAGTCCAACCCTCTTAATGATGTCAGTTGGGGTATTTATAGTGTTTCTCTCTGACCAATTGGGCCATGCGGGTCGGATATTATGGTCGGGTCGATCATATGAGCCTGCAAGCCCCAGATATGAGTTGCTAGGAAAATAGCTCAGTCATTATACCACTCAAGCTACTATTCATCAGTTGACTTTTATTTGATTTGCCCAAACTTCCCTTCGGATAATATCAGAATCACTGCTGATATGCTTCCAGCGATATCCGAACTGATTATCTACAATAACAAGTCATGATTGGAGGCATGGGATCTAAGAATTCATTACTAAAGGAAGCCTTCCTGAAGACAAAAGCCTAGTTGTGAAATTGAATTTTAAAGCACATTGGCTTATGGTTTAAGAGGGATCCTTTACAAGAAATATTTTAGCATGCCTCTATTGCGTTACCTCAGATCCGATGAGTCCTAAGTAATTATATCTGAATTAAATGATGAAGAAGGCTCTGCCAATTGTGGCTAGAAAGCTTTAACTAAAAGGGTCTTACTATGAGAATATTATTGGCCATCCATCATGATGGATACTAAAGAGCTAGTTAAGTAGTGCTATACATGCGAAAGGTTTGGAAATGCATACATGTACCAACAGTCCCAATGGATTCAATATTCGAAGCAATGTCATTTGATTGATAGAGGCTTGATTTGGTGGGACCCTTATCAATGGCTTCCGGAGGGTGTCGAACTATTATACTAACAGTGGATTATTTCTCTAAGCGGGTGTAAGCTACACCTCTTTCAAGAACTACTTCCAACACATTAATCAAGTTTATAATTTCCAACATATGTTGTAGGTTTGGAATTCCTAGAAGTATTACAACAGATAGTTGAGAACAATGACATGGAAATTTTATGTACATCTAGAAGAATTCGCCATTGTTTCTCTTCACCTTTTCATCCCCAAGCTAGCAGACAGATAGAGGTTGTTAACAAAACTATTTTGATGGGTCTCAAAAACAATTTAGAAGGGGTGACAGGAAAATGGCCATATTAATTACAAGAAGTATTGTGGACCTATTAAACTACTCCTTATAGTGCCACACAAGAATCTCATTTTGCCTTGGTATATGAGATAGATGCAATAACACTAATAGAATCTACTCTTCCTTATTTTAGAGTTCAAAATTATTCTGAATAGGATAATGAAACAGCAGTAAGAGCTCAGCTAAACTTGATTTAAGAAAAAAAGAACCGAAGCTCATTTAAAAACGGTGCACTATCAAGGTTTGATGAGAAGCATGCATGCATCTAAAATTCGAAGAAGATAATTCAAAGTAGGGGATAAGGTTTTGATAAAAGTATTTTTACACACCAAAGACAGGAAATTCGAAAAGGTGGCACTGAACTCGGAAGGTCTGTATATTGTCAATGAAAAGACTAAGTAGGAAACATATCGGTTGGTTGATAAATAGGGTAGTCCACTGAGGCATTCATGGAACATCAAACACATGAGACTTTAACTTGAGTAAAATATGTAAATATTTACTTTATTTTTGTTTAATGTAAATATTTTGGGGAATAATCTTTCGAGCCCCGGTGGCACGGGGTATTTTAACGAGGTGTTCGAATTATTATTAATCTACCACATTTGCCTTAAACATTTATTCATAAGTATACTTATATATTAATTTTATTTTCCTTCAAATGGATTATATTTGAATGGCTTGCGTATTAGTTTTGTTTGCCTTCGAATGGATTAACTTTAGATCGCTTGTGTATTAATTTTATTTGGCTTCGAGTGGATTACCTTCGAATGTCTTGTGTACTAATTTTCTTTTCTTTAGAAGGGATTACCTTTGAATGACTTGTGTATTAGTTTGGTTACCTTCGAATGAATTACATTTGAATGGTTTGCTTATGAATTTTTTTTTCCTTCGAATGTATTACCTTTGAGTGGCTTCTGTATTATTTTTTTTGCCTTCAAATGGATTATAGTTAAATGGCTTGTGTATTAATTTTGTTTTCCTTCGAATGTATTACATTTGAAAGGCTTGTGTATTGGTTTTGTTTGCCTTCAAATCGATTACCTTCGAACGAATTATATATTAAATTTATTTTCCTTTGAATGAATTATCTTCGAATGTATTGGGTGTCAAATTCGTGCAATTTCAAGTAAGGTTTGATTGAATGATTAAAATGGATTGAGTTATAAAAATAAGAAATTATTGGAAAAATAGACAGAATCATTGAGTTAACAAACAAGTAGAAAATGTAGTAGGTGATCTAAGGAATTGTTTTGAATTGCAAAAATGCACTGGCCTTACTAACGAATTGCACAAAAACATCCAAGCAAAATAACTAAATGTCTTATGTAAAATAAGGACTTGCATGGTACAACAAGACATAGATCTATTTCCCTATATGGTCATTCTCGTCGATATTTTCTTATTCTTCTTCTTCCGAAGTCCCATTTTCGAAGTTCTTTACACCACTTTCATTGGAGCCATCTCTCGGTGAGTCCTCAGAAATACTCAACTGATCAACTATGGGTGTATCATTGAGCCATAAATTCTCTGGAACCAGTTCCCTCAGATACCCAAGGACTAGTGTAAGGAATCTCTTATGGAATTCCAAGACCATATCGGATTTGATTGAGACATCCATTTTGTTTAAATATTCTAGGATCCCATTAGCATATGCGCCCAAAGTGTCCTCTGTATCTTTCAAAGAATTAGCCTTGAGAGAAGCCACTTCGTCTTCATACTTTTTACAAGAGCCTGTTCATCACTATTCTCATCCAATAAGCATTCGATGGTTCCCTTGTCAATAATTTGTTGATTCTTCAGCAAAGTAATCTCCCCAGAGCTAGATGCACGCAGTTTTGCATAAACAATCTTTGTATTGGTCAATTCTTCATTGATCGATTTGACCTTTTTGGATAGATGACCAACCTTATTTTTTTCTCTTCAAGAGAAGCCTTCAATTTTTTTTCAACTCTTGAAGAGACTCTAAGGTTTCTCTATGGGACCTCACATCTCTTTCAAGCTCGAGAGTAGGCCTCACATAACTCAGCATCGAATACCCTAGTAGGTCATTATCACATAACTCAGCATCCCATGTTATTCAGGGAAGTCCTTCTCAAATGCTTCAAAATCAAACCCCCTAATATCCACCATCAGGTTTTCATCTCTAAAGGTATACCTCTCAAATGCAGGAAGTAATGAAAAAAGTAGATCAGATACAGAAATTGCAGGAGGATCGACAATGTAAATTGTATGAGGAATAATATTCAAACGCAGTACAATCTCTGAATGAGTTGAGGTTTTCTTTCTCTTCTTATCTCTTTTGCCACTTTCTTGTTTTATTCTATTACGTGTCTTCTTTTTTTTGGACAGAGGAAGCTTCGTGGGAACATCAACTCCTTCAATAGTGGCAGCAACAGCAGCTAACAAGGCTTCATCAATTTCATATGACTGGTTTTTGGTTCCAACTTCAACATCACTCTTTGATAAGACTTCATTATTTTTTTTATCATTTTTGTTCCGATGACTCGGGAATTTGTTCCTAGTTGGAAGATATAGCTTATCATCCATAAAATCAACTCTCTTTATAATGGAATAGGGTCGAAGAGGAGTGGAAATCTGCTCCCATGTCAACTCACACTCGGGGTTAGTCCTCCAAAGATGACTTCGAACAAAGTTAGCAGAAGTGAAATATTGATGGAAGCCATTAGACCACTTTTCCTTCATCCACAGATTTAGCTTCTGAAAAAGTGACCTTCACATCTTCCAGGTGGTGTATGTGAGGCTTCGAAATGGCTGTTAAAGAAATACGTTAGAGATAAGTTATAAAATATTAAGAGGAAATAATATGAGTTTGAAGAGGTCTACATATATTCTTCCAGAATCTGGTAAGACGACTCGGATCACCCTTATAGGTGATTATCTTACCATTCTCCCACCAGCCACTGATGAAGAGAAAGTTCATCTTTCATAATTTATATGCCTCCAGCAGATCATCTACCGTCTCGTATTCATTCCCCATGTAGAAGTAGTAAAAGGGAATTTGGAAGTTACGAGACAACCCCACAATAACAGCAAGTTGTTCCATTAGTATCAAGATTTTGGATAAATTGGATGCATGATGCATGCCATTAAGGTGAACCAGGCGTTCGGACTAGCCTGACTTGAACACAATCCTACTAAACTGAAGTAGTTTACGATCTTAGGGTCCAAGAGAAACTAGATGCCCAAATTGAGCACATTCGGATAAACCACTAGCTCCTTAGAGCCGTAGCTCATCGGAGTCTCTTTGAGTTTAAGAATCCCAAATTTAACACGAATATCCTATAGTTCATTTTCATTAAAATAAGTATAGGCAATTATATTTAGAGCCAAAAGGTATTTAACGCTAACCTTAACGAAGTTAGGTCCGACGCGTCCAACCAAAGACGAATGAAGCACTTCAGATTCTGCTTCAAGGGCTTTTCATTTTCCCTTGCCACCTTTAATGTATTTTTTCTTCGAAGCTTTTTTTTAACTGACTTCAAAGTCTCCCTGGTATGACCAGATGCCTCAAGGGAAGAATCATCACTGATATCTTCCATGTTTTCTTCTATGACCTTCATACCATATCCTGAAGGTTCACTATGTTAAGTATTAGTGTTCTCCTCTTTATTTGGTTGTTGAGAAAGATCTTGATTAGATTGAGATGGCTCAGCTGGTTGAGATACAAGGTTTTGGAAGGTTCAATATGTTAAGTATTAGTGTTGGAGTATTTTCTTCAAAATTGGAACCCATGGCTTTGCATGTTGAAGGAATCCGATGATTAGTGGCTCCTTATGATCGAGATAGCTTCCATGAACGACCATGGGAAGTGAACAACTGGGTAGTTAAAGAGGATTTGAAAGGAATATTTCATCTATTGTAGGGATAGACTCCTTCGTAGTCTATTGATTGAGTTACAAAAATTGTACTTGTGAAGGCATGTAACCCATCAACAACCCTAGTTTTTTTTATTCTCTTCATCTAGCTTAGATAATTTTAACGAACCGTCTTTGGTTAATGTGTTTTTGGTGGCGAACATACAAACGTCGGAATATTTCCGGAGAAACGTTCATATTGGTTGAAGCGGTGGAGGAGAATAAAATATTATCGGTGGCTAACTAGATATCATTAGCGAAGAACAATTTCTATCTTTTGGATGTAAATTTTCTCTCTTTAAAAATCTTTAAAATGGGAAAATGAGAGAAGAGCTTATAAAAGAAATTGTAAAAGACTCTTGAATACCCTACTAGGGAAGTTGAAACACTATTAACAACTATAACCCTCACCGAAGTGGAAATGTTTTTGATGATTGGCTCGCCTCACCTAGGGTAAAGAAAGTTTGTGGTTATAATCAAGTAATGACACGTGTCATGAAGTACAACTGGTTAAAAACACAAATTTTGGGCAATAACTATCTTCGAATGATGTCATCGGATGTGGTTTGGATATGTTCGTCACCCATACTCAATTAAAAAATATTGAAAAATTAGACTTGGAGAGATAAACAAGTGTGACTCAAATGAGATTCGAATATGTATAAGTTAGTCCTCCCAAAATACCTTGAGATGACTAAAGGGGCTAGATTATAGGGTTAAAAATATTTAGGGGTAATCACTTTGAGAGGGTTGGAAATATTTGAGGGTCACTTTCACCTTTTGACTTAGTTATTTCACCACAAGTGTATTTATTACTTTCTTATTTATTACCTTGTATTCAATATAAATGGATAATAGTTAATGGGCTTTTCATTATTCGCGCTTGGCCCATATCCATGATTTGACCTGTTAGGCTCATTAACCCAAAATTTGCATATAAAGGCTTTTGAAGATAGCATTGAAAGGGGTTGTACTTTATCTCTCTAACATTAAATATAACAACTCTGTTATCTCTCTAATTCTCGTCTTACAATTATTACACTTCCACCATATTGCCTAACTACTCTCCGAATTATTTTAATCCTTATCATTTTATCATCTAATTTCTTTCATTTGGTCTGTTCCTCGTGTCCATCATATATGAATAATTAGAATACTCATGCGTTTCTGAAGCATCTAGATTGTCCACCTTATTTTGAGAGATATGACCTAAATATTTTTATAAAGATATTCATGGTCAAAATATTTCAATTTGATTTCCACATGATACATAAATTTGGATAACATCATTACAAAATTTATTTATTGCAATCCTTGGCAGAGATAGTAGGCGCCAACGCGTTATATAATTAATACATTTTGCAACTTCTTTACAATTTAATTACCACTATATGTAGCGATGTTTTACCATCACTAAATTTTTGCGATTCATTGTATCTATTGAATGAAGATCAAAAGATCTTTGAGAACTGTAAGATAAAAATAAAGAACTACTATCTGTAAAAATATTTTACCATCACTTAACTTTGGCGATTTAATGTATCTACTTAATAAGGATCAAAGATTCCTATGAGTTGGGTATAAATTGAAATATAAACTAGGATTACTTAATGTCTAAAATTTGGTGCAACACAATTATTCTTAATTTAATATATATATATATATATATATATATATATAATTTTAATTTATAGGTCTCTTTATTGGTTGATTCTGAATTTTTGGGACTGAATTACTTGGTTATTAAAAATTGCAAATGAATGATCATGTATATCTTTGACTTTTAGGTAAAATCAACAAAGAAATCACCTAAATCGGAGAACTGACTGCCAATATGTGCTATTCTTGAGTTAGTCAATCAGGTTTTTCAGATTCATTGTGAACACTTAAAAGTCAAAAAATCTAATTTTTGTTTTGAATTATGGATTAACTTATTGAATTTTAGATATGAAACTTGACCTTGTAATTAGGATTAAAATAATTTTCTTATAGATATTTACCATTACCGTGAAATTAATTATTGATTTGCATCAAATTTTAAATAAATATTTATTGGGTTCCATCCCTCTATATGGTTGGGTTGTTAATCTCTTTTATAAAGAGTAGTCCATTACAATAGTCTAATAGATATCCATGTGTTCTTGCCGAATAGACATATCGTTCTTTTCATTCTACCTGAAGAAATTGGATTAGGTTACCTAAGGTATAAAAATATTATATACTCACAACAGTTAAACATAATAATCGCATATATATAACATAAATAGACAAATCATTATCAGATTCTAGGTTGTGATTGCGATATTATATGTATCGTACACTCGTTATAATCATTAGCGTAGACGTTAGGCGCCAATGCGCTATAAATTTACCTATGGAGCAAGTAATTTAAGGTTTGACATTGTAGGTGATATGTCATATCTGGTCAGCCAAGCCTTCCTTTGGGGCGTACCTTATTGATCATGGTAACTAAAGAAACCTTTCAACAATGAAGAATCAGTCATGCATAATTATGGTGCATGTAAACGCAACCACCATATCATACAATAGGTGCTCACCTTCAAGAAATTTATGTGGTAGTCTTCCTTAGTGGTTGGCCTACACAAATAATAACTGTTCATTAAGCTGTGAAGCCCCAAATTCCTTTCATTTCATGACTTTTCTGACATTTCCCACTCAGGTAGGATACCATGTCCACCAGTCACTCCCAGAGAATGAGCATTTGAATGCCCGCATTTTATTACATACTGCCGCGACTTGATATCTATCTTACTAGAAAAGATCTGAACTCGTTGTACCACAATATATTTTGAACGTCTGAAGTAATTCAAAGAGGTTATCAAACTTTATATACCTGAAACAAAACAATCCCTCAATATGGAGGTCATCACTTTGTACATCCTAGAGACCAAGTGGCATCAGCAATGGGTAATTACATCCCATCACGTGACCCACATTAGATGTTGCTCAATATGCACATAATGAGTTACATAAATGTGAACCCCTAAACATATATCATAGTACCCAAACATTACAAACACTTTAAATAATTAGCAACCCTAAATCTGCAAAAAATATTTAATAACGTATTAGAAATATGTTTTCCCATCATACATAAATAACTTAGCTATAATAAACATACAATAAACCTAAAAACATACATACACATGATATCATAAATTTATGAATTGGTTGGCTGCACTTTAGTATGGAATATGTACAACAACCTCACTCGAAAATATCAAACACAACATTGAAAACCTGTAGGTTTTTGGACCTGTAGTACACCTTCTCCATGACTACCACCCAGGTGATGGCGATGAAATGCAGTTCATTACGACGACCATGATGTTGGTCGCGGAAAATTTCACCTGTTCTGATTTTTTCGTGGCAACCAACCCTATGGTCACAGTGAACTTCCCAATTTCAGAAAAAATTAAAACCTCCCACTTTATGAGTTAAGGTATCATGTTGAATTGTATTTCCAAAAATGGTCATGCAAATTAACATAAAATAAAATATAAACATTTTAAATACCCCCGATCACACCATTCGAGCCCTAAAAATTCATGTCTATGTTTACCTAACACCTACTAATGCATAAGTCTCTAAACAGGAATAATAATCATAAAATATAAAATTAGAGACTGTTTTTCTCCCAACCGAATCAATTAGAAAATAATTGAATTTTGAGATACTTAATTTACAGTTCTTATTCATTTACGAAGAGGAATCAAAGTCAGATATAATAGTACTTGTTAGATCATAATAGAATAAATCAAGGTATCCATATCCATAGTTTTAAATCAGGAATCTAATTCCTCGTACAATAGAAATAATAGAAATAGAGAAATTAGGATTTGCCATATGATCCCCTTTAGTATTTTTTTATTATCTTGAAGCGAAAGCTTTTGACTTATGCTGAGAGAAAATGTGGACTATTAGTACTTCTATTTGATTGAGAGTTGGTGATAAACTCTTATTGGAGGAGTAGATTAAGAGTTGGTAATAACCTTTTATTGGAGGAGTAGAACAGATACGCACAACATTGTGGAAAAAGATATTGAAGATAAAGAGAGAAAATACTATAGAATTTAGAAACGAAAAATTAAAGCTAATTTGTCGCTTAATATTAATTGAAGTGAATCAGTTACTAATTATATATAATTATAAAAATCGTTTAATTGTACATATCCTTTTTACCATTATAAATGCCATTTTTTTTTCATATACTTCACTACACATTTATTTTATTTATAATTAATCTCTAATTCAAATAATCCATTTATTTTTCATGGTAAACTCTCTGCCAATAGAGAACCTAACCATTATTGAGCTTTAAGTCTAATACTTAACCGCTGAACAAAATGATCTTCCCGCTAAATATAGTTTAGCACAACCAGTAATCCCACATTCTTTGTAACACCATAAGACTAAAAATAATATTATAGTCATATAATAATAATAATAGTATAATTTGTCAAATATTATAATTGATTATTTTAATTAGAGTTACCACAGTAGACATGAATACCCTAAATTACACATGATGAGACATTCCAATTTAAGATTTCTTATAATCTTCAACTTCGATTATTCAACTGAATTGTATTGATATATATATATATATATATATATATATATATATATATATATATATGTGCACTTATATAATTTTGTTGTTTACAAATAATAACTGAACGCTTGTTTATATTAAACGACAACTAATTGATAGTGTCGGGATAGAGATAGAGCACCCCCTTCAACACCTCATCTTTAGGGGGCTCAATCAGCAACAACACCCCTTCAAGACCTCAATTTCATGGGGCTTGGTCAACATCAATACCCCCTTCAACACCTCATCTTCAGGGGGTTCGGTTAGCAACAGTATCCTTTTCAGCACCTTATCTTCAGGAAGCTCGGTCAGCAACAACATCCCCTTCAACATCTCATCTTCAGCAGTCTCATCAACAGCAACACCCTTTCCGCACCTCATCTTCAGGAGGCTCGATCAGCAACAACACCCCTTTCAGCACTTCATCTGCATGGGGTTCGGTCAGCAACATCACCCCCTTCAGCATCTTATCTTCATTACCTTATCTTCATGATATCTTCCTCAACACTTCATCTTTAGCACCTTATCATCATGACATCTTTCTCAACATTTCTTCTTCAACATCTCATCTTCATAAAGGAGATTTATGATGAGTAATAAGTTACTAGAAAACGTTAGAAACATTATGATGCAGGAGACGGTTACAATACCTAATCTATTCTAGCTTGTAAGTTATTTTTAGATATTTCTTTTTTTTAGTGTTTTCCTTTTCTAGTTAAGATTCTAGTAATTTTCCTTATTTCGATTCTAGTAATTTTCCTTATTTCTAGGAACTTCCTATTTTATGCTTTAGGGTTTCTCTATATGTTTTAGGGTTTCTCTATATAAAGAACCTTAGGTGCTATGTTTTAAAAAACTTTTCATCATCATTATTAATCAAAGTCTTTGAGTTTTCGAGATTTGTTTTCTGGTGGATTCCAAAGTTTTTTCTTCAAGTTTGACACCCGCGAACTTGAACCTTCAATTCTAATACCAACGTTTGTTGTCTTAGTGCATCCGACTGCGTCAAGTGGTATCAGAGTAGGCAATATCCTACTCTTTTCAAAGCTTGAACAACTATGGGTGATCAACCAGTAACCAGGGCCGACATTGAGGGTTTCACAGCGAGTTTGAACGAATCAACCACGAACCTGGAAAATCTGGTGGCAGCGTTAACTAATCAGATTGCAGCATTAACCAATCAGATTGCTAACGCAGGACAAGGAGAAGGAGAAGGAATGGGATGAAATCAGAATCGACAAGGCAGACACATACCAGTTGTTGAGGATCCACCCCGAGTCCGACATGGTGGAAAGAACCGACTGCCTGTTAGAAACAATCAACAATAAGGCAGGCATAAACGTGTCGCTGTTGATGATTCTAGCTCGGAGGAGGAATTGGAAGAGGAAGAGGCAGAACAAGGGAATCAAAATAATCATGATTACAGAGTGAAAGCTGATATTCCATTGTTCTATGGTACTATGAGTGTCGAGGACTTTCTCGATTGGCAAGTTGATGTTGATCGGTTCTTTGATGTTATAGAAGTCCCGAAGAGTAAACAGGTTAAGATGGTGGCTATCCGGTTAAAGAAGACTGCAGCTGTTTGGTGGGACAAATTGGCTATTCAAAGGCAAAGACAGAGGAAGGGTCCAGTTAGAACATGGCGCAGAATGAAGCAGCTAATGAGTGAGCGGTTCTTACCGGAGGACTACGAGAAGATTCTTTACAAGATGTACATTGATTGTGTATAAGGAAGCAGGACCGTGACTGATTATACAACAAAGTTCTTTCGTTTCTCTGAACGTAGTGAGTTAAACGAAACAGAGAATCAGAAGGTGGCTAGATACATCAGTGGTTTAAAGGGCTCTCTTCAAGGGAAAATAAGGTTACAGACTGTGTGGACAGTTCAAGAAGCATCTAGTCTAGCCTTGAAAGCGGAATTGATGGAGAAATCATCTCGGGGCTTCACAAATTTCAGGAGACCCTCGATCCAGAACAACGTCGAACCAGCCGGAGAAACGGACAAAGGCATGGTTAACAGAGATTCCAACTCTAACAACAAAGGAGCAAGTAGCTCAATTAGTGGCATTCAGAAGGACAAAGCACCCACTCCGAAACAGAACAATCCTTATGCTAGACCAACCACCGACAAGTGTTTCTGTTGTCAAGGAACAGGTCACAGGTCGCATGTTTGTCCCAGTAGGAAGACGGTTGCATTGCTAGAAGAAGAGGAAGACGACTTTATGGAGAATTAGGAGTATGAGGGAGTTGAATTTACGGAAGAGGAATCTGAGGATAGAATCAGCATTGTTTTACAACGACTGTTGCTATCATCCAAAGAAGAGGGACAACGCAAGAATCTGTTTAGAACGCATTGTTCTATTCAGAACAAGGTGTGCAATGTGATTGTTGACAATGGGAGCTCCGAGAATTTAGTTTCTCAAAAGTTGGTGGCATATTTGAAACTAGCCACGACTCGTCATGAGAAACCGTATGGTCTTGGATGGGTGAAGAAATGATCTACAGTACGGGTTAGTGAAACTTGCAAAATTCCTCTATCAATTGGTAAGCATTACAAAGAGGAGATAATTTGTGACGTTTTGGATATGGATGTTTGCCATATTATCCTTGGGCGACCATGGCAGTACGATAACGACATTACCTACCGAGGATGGGACAATGTGGTCATGTTTACACGGGGGAATCATAAGATTGCAATGGCTCATGTCAAGGATTTTGGTAGCATTGCAACAGAGAAGAAGTCAAGCTTCCTCGTCATGTCGCATGATGATAAAGAACTTGACAAGGCTGTTAAGGAATCACAGTATTTTTATCCGGTTGTGGTCAAGGGGTTGATGAGTGCCGTGACGGAGGAGACAACAACTTCATGTTAGGTGTTAGAAATTTTGGAAGATTAAAAGGAGTTAGTTGCTGAGGAACTACCTGACAACTTGCCTCCTATGCGTGATATACATCATCACATTGACTTGATCCCGGGTTCTAGTCTACCTAATCTTCCCCACTATCGAATGAGCCATAAAGAGAATGAAATTGTACGGGAATAGATTGAAGATTTGCTGAAGAAAGGGTTAATCCGTACCATTTCTTCTCGTTCCAAAGAAAGGTAATGAGTGGCGAATGTGTGTTGATTCTAGAGCCATCAACAAGATCACAATCAAATACCGGTTTCCTATCCCTCGATTGGAAGATATGCTTGATGAGTTGAATGGATCAAAGGTGTTTTCCAAAATAGATCTTCGAAGTGGGTACCATCAGATTCGAATCAGGCCTGGAGATGAATGGAAGAGTACTTTTAAGAGTAAAGACGGATTGTACGAGTGGTTAGTGATGCCTTTCGGCTTGTCAAACGCACCTAGTACTTTCATGAGATTGATGAATCAGGTTCTCCGTCCTATCATTGGGTCCTTTGTAGTAGTTTACTTCGATGATATTTTGATCTATAGCAAAGCCAATGACGACCATTTAGAGCATGTACGGCATGTGTTACAAGTCCTCCAAGAAAATCAGCTGTACGTGAATTTAAAGAAATGCACATTCTGCACAAGCCAACTGCTGTTTTTGGGGTTTGTCGTTGGTGAAGATGGGATTCAAGTAGATGAAGTCAAAGTGCGTGCAATAAAAGACTGGCCCGTACCCAAAACCGTAGCTGAGGTACGCAGTTTTCATGGTTTGGCTACTTTCTACCGGAGATTTGTAAGAAACTTCAGTACTCTTACTGCACCTATTACCGAATGCTTGAAGAAAGGGAAGTTTCATTGGGGACCAGAACAATACGAGAGTTTTGCATTGATTAAGGAGAAGCTTTTTACTGCTCCTCTGTTAGCATTGCCGAATTTCGATAAGATATTTCAAGTGGAATGCGATGCTAGTGGTGTAGAAATTGGTGCTGTGTTATCTCAGGAGAAAAGACCAATAGCTTTCTTTAGTGAAAAGTTAAGCGAAGCACGATAGAAATGGAGTACTTATGATCAAGAGTTCTATGTTGTATTCCGAGCTCTTCGATAATGGGAGCATTATCTGATTCAGCAAGAGTTTATTCTGTTCACTGACCACCAAGATCTGAAGTTTCTTCACAGCCAGAAAGTGATAAATAAGATGCATGCTCGTTGGGTAAGTTTTCTGCAAAAATTTCCTTTCATTATTCAGCATAAGTCTGGAGCTCTTAACAAGGTAGCTCATGCTTTGAGTAGAAGCGCTTCCTTGCTAACTACCTTAGCACATGAGATTGTGGGTTTCGAATTTTTGAAAGAGTTATATGAAAGTGATGCTGAATTCAAAGGATTATGGGACAAGTGCAACGGTAAGCATCCTTCTGCAGACTTCCATATTCGCGATGGTTATCTTTTTAAAGGAGACAGACTGTCATTCCTTGCTCGTCGTTACGAGAGAAGCTGATCCGAGAATTGCACAGTGGTGGTCTTAGTGGTCATTTGGGACGGGATAAGACAATTGCAAGCTTGGAGGAAAGGTAATATTGGTCGCACCTTAGGAAAGACGCTGGAGCTATTGTTCAGAGGTGTTTTGTTTGTCAGGTTTCTAAGGGACAATCTCAGAACACAGGTCTTTACATGCCGTTATCTGTTCCTGAAGATATCTGGCAGGACCTATCTATGGATTTTGTGTTGGGGTTTCCGAGGACGCAACGAGGTGTGGATTCTGTGTTTGTTGTTGTCGAGAGGTTTTCCAAAATGACACACTTCATTGCTTGCAGAATGACCGCAGATGCAACCAACATAGCCAAATTGTTTTTTCGGGAAGTTGTGCGTCTCCATGGGGTTCCGAAGTCAATAGTTTCCGACAGGGATACTAAGTTTCTCAGTCACTTATGGATTACATTATGGAGAATGTTTGGAACAAGTTTAAAACGAAACTCTACAGCTCATCCCCAGAGTGATGGGCAAACCGAAGTCACAAACAGGACACTGGGTAACATGATTAGAAGTATTTGTGGTGATAAACCGAAACAGTGGGATTTAGCTCTACCGCAGGTCGAGCTCGCTTACAATAGTGTCGTACATTCCGCAACAGGGAAATCGCCATTTACGTTGGTATATACCTCTGTCCCGAAGCATGTGGTTGATTTAGTTCCACTAACGAAAGCTCCTGGAGTTAGTGCATCAGCTGAAGCTATGGCTAAAGACATTTTGGACACTAAAGAAGCAGTCCGAGCTAGATTGGAAGAGATAAAAAGTCCATGTGACTAATATAAATACGAGAGGTCTAGTTGTAAAAATGACGATTCATGGAATATACCTTTCTCTCCATTATTTCTTATATTTTTAGTCTTATTCTTTAAAAAAAAAACCTATTTGGTGTTTGATTGAAGTTTTATATCACTAACAACCGACCAAAAAAATATTTCATAATTCATTTAACAATTAAAATATTTAATTTATGAATTTTTGTCGATTTATATATATTCAATAAAAATTGACATATATCTTAAATATAACCTTTTCTTTTCTTTGTTTTATTAGAAATACGTTAAAAAAAAGTTTGTCTCAAGCTAATAGAATGAAACTTTAGATTAAATAAGAAATTAGAATGTGGGAGAATATTCCAAACTCCAAGTAGCTTAGAAACAATTCAAGAAGCCTGACAAATAGGATGAAACTTAACACCAAATAATCCGATCTGTAAGAGTTGGTAAATAAGGATCTATTTATTATCAAGTAAATTTTGCGACAGCATTGTATTTTTGTGGGAAAAAAGGTCGGGTCCATATGTTTTCCACCTAGTAATGTCTTACAGAGTGTTCCCAGAATCATTTATTCCTCACTTGATCACATAAACAAGATTCTCTCTCCCACTAAAATGGTATCATCTCAAATTTTAACTTCTATTAATTCTCAACGTCAAGCGAAAGAGCATATATCAGTGCTTTAAAATACTTGATGATGAATTCATTTTGTATCAGCCCAAATATATTTTTTACACAATATATTTTTTAAACATAAAATAACATTGTCAAAAATAAATAATGACGTCATCATGGGTTGATTGATCAATCGGACAAGAGACGGTTTTACGTTAGAATCGTTTTTTTCTTTTATAGTCGGTTGATTTAATAGGTTATGTTTTTTTGTTATTAATATTTTTAGATTTAGAGTTTCGTTTTTTATATCAATATCGGTTTGTTGTTTGTTTAGACGATGTATGATTTGACCATTTTATGTTTTGACGGTTGAAAAAGTTATTGTGTTTGTTAGCCACGTTTGATAACTGTATTTATAGTATCTAATCATGTGTACGTGGACGTCTTCGATTTTATTTTTTTTATTTTCGATTTTCATGTTAGGTCTCCGTGTTTAGAATTTTACCTTCGTATGAGGAGTCAAATATATCATCTCTTACAATTTTTTAGCAAGTCTATTTGTCCCTCCCGTAGTTCTCTTGACACTTGTTGAAACTATGTGGTTAGAACTGCACGGGAAACGCCTAGCGGATCTTGTTATCTGTCGTGCTGATCGCTGCTACTTATATCCTCGGATGTATTTTTTCTTCGATCTGGATCCTTAATGATACATCTTATTCATTGTTTTTGGATTTAACATATTATAGGACCTTTTTGTGCTCATCGAATTCGCCAATTTCGTTTGATAAAATGCTATTCGTCTTATTATGAATTTTTTCCTTTATATAGAGAAAATAATAACTTATTTACATTTAAAGAGCTTGAGGTTATAGTTAGAGGGTTTCAGAGGCGGTGGTGTTAGGTCGACTAGAGACGATTGTTCTGTTGATGATAAGGATCCTCATGAAGAGGTCACCAACTGTAGTAGGTAGTTTGAACAAATTGCAGAGGCTTAGGCGCCTCGTCTAAACTGACGGTTCTTCTCTCTTCGACTCTCTTACCTATGTTAAACCAATCCCAGATCTCATACTTATTAGGTTTTAAGGATTCCTATGCATGAACTATGGAAGAAAGTATTTAGCGAAGTATCAAATTTGTTTCTCTCGCTAACCATATATTTCTCCTATTATCTCTCTAGAGTTATAAAAATTAATAACGTCAAACTAATAAATGGTTTAAGTATTTATAGGTGGGAGTTTGGGTTTCCAACACATGTGAGGACCCAAGTAATTGAAGATTTTTGTTTTAGGTGATAAACGCCTAGGAAAACTGAAAAGTTTTTGAGAAGCTAGCTGTTATACCTATGATGTAAAGTGCACACGTGTAGAAGAGTGTAAGACTTCTCTGACAAACGTAATCACTCAAAAATCATTTTGGAAGAATATGCACGCCTATGTAAGAATCCAAGTGACACATGGACTTGGAGCAGAGCATGCATTTGTGTTGTTAGAAATCGTTGTGACACATGGATTTGAAGTAAAACATGCAATGTGTGATCAAGAGCTTAGAAATATGTTTAGTTATGTCATTGTTCCAATGAGAAATATAGGGAAAAGGAGATCGGACGTCTTTGAGGCACTTTCATTACTTCGGTCCTTGTTCGAATATCTTCATAAGGACTGGAGGCTACTGATAAGTCGAAGAGATATTTGAAAGAATACTTAAATTGGTTAAGTAAATGAGTTAATTTGGTTTGATAAAAGTCTTGTAAAGAAACCCAACAAATGTGTAATATTGAGGGGCCTTATGTAATAAATAATAATTATGGTTAATATTAGTAAAGTAATGGGGTGAGGTGACCATAAAAGAGGGTCATCGTGTAATTTATGGATCTACCCCTTGTACTATATAAAACAACACATTTTTTGGGAAAAGGGATCAATCATTACTTTATTATAACTTTTGTCAATTTCTCTCTCGACCTTTCTCGTATTTCTCTCTGTAAAATATTCTCCTCCAAACATAGTTTAGACAGATAACCCATCTAAGAAATATTTGGAACTATCAACTTTTATTTTCACAACATGATTCGAATGCCAGACTTCATCCTACCCATAGGTCACTATGCTCTG
Source organism: Limnanthes douglasii subsp. nivea (assembly GCA_036936605.1). NCBI lineage: Eukaryota > Viridiplantae > Streptophyta > Magnoliopsida > Brassicales > Limnanthaceae > Limnanthes > Limnanthes douglasii. Next base: position 241,940,560 of record JAUPFV010000003.1, on the reverse strand, counting down.
GTTGGATGGTTGTCATCAGAGTAAACTTTTTCATAATTTAGAATTTCCATTATTTTTAACTCTATCTCATCCTTGGCTATCTTTTACTAATTGTCATTAAAACCGTTTTTCATGTTTTAGATAAATTATGCGGAGCCTTAGTTTAAGAGGTTCAGTTCGCTCCAACGAACAATAGTTGGACCATTTTACATACTTTGCCTAGATCACAGCCAGTTTTAACATAAGAGTTATGGTGCGCCCCAACCAACAATAGCTTGCCTTATTTCACACTTTGGCTAGACTAAATACAAGTGTAACATAAGAGCTTTGGTTTGTTCTGACCAAGAATAATTGGACCATTTTTGTAGAGGACTTGAAGGAATTCCACATCTTCTACATGCATAAATGGACTTTATATATATATGGAAAAAATTACATTAGTTAATCAGTTATGTAGGTAACTTGTTAAAAACCGTCCTCCACTACCAGAGTATGAAAGATTACATCAACGGTCATTACATTATAATTACAACGCAATCAAAATGAAACAATGCTCAAGCAATCAAAATCTTAGGAACTGTAAATCTTTAGTATTCGATATTCCAAAGATGGGGAATGGCCTTTATTCTTTGTCTACAAGATTATAGATTCATGTATTACTCTTCTTTACAACTGTATAAGGTCCCTTCCAACTAGGCCCTGGATTTCCCGCTTGGAGGTCCCTGGTAATAAGAAATACATTTCTGAGCACATGATCCCATACTTCAGAACCACGATATTTAACAATACATGCATATCTACTCATCATCAATGTTTGATAGTGTTAAACTCTCAGATGATCTTTCGTTCGCTAGTCCTTAATCACGTCTAAATCCAACCTTATTCCCAAATCATTTGCTTCTTTGGAACAGTTAGTCACTAATAAGCCTGACTCTTCAATCTCCACATACAAACACAAGGTGAAGCTCAAAAATACCAGCCTCATATGCAGCCTCGTTATTAAAAGGTTGGAAACTGAAATGGATGACTTGAGGGAACAAACCAAACTAAAGCCCCACATCTCGAAGTGCTAGACCTATTATTGGTCCGAAAAATCCACTTCATAGTTGAACTTTCTAGGAAAGGTATTACCCTTTCAGCATGCAATTTAGTAAATAGAACAGTAAATGCTTAGTATTTGATATCATTCATGCGTTTAAATTATATGTCACAATCCCCTAGCTCAACCAACCATTATGTCAATCTTCCATATATATATCTGGTTACTAGAGTATGCTTCGTAGTGGAAAGAATTTCAGAGATTTACTAAATGAGCATACAAATGAGTTTTTATTTTCCTTACAACAATGACCAATGCAAATGCTTAATTTCGTAGCTGAATGTATCTTATTTACAAACTGAGTAAACTATTACTCACACAGTAGACGATATTTAGAAATTTGTCAACTTTTCTTACAAAATTGTACTCACAATATAACCAGATACTTACAAATAGATAAATAGTATTTCCATTAAAAAATGTTTACACAAAACCTCAAGGGATGACAACTATTTTTTTAATCTTTTCAAACAGTCGGTCACATTCTTTAGTCTAGCGGAAACAATTAGCCATTTTAGCATCGATAATAAATGAAAGCACTTATCTGAAGAATAATAAAGAAACACATTGAAGTCCTTCGATCTCCAAGTCAAGACTTTTTTAAGGCCAAATATCCACAGGCTTCCGTGACTTGTCTTGGGTGGATTTGAATACTATGTTGGCAGAGGTACTTGTATTTATTAGTATTATCTTTATCATAATGACTGCACTAATGAGTACATCATCTTTATGGAGGCTTGCCACCCCTTTGAGATAGTCATCATCGAATATGATAAGGGTATAAGAGGCTCAATAAAAATGAGTTGAGATCTTCCCTGAATACTGATATTCAATGATCTCAACATCCCTCTTTCTAGAGGTATTAATTGCCCTGGATAAAGAGTCACCCTCAATAATGGTTGCTACAGAGATAGTTGTTATGATATGCAGATTATGATATGGGTCTAAGTATTCACTGGACATGTTAGGGAGCTCAATTTCATATTCCATGATTACAATGGCTTGATCTTCCTTGGGAAACCATCATTTGTGCCTCAGCTTTTTCATCAATTGGCCTCAGTTCGGTTCTTGTATATCCTCCTGCCAAAACTGTAAAATTCTTTAAAAAGTTGATTAACTTTCAATTATCAATAAAAGTATGTACCTTATATTATATTGATATGCAATCCATGATCTTCCAACCGTTTTTGTTATGAATCCTACAAAATGTTATACTTCTCTCCTCCCGAGGTCTTGTTATCAAGAAAGGCTTCCAAAATAGATTAAAACTCTAAACCTTCTCATAGATTTCTTCTAACTAAGACCCGTGTAATTATCATGACATACCATTTATTTTTATGGTAATCATGGTCACAGTTAGAAGGTTCGACCCGTTCCTAAAAACTTAGTTAGTATCGACTTGGTCGGAGGTTGCTATTATGGAAGCCTAGATTTGGTGGTAGATGGAGGGTAGTGGGGTTAGTTTTTATGGACCAATGTACCTGAAAAACTACCGCAATACAGGTATATACTGGGTTCTGATGGTAGGGCACAAACTGAAATTGTCAGTTCGGGATCAGTCTCAACCTCTTTGTCTTTTTCACCTTTATGTGCGACTCTACTTAAGTCAAGAGCTCCCCAAAATAAGGCTTTCAATTTCATAACATTGTCAACCAATAACCCGAAAAATTATATTGCTTAAACGAAGCGCAAGCTACCGTTTTGTGGCAGTCATCAGGGTTGTTTTTTGTTTGGACAAAAGACCTGGTGTAATCTCGTAATTTCACCAATCTCTTGCTTACAATGCATAATAAAGTCACCATAAACTTTGATTTCATTTCTTTTAATAAACTAATCCCTGAATAGGGCTCACAAAGAACCCTTTATTGAGCCGAAGGGTATGTGATTAAACTATGTACAACATTCCCTCTAAAGGTTATCGAAAATTTCTGACACAAAAGTCGGTCATCCTGGGCGAAACTCAACATTAATTCCCAAACTGCGTGATATGATGACATGGATCTCCTGAGCCATTATATGTGTCCTTCTTGTACTAGTCAAACTTCACGGAAACTTCTCGGTAAGAACCTCTGACGCTAAAAATGATTTGGCTAAATTGTTCTTATGACTATAGGGTAGTCCCTCGGCACCATCATTCGAACCTGGGTATTGATTCGATTCTTTGTACATTTTTGGGTCGTTAAAATGAGGGTAAGTGGCATTAGACATGTACAGATTATTTCTGAATAGAGGTATATTTGGTCAGAAACCATGTCATTGGCCCGATGCCAGGATGGGGAAGAATTTTATATTGACTCCTGGTGCATGTTGATTCTATGGTTGAGGTATAAATTGTGGTATATGTTGCAATATGAGGTTCAACCATCAACGTCTAAACAATACCAAATGTAACATCATAAATACCTGTAAACAAATTAAACTGGTATCATATGTATTTCATCTCACAATTATCCTTTTATAGGTCTCTTAATGAAATTTGGTCACAACTTATATTATTTATGTATATTATATGATGCATGAATCAATTTGAGATACTAAAAGTCTCACATCTTTCGTATGTATGTCATTCTGGTCTCGTATGTATAATACTGATGCTCTCACATCTAGCGTATACAAGAATCAACCGGTCTTGCATATAGTGCAAGAAAATTCGACTAGTCTTGCGTCTTCAAATACACAATATTTTTAAAAACAGAATTGCATAAATAAGAAAAAATTACAATTGTTATCATCTTTTGCTATGTTAAAATAAATATGTCTCTATTCTTATCGATAAAAAATATTTCATCGACAAATAAAAGTAGACGACAATAAAGAAAACCTTGAAAACAATACCCGAATGCTATGAAATATTGCTTGAAGTTGTTTTATAGAGTACATTCTATATGATAGTCACTCATAATATCAAGTTTATTCAATATGTTTAAGTATCATTTACCGAAATTAAACAAAGTATAACTATCTCTGAAAAATCCTTTTCTAGCTCTCTCTAAAGTATCCCATGTGAGACAGTAAGAAATGTTTAAACTGTAAACATGTTTAATAAATCATTTTATACTTTTCACTATCACAAAATTGTTTGATTTAATATAATCTTGAATCTATTTAGCAATCAGCTCGGATACCAAATGTTTCCTACGTTCTTTACAAAAAATGGTATTGCAAGTATTTAGGTCAACAAAACACTTGATGCCCATGAAGCCAGTGACGAGTCAAGTGATACATAAAGTGTCCATTAACATCACTTTGATACTTTGTTGATGTAGTAAGTAGTTTTTTAGCTCCAGTATTATGTATATATGTGAACCAAAAACCATGCTCTAAGGCATAACAATATAAATCTTAACTTAGAGTTGCAGGAGCTTGATCAAAATATTTCCCAACACCTATAGTTGCATCAATCCAACCAATAGTAGCAAATTGTTTTTTTATTATGATAAACCGCAACTACACTTCTAACTAGCTAATTCATTATTTGAGGCTTCAATTAAACTTAAGCTAGACTCTTTACGCATTTCTTCAGCAACCATATTAATAGTATGATGTTATATATGAAAATCTAACAGTTTTTAAACGCTCAACATTAAGAAATGTTAGCAAACCCACAAACTCCATCTCATTCGTAAATAAAAAATTCCTATTATCACCGCAACAATAGGTTATAGTATGATTACCTCTAACCAAAACATACCATCTACTTTCAACATATTTTTACATACTTTCAAATATTTCAAACTTACTAAGATGATTGCAGTTTGACCATTCCGTTTGAAAATATACACTCGAGGTCTAGACATTGTCTACCTCCATTGCACGATTCCAAAACAATTAGTAGCAAGCATTGCATCTCGCAAAATATACAAGCCTAATCTCGCATAATATACATACTCTAATCTCCCATACTTCATACAATTTTTTTGTAGTCTTGTATATATGAACACTAATATGGATGCATGCATGTCTTGCATATCTTAAGTATGTATCACATGCGAGATGTATGGTATTTATGCAATATCTCGTGTTAAATATCACATGTGTCTCGCATCTTCTTATTCCAACGTCTCGCATATTCTTAAACGCTACCTGCAAACTGTAAACGCGACTTCTCAAATATTTCACAATCTTAAAGTAACTGTTAACTCGAAAAAATACACTTTACAATGAGTTTATAACTAATTAGAAAAATAAAAGCGATGAAACTTACAATTACGAAATTAGTATATCACATTTGTTTTACAAAATTGGTTTTCTGTTACAAAAGGGAAACTAAATCTCTAATGATTTTTAAGATTATATCTATTTCTTATCTATTTCTTCGTAGATTATATCTATTTAATCTATTAGGTCGAATCTTGTTGTTTAAGATATTTCTCTGAGAAATTTTGAACGGTAAAAAGTGAAGAATACTTTTAAAATTCTCGTGTTTTTTTTTATAAAATAGAAGTTTTTTGAAAATAAATAAATATAATTTGTTGGGAATGTTTAAGATATTATTACAATATTAGATATTAAGTATGTCTAATAATAATGGCGCTACTAGTGTATTAAATGACATAATTCCCTATATAAAACTTGAAGGGTTATTTACATGGCTAGAAACTAGAGGTGTCAAACGGTTTGAACCAGCACCAACCCGCACCGTTTAAGTCTGAACCACGGGTTGCAGTCTCGGCGGGTTGCGGTCTCGGCGGGTTGCGGTCTCGGCGGGTTGCGGTCTCGGCGGGTTGCGGTCTCGGCGGGTTGCGGTCTCGGCGGGTTGCTCTTATGCGGTCCTGACGGTCCTGCCAGGTTGCAGTCGTAATGGGCCAGTTTCACAGTTAAACCGCCAGTTCAAACCACCAGACGAACCATTTAAGAGCCGTTTATCAGTTCAAACCATCAGCCAAACCATTTAACCATTTAAGAACCGTTTATCAGAATATATTATAATGTTATTTAAAATTAATTTGTAAGTGTTTAATTGAATCTAATTTCAATAATTGAGTTAATTATTCTATTTCATGTATTTTAATTTAAATATGTTATCATTTTAATCGAAATTTTATAATCATCAATTACATTCTTAAGAAATAATTGTAATTTGATTTTGATACGTTTTCTTTTCTAATTATATTTATGTATTTAAGATATTTTATTTAATATTATGTAGATATTAAATAAAATAAGTACATCTAATTGTATTTTGATTACAAATTTACAACATTTGAAGTATAAATTTAATATTTGAAGTATTTAATTTTTGAAGTATAAATTTAAAGTTTTAAAAATTGTATAAATTTGGATTATGTTCCAATTGCATAAACACATGTAATTTGATTGTGAAATAAATTCAAAAATACCAAATGTGTTTCAATTAACTATCTGTAATTTGGTTCCTAAAAAGAAATTATATTATGATGGCATAATTAAATATAATTAATTAAACATATTTATTTAGGAGATTAACATCAACAACAATATAAACTATCTATTATGTTCCAAATTAACTTGCTAATAATATAAAATTTATTTCAATAAACTAGAAAAAAAAGAAGGGTTTATAATATAAAATTTCTTTCATTAATCTAGAGAATTTAATATATATTTTTTTCATAAAAGTACTAAAATTATTTAAAAACTAATAGTTCGAAAAATTTATTTATAGATTTTTATTTTTTTTAAAATAATAGTTCGAATTTCCTATTTAAATAATTTTTTTAATTTTTTTTTTAAAATATTAGTGCGCGAAATCCTATATATAAAGTTTTGATTATTTTTAATAGTTTAAAATGCTTACATTTTAAAAAAAATTAAATTTTTTATAAAAAAAATATTTTTTTTTAAAAAAAATCAGTCACAGATTGCTGACGTCATCCGTGACGTCATCAAGCGGACCATCCGGCCAACCATCCGGATGGTCCGCGCGAACGGCTAGTTCAAACGAACTAGCCGTTGAATGAACCGGGGCATCCGGATGCACCGTCCGGATGCCCCGGTTCCAACCGGACCATCCGGATCGATATCCGGATGGTCCGATTTTCATGTCCGGGCGTCCGGGCGAAACCGTCCGGATGCCCCGGACCGTCTGCCCGGACCATCCGGACGCCCATCCGGATGGTCCGGACGAAAAAAAAAAATCGGTTTTTTCAAAAAAAAAAAATATGGGTCTCCCCTATATATAGAGGAGACCCCAACTCCAACCTCACACACTCTCTAAATCTACTATAAACTCTCTAAATCTCTCAACTTGTTCTAGATTTTGTTATTAAGCTTAACTTTTGTATTTTACATATCGTACTTCTGTTTTCGAAATAGTTAGATTTTTTTTTCGAAAAAAAATTGTTATTAGTTTGTATTAGTTATTATTTGTTCTCATTTCCTATTTCCAATGCCGTCTTGTGGCTTCAACAACAGGTTAGGACAAGCAACTCCGAAAACTGATTTTTCGGAATTTTCTTCTTTTATGATGTCTCCTCCACCCGAGAGGGATCCGATCACACGACGCATCAAATGTGCTACTGAACCTACGAATATGAGTAAGACTCTCAAACAAAATTTTAGTTTGAAAATTTCTAATAAGGAGAGGCGAAACTTCAAACTTGTTAGTACTACACGTACGACTGTTAGTAAGACCGCCAAACCAAATTTTAGTTCTAAAATGGTCGACAAGGTGAGACGAAGTGTCAAACACCCAACTATAACCAAGACTAAGAGTAAGACCGTTGTTCCTAAACAAAGTCTTAGTACGAAGACGAAGATGGTCGATTTGATTGCTGCTGCGTTAAGTAAGGTTAATCGTGAGACTCGAGGACAAGTTTTGGGAGATCCATTACAAATTGCAGCTACTGTTGAGAAAGTTTTGCGACTTAAAAAAGTGGTTAGCGACAAGAGACTAAAAAATGTATTTTAGCAATTGTAATATTAAATATTTTAATATAACTTGTAATATCTTAGCATTTGTAATATTAAATATTTTAATATGACTTGTAATATTTTAGCATTTGTAATATTAAATATTTTAATATGACTTGTAATATTTTAGCATTTGTAATATTAAATATTTTAATATAACTTGTAATCTTTTACCATGATAAAATATGATTTTGGTTTAAAAAATAATAAATAACATTTGTAATATTTAAAACCAAATCACAATAATAATATTCAACAGGTAATTTTAAAATTACAACAATATAACTTAAAAATAATAAATAACACTTGTAATATTTAAAACCAAATCACAATAATAAAATTCAAAATGTAATATTAAAATTATAACAATATAACTTAAAAATAATAAATAACACTTGTAATATTTAAAACCAAATCACAATAATAAAATTCAAAATATAATATTAAAATTATAACAATATAACTTAAAAATAATAAATAACACTTGTAATATTTAAAACCTAATCACAATAATAAAATTCAAAATGTCATATTAAAATTATAACAATATAACTTAAAAATAGTAAATAACACTTGTAATATTTAAAACCAAATCACAATAATAAAATTTAAAATGTAATATTAAAATTATAACAATATAACTTGTAATATTTTTGCATGATAAAATATGATTTTGGTTTAAAAAATAAAACCAAACACTTGTAATATTCAAAACCAAATCACAATAATAAAATTCAAAATGTAATATTAAAATTATAACCATAGAATTTGTAATATTTTAACATGATAAGATATAGTTTTGCTTTGTATTAAATATAAAAACATAATAATAATAATATTCAAAATATGATAATAACATAAGTAATATTTAAAATTTTAGACTATATAATAATTACAACACTTAAAATATTAATAACCAAAACAAATTAATATTAACAAAAATGTAATAATAATTCTATAATAATATTCAATCTCAATATTTTTTAAATATAACATTTTGGTTATAAAATAAATAAAATCAGCATAATATTTACCAATAAACCGCCGGTTTTTTACAAATAAACCGTGGTTTCTTACAAATAAACCGTGGTTTCGCAGTCCTGCCGGGTTGCGGTCTCGGCGGGTTGCGGTCCTGGCGGGTTGCTCCTTATGCGGTCCTGGCGGGTTGCGGTCCTGGCGGGTTGCGGTCTCGGCGGGTTGCGGTCCTGCCAGGTTGTAGTCCTAATGGGCCAGTTTCGCAGGTAGACCGCCAGTTCTTAAGCGGGTTGTCAGCTTTGAACCGTGGTTCCTGAACCATTAGACACCTCTACTAGAAACTATAATGTGACGTCCACTAGTGGTATAGCAAGGGAATTTATTTAAGATAACTTTCTTATCATTACAAAGGACCAACTAAGTCCCTTAAGTTTTTTTATTTGAATATTTAAAGGGTTTTTGAACGTGTTGTTTTGGTTTGAAAAAGTAGATTATATTTCGTCCTCGACTAGTGCGCATCAATCGGCTATAAAGAGACTATTATTTATGTTTACACTGTTGGCTGGTGTCCTTTGGTTTATTTGGGTTTTAGATTTATTTATTTATATGTATAAAATATGACTAATTTTTTTATTCTATTCATAAAAATAATTAATGATATATAAATAAAAACATATCACAATTGATATTACGTATTTTGCAAGTGGATAAAAAATTAAATCGGAAGGTTTTGGATCCAAAGCAAACAATACTATATAAAAAGTCAAATCGGAGGATTTTTATCCAAAACAAACAATACTATATTAGTGCGGAAATAATGATGTTCATATTTATATACGAAACCAGAATATGCAGTATCCATATTTCCAAAAAATAATATTTTATATTCGTTAGGTGTGATAAAAGTTTAACTATAGTGAACAGATTAATCTGTAGTGTCTCTATGGCTCAGGTGGTGCAAGTGAAAGTCAATTGAGAGGAGGTTAAGTGGTACCTTGTTCGAGAGGATGATTTGTTAGGTTACACATGTAAAGGATCAACGCTATATAAATAAGGACATATCTCAAATAGTATGAAATCTTTTCGAATTGGACCAAAATCAAAGTTATGTGGGACTTTAGGCCAAAATCAGAAAATATTATACTAATGCGGTGATCGGGTTGTTCATGCTTATATACGGAAGTGGAATATGCGGTATCCATATTCTCAACAAGTGGTATTAGAGCTCAAAGTCCAGAAGGAACACGATGTTGGTGAAGTTCTCAGATGTAAAACATGATGAACCAACACCTCTGCTCAAGGTGAATGATATGCTTTATAGATCACTAGTATGACCTAGTTTAGGATTCCCGTGAATCATGAAGCAATATGACTTGATTGGAGTGTGTCAAGACGGTGTGACTTGATTGAAGTGATGCTAAGAAACATGAAGTGTGGTCTGATAAAAGTGAGCAGTTATATCCGTTATAAAGCTTTATGGCTCAGGTAGTGAATCCTGACACAATCTGATTAGAGTCAACGAAGGGAAGTCAAATGAAATAAGGACAAAGTGGTACTTTATTGAGATGAATATATGTTAACTATGGCCAAAGTACCACATCGTTTAGACATGGAAATGATTAATGGTATATAAGTAAAAATATATCTCAACTAATATGAGAGCTTTTAGAACTGGACCAAAAATAAATTTGTATTGGGATCCAAAACGAATAATATCATATTAATGTGGAGATCGGGTTGTTCATAATTATAAATCCAAAAAAATATTATTAAAATTTTGATTAATTAGTTTCCAATGTTATTTCATTTTATCTATTACTATACATGTTGTTTTTATTGTATTTTAATGTGTTCGTCTTTACTTTAAATATAGTTCTTTTATGAGTATACATTACACAATTTACAATATTTTTATAAAAATAAAAAATCTTTAAATTTAAAAATTATCCATAAATTATTCATCATATAACATTGAGTATGCTTTAATCCTAAGATGAAAAACTTTAATAGCCATTAATATAATTCGTTTGTAATCATTATACGGTTTTATCGACTATTGAATCGATATTTAACTAAAAACAAATAGCACAAGTAAACACTAGCCAGTCTTATATGTAAATATAATTCATGTATTATAAGCGTACTTATATGGCTATAAATATGCTTATCACGTAACTTAAGAATGGTGAACGGATCATCATTGTATTCATTATTTTTACAACTTCTCTATACGAACTTTTCTTTTTGTTTTGGTATTCTAATTAAGCATGACTCGACCGCAGTGTCCTAGCTAGGCCAAGTGTTTTCATTGATCTTGTCGTAGAAACATAACCAAGTCGAGTATCATTAGTAGTACTTTCTTTGGAAAGAGACTAATACCCAGAAAATGTATTTTTAAAACCATCAACATAACTTGCACTCTACTGATACATCATACTCGAGCTATGGTAGATCATAATTAGGTCGAGGCTCTTAGACACATCAAGGATATAAAAGTATTCTTGATCCAATCTATTTTCTCGCACAACTCGAGGAAGTGTGTTGCACCCATGCAACTGAGATAGTTAATCTTCAGGGTCCAATAGAGAATGTGGGTCTAAAAGTTCTGAGGATAAGGTATGTGGTCTGACAAGTTAACGTTGATGAAAAGTCTATGGAGGTCCATGATGAATTCTCTAAATCACTACTCAATATAATTCAAATCTAGACGAGGGAATCGGGCACAATTTCAACGTGAACTACCTATTCATCAAATGAATGGTTTACATAATCAAGTTGGGTTTTAGAGTCCCTTGAGAGAAGACGTCACCGATGTTCACTCTTTAGACACCATGATCAGGTTATTGGCCGGAGCCCCTAGGATCGAGCCTACATCTAAAGTTATAAGGTTGAACAGCACCACCCTCAAGTGCCTGAAGAACCGGCTCGAGTATGACCACCCAAAGTTGTTTGGTAGTATCCTCCATAATAATAAAAACATTATCAATATTCTACTCATCAGCTTATGCATCAGGCTATGCCTTAGAATATGTAGCAACTTATACCATAACCTGAGAAATCGCTCTATCAAATCCTGAATCCAAATTAGGAAGAAGCCTTAAAGGCAAGGCATTTCTAGCCGCATCCATATGGTTAACCCCTTTCTCTTTCACTACCCAAGTTTTTATCCTCTATATCGTTTTTGCTTAAGCTTAAGAATCACCAATACTTTAATAAACATATGGGGTAAAATGGACTTGTTAATGAGTATCCTTATTTTCAAAGGCATAATATGTCGAGGTCCTTGACGGCACTTGATATTTTAGAACGAGACTTATCCGATATATAATAATTGTATAAGATAAATAAGTGTGATAGGTCAGGAGACCCCGAGCAACATATTCCAGTGGTGGTCAATTACTTTGTAGGGTTTATATGTGACCATCACGGGAAATACTTTAACCTAGTTCAAAAATTATTCTCAGATCAGTATGAATCTTTGAAGCGTTATTTTCTATGTACATTGATCGGTTTATTGAATGCAAGTTGATAAAAAGAGACAAAGAATACATTATGCACAACAATCAGGAGTGAAATAGGAGTATGAAAGTATGCATTTTTTTGTTTTGTATAATATATGTATTGCAATCGGGAAAATACTATGTTGGGCTTGTTTGAAAAATATATAATGAAGAGGAAGTATCTGACTCTTCAGGCCCCTACTAGCTCATATTGAGTCATAAATAAAGTTAGAAGAGACAATGCGCTTGCGGGTTAGGCCAAACCGCCAACATCATACTCATCAAAACCTAACCTCAATGTCAGTAATAGTACGCTACCATCCACCTTCCACCCATGTCCAATAGTCATTCTACCCTCAGAAAAATTACCCAAGTAATTACTATTACGGTTCCAAACAGGCTCAGGTCTTCGAGCCCTGAGCGAGGAAATACTTCAGTAAACGGTCGATACAATTTGAAAGATTTTACAGGTTTATTGATGGACTGACTACAGGGACAAATGAGGCTAGGTATGTGGTTATGTAGAGAACATAATAACTATATTATCTTGATAATATAGGCTCTAGTAGCTTGACCAAGCAAAACGCAGAACATTGTAATTATGGACACACTTGAAGATGATACCAAAGACAAAGACGAAGGATACTTGTAGTTTTACCTAAACGAAGATGTAGTTATAATTATACTAGAGGGGACTTGCTAGCATGAGTCTCTAAAACTCAAGAAACATGTAAACGTTTGATCTAGGGTCCGAACAAACACTTGTAAGGCCCTGAGATGAGTAGTTTCAATAAGGATACAAAAGTACTCGATCTTGCTAAAGGAAAGTCATTCAAAGTTAACACAACGTTTTCAAGTAACCTTCGATCTACGTTGTTATCATTTTTAACTAACACTTTAAATGTTTTTACTTGGAAGTCTGAATATGTTACATGATTGCCTTCAGATATTATTTATCATGAACTATCAGTCGATCCGATTGTTTGGTTAATCATATAGGAGAGAAAGGTTTTGTCTCTTGAAACGTCATATGCCATTGTGACCAAGGTAAATATGTTGATGCGTATCGAGCATATCCACGAGTCTACCTACCATGTATTGACTGTGAAGCATATCTGGGAAAGAAGAACTATAAAATAATGAATGTATATATAATTTACTGATTTAAATAGAGAATTTCCCAAAGTCCTATCTCTATATCCAAGGATAAACCATTTGGTCATTTAACATCAAACAACAAAATCTTATCACTCAGGGATGACTATTCAGGATACAACTGAATTCCATTAACCTAGCGAATCAAAGTGAACTACTTTCATCACTAATCAAGGTCAGCGTTTCTATAAAGTCATACACTTAAAATTGAAGAATGTAAATGAATTTCCCAAAAAATTGTCAACAAACATTTTGTTAGCCGGATAGGCTTCATGGAGCTATTTGTTTTTATGATGTGCTCCTAAAGGGTCCTGAAAATGCAACTATATACAAGACTTAGGAGAAATATTGAAGAAATCAAAATTCGTTAAATTGAAGTTTAAACCAGGGAAGTGTGTCGTTAGGATTCATTCATACAAGTACTTATGTTACCTAGTAAGTGAAGGGGTATAAAGGAAGATATATCACAATTGTCAGGTCGTGGAATTCATACACCCACCCAGGTCGGTTAAGGAGGTTTAAATATATCTCAGGAGGTTAGGAACCTTGAATAGGTTTATATTCTATTTTTTAGATAAGTGTCTCTAATTCTTCCAAATGTTGAAGATGATTGACCGTTTTCAATGGTCCAAAGAATGTGATCAAGCTTTCAACAAATTAAAAGAATATTTTCTTCTCCAGACATTCTTTTAAAACCCATTCTAAATGAGACACTTTATATAATTATATATATTCCCGTCTCGGACTATGTAGGCAGTGAAATACTAGTCAGAGAAGCAGATAAAGAGATAATGTCAATATATTATGTAAGCAAGAGTTTTTTAAGAGCATGCAAGATTCTTCTAGGACTATACCATTCTATTATGGAGGGCCAAGTCCAATCTATTATGTATGGAAAATGTTCCGAAAACTATAGAAATTACCCTTTGCATTGGTGGTGACAACTGAAAAATGAGACTGTACTTCCGAGACCATTCTATTGTTGTCTAAACTTCTTTCCCGCTTCGTAACCTACTATAGTAACCAGAGATATTCGGTTTCCTAACTCGATGTTCAGTAGAGGTTGAAGAGTATAATATATCTTATGAACCAATAACAACAATAAATACCCATAAAATAACTGACTTCCTAACCAAGTTTCATGCTGAAAAACCCTTACCTTGTCATATAAATCTACCTCAAGAATGGATAGACCAGACATATGATATGTCAAGTTATTCAAGATATGTAGCTGGTATCCAGCTGACCACTCCTTCAAGGTAGGATATGCATTAAGTCATAACATCAGGTAACTCAGATGTGTGGATGATGAAGGTAAAATTTATTAGTGACTCAAATCTTGTAATAAATCATACCATCAGACAAAGAGAAGTATGAAAATACAGTCTCATACAGTACTCAAAGGTTTTAAATAAGCTAGCAACTTAACATTTAGAATTACAGTTTGAACAAGTCATGAGGGCCAATAACTCCTTGCATGGCTTTCTAGCTTCACTAGCCTACTCAAATAAATCCTTAAGGATCATATTGTAAGAGCGTCAATCCACAACAGAAGTGGTTGACCTACCTAAGAATAGTATTACTAAATTCAATGCTATTGACGCAGAGGTAGAATGACAAGCCTCAACCTGAAACTATCTTTTGATAGAAACCCTACGAAACAATGATTTTATATCTCATAGCCTAAGATCTAACAAACATGTTTTACTGAAGGGACAATGTATCCGTAAGGATTCTCAAAACCACGCTTGTGATACCTCGACCAGACGAGTTATATTGTATTTTGATTAAGATCCGTGGTGGAGTGGGATTGACTCACTTTAGGCATATAATACTTGTAAGAAAGATGTTGTTAGTATATTATTCTTGGCTTAGTCTGACCGTCGATGCTAAAGAAATGGTCAGTAATTGTGATACTTGTCTGGGATTCGTCAATATAATAAACAAGTCGATGATACAATCAAAAACTACATATCAACGTCTTCATCTTGATCATTGGGGACCAAACTTGTTTGGACCTCTTCCTAAAGTTTTAGGTGGCAGACAGCATATCCTTAATGAGAGTAGACTACTTCTCTAAATAGGTTGAAGCAGAGCCCCTAAAAATGATCTGAGTAAAAGTAGTAATCAAATTTATAACGAAAAAAACAATTAATTTCACGTTTACAACGCCGAAGGTGATTACCACATGTAATGGTACATCATTTCAAAATGTTCAAAATGTTTATTTTTTCTTAATAAAAAATTCCATCAACAATGTTTCAAGCCTTCTCACCACCTTCAATAACGAGAAAGTTAAAATTACTAATTGAAGGATAATTTATGGGTTGAATACAATTTTAGAACGATCGGTTTCCAAATACCCTACCGTTTTACAGGAGGTCTCTTAGGCTTACCGAACATTCACAAGAGAGACTTTATTTACTTTGGTTTATTCTATGGATAAGTTTTCCAAGAAAAGGAAATTCTATATTCCTTCAAGGTTAAAAATTATGAAAAATATAACCACACTAAGGGAATAAAGCTGAGTTAGAAGTAATAGAAGATATGCGGACTAAGGTGCACTTACAGGTTCAAAATTATCAAACCTTAAGTGAAAAAGTAATAAGGAAGGTATTCCAGTGTACTAAAGATCCAACAGATGACAAGCTCAGGCCCAGCAGGGAAGGACCCTATACAACGGTGGAAAATGTTGTCTGAAACATACAAATTGGTTGTACTTGCAAATAAATTCAGCTGGTAGGCCTTTAGGTTCGACATCATGTAACGCCTAGGTCTTTTCAGGCATTAAAGAAGGTTTTGAAAGCCATCCTTCACTGTCATGCCACCTAAGGAGGTTTTACACCAAGCTACTCTTTGGTATCATAAGTCATTAAAAGCATAAAGGTTGGTTATCCGATTTATGCTGGTAGGATCCATAAACAGGTTTGACACTATGACACTCCTATATCATGTCATTTATTAAAGGTATATGGGTCTGACAGTCAAACTCTGTTGAAGGAGAGCTTGGGAGCACCATCCCACTCATAGACCGTGTTAGGTATTATAGAAATATGAGTCTAACAATTGAACACTGCTGACAAGGACCATAGGGAGGTTCAACAATGCGTCAGTTCAAGATAGTTAGAATAGTTGAAGAAGAGGCAGTTTTAGAAGAAGGAGAAGGATGATGGTGCCTGATGTTTGAACTAGGGTTTGACAGACGTTGAGAAGGAGAAAGCTGGTGTTTCGATCTAGGGTTTGGAGGAACAAGAATGGGTGAAGCTGATCTTAAGTGTTTTATATGTTGGGCTGTGTTTTGGACCGGGTCGTGGGCTGACCACCTAAGCTACTTGTATTGGACCTAAGGTTTAGTCCTCTTGGTTAGTTTGTGTGGGCTGTGTTAGTTGTTAAAGTCCAATAGAATAACAAATTGTGTAACAACTTCTAACAAATTCTGTTACATGTTGAACAGATTTGTGTGACTATAAATGTCACAATTGTATGTACAAAAAAGTAGAGAAAGATTATAATAAATTCTGTTACATTTCTTCTTCTTGATTCAACCTTCTTCTCTCTCAAGTTTCAACTTGGTATCAGAGCAGGATCCTTCAATGGCAGGGACTGACTCACCATGCTTCAGCTCAGGATCTGCTGAGCAGGTTACGTCTTCAATGGATCACCTGTTGACAAACAAAAACAACAGCTTGAATCAGATGAATGCCTTTACTAGTCTCAGGTTGGATGAAAACAATTTTCTTCTATGGAAGACTATGGTGTTGCCTATAATTAGAGGCAACAAGCTGGGAGGTTTCATAAGTGGTGAGAAACCTTGTCCTCCCAAGCTTATAGTTGGACCAGATGGTTCTCTAGTTGATAATGCAGAGTATGACAACTGGATTGCTAAGGACCAGTTGCTGTTGGGATGGCTGTACATCACCATGAGTGCTGAAGTTGCATCTCAGGTGATGGAGGAGGAGTCCTCTAAAGGTCTGTGGGATGCGGTGGTAAGGCTATCTGGCTCTCAAACGAAGTCCATAGTAACTTTCCTTAAAGTTGAATTTCAAAGAACCAGGAAATGAACTAGTTCAATGGAGGAGTACCTAGCTAAGATGAAACACAGTGCTGATACTCTGGCTCTAGCTGGTTCACCTATTTCACTAAATGATTTGGTCTCACAGGTATTGGCAGGTCTTGACAATGAGTACACTCCTATTGCAGTCCATCTAGGTGACAAAAAGGTTCAAAATTGGCTTGATTTACAAGCTACTCTCCTTACTTACGAAATCAGACTTGAACAACTAGGGAAAATTCAAGTTGCTATGGCTAACTTGAGTCTCACTGCTGTTAACAAGCCAGAAACTAAGTCTTCTGGCAGCAACAACTATGGTTCCAATTCAAGGTATGGAAATAAAGGTCAAGGTAGAGGTTCTAGAGGAAGGTTTTCCTCAAACTACTCTAACAATTACAGGGGTAGAGGCCCTAACAGAGGCAGAGGTGGTAGGTTCAACTACTCTAACAACAAACCTACTTGTCAAATATGTGGCAAGTTTGGTCATGGGGCTGCTTATTGCTATTTTAGGGATGACCCTAATGCGATGGGACAAATACCATCTGATCAACAAAGAACTGACCAGGATCAAAGTGTGATGACAGTGTCACAAGAGTCAGGGAATGGTGATGAAAGTTGGTATGTTGACAGTGGTGCTAGCCACCATGTCACCAACTCAGCCACGATGCTGAACCAGAAAACATAGTACACAGGTAATAAAACAGTGATAGTAGGTAATGGTAGTAAACTGAACATTTCTAACTTAGGTAAGACTTGCCTATCTACTAAAACCAACAAACAGATCCTCCTAAACACTGTGTTACATGTGCCCTATATCAATAAAAACCTAGTATCTGTTTCTCAATTAACTCTTCATAATAATAGTTTTATTGAGTTTCACAGTTCTGAATGTTTTGTGAAGGACAAGACAACCGGGATGATTCTACTTAAAGACAGAGTTGAAAATGGGCTTTATAAGTTGGAGGACTCTTCTATTCCTAGGACTACTAAGGCAACCTTTCCTAAGTCAAATTCATTTGTTTCTCATGTGTCTGTTTTTACTAATACTTCCGATTCCCTAAAGGTTGGGTGGCATAAAAAAATGGGCCATCCTTCTAAACGTGTCTTGTCTATTGTGATGAAAAGTTGTAATCTACCTACTATTGCTAGCAATGAAAAGCTTTTCTGTGATGATTGTCAATTAGGCAAGTCTCATTCCTTACCTTTTTCTAATTCAGTCTCACATTCTTCTAATGTCCTAGATTTGATTCACTCTGACTTGTGGGGACCTGCCCCTATCCTGTCTACTTCTGGTTATAAATTCTACATATTGTTTGTAGATGATTACAGTAGGTTCACATGGCTATATCCACTTAAACTTAAAAGTGAGGCTGTAACTGTGTTTAAAGAGTTTAAGACTCTAGTTGAAAATCAGTTTGATAAAAAGATTAAAGTTTTTCAGTCTGATTGGGGTGGTGAGTTCAGGTTCTTTATATCCTTGGCTAAAGAATCAGGGATCCAGCTCAGGACATCCTGTCCTTACACTTCTTCTCAAAATGGTAGAGCAGAAAGGAAGCACAGACATGTCACTGAGACTGGTCTGACCCTCCTAGCTCAGTCTGGTCTTCCTCACAAGTTCTGGCCAGAAGCTTTTCACACTGCTGTTTTCTTGATTAACAGGTTACCTACACTCACTCTAAAAGATAAGTCTCCTTTTGAACAGCTCTTTGGCTCTAAACCTGACTACATGTTCCTAAAAGTTTTTAGGTGCACTTGTTTTCCGTATCTTAGACCCTATCAAACAAATAAGTTTCAATTTCACTCAGTCAAGTGTGTCTTTCTAGGGTATAGTGGAGTTCACAAAGGGTATAAGTGTCTCAGTCCTAGTGGGAGAGTTTATGTGTCAAGGAATGTCATCTTTAATGAAGATGAGTTCCCATGTATGTCTAGTTTCCTAAACACTAAGTCCTATGTGTCTGTTTCTAGAGTCTTCTGGCTGCCTAAGTTTCCTAATCTATATATGCCAACTGAGAGTTCTACACCACAAAATATCAACAGTTATCAACACCCAAACACTAACCACTCTTTACAGTCAAACCATATCAACACAACAAATCAATATGTACCTTGTAATAACTCACCTGATAGCTTTAGCACCTCTTCACAAGCCCAAACTGATTCCCAAGATCCCACAGCTGCTCAAAACTCCTTGCCCAGCACATTACCTGAAACACAACCATCAAAACCTGGGGAGTTATTAATTGAACTAACTTTTGACAGAATTAACAATCAAACTACCTCTCAAACTCTATCTAACAGATATCCTATGACCACTAGAGCTAAAGATGGTATTTCAAAATCTAAGCACATTTACTCAGGAACTGCTATTACATCTACTATTACTGTTAAAGAACCTACTAAGTTTTCAGAGGCTGTTCAGTGTCCTCAATGGGTTCAGGCCATGAAATGTGAATATGATGCTTTAATGAACAATCATACATGGTCTTTTGTTCCCCACAGCAGTAACATGAGTCTGGTGGGGTGCAGATGGGTGTATAAGGTTAAATATAACCCAGAAGGGTCTGTTCAACGCTACAAGGCTAGACTTGTAGCTAAAGGCTTTTATCAACAGCCTGGGGTTGATTTCAATGAGACTTTCTCTCCAGTGATTAAAGCCTCTACGATAAGGTTAGTTCTCACTATTGCTGTGTCTAGAGACTGGGTCATCAGGCAACTTGATATAAATAATGCATTTTTGAATGGTCATCTCAAAGAACAGGTGTACATGGTACAACCTCAAGGTTTTGTTGATCCTAAATATCCTAATCACATATGCAAGCTAAACAAGGCACTGTATGGACTGAAACAGGCACCACGAGCTTGGTATTCCAAGCTCAAGGATACACTGATCTTATGGGGCTTTCAAAATTCAAGGGCTGACTATTCTATGTTCTTTCTACGGTCTAAAGGCATCTTTGTCATTCTACTGGTCTATGTAGATGACATAATTATTACTGGTAACAGTCATTTCTATGTGTCTACGTTTATTCAGAAACTGAATTCTGAATTTGCTCTACAATTCAGCACCGTATAGTCCAAACTGTAATGCATAAATTTTTGTCTGAACATTTAACTTTTTTAAGATTGAGCCTGTAAATCCACCTAAGAATGAACTATTCACGTCTTGAAATATTTCTCCTACAGTTGTTCGCAGTCGATCCAACCACAAACACTTATAAACGTTTAGTTTAACTCTGACACTTGACTTCGTCCATTTTATTGGTGTATTTCCGGACAAAAGTATAAGTGTGTTTTCATGTTCCAAATCATTTCCTGAAGTTTTGCTATAGACTTTCGCCTCGCACAAGGATACAAAATCCTAATATTCTTGTCCAACTATATATGCCGAACTATAATCAATTCAATTAGTGAATTTTTCATGCTTTTGGATATCCTCTTGACACCACAATCACTCCACCAGAAAAAATTTCTGACAACTTCTGAAATTCTTACAAATATTTGCAAGATCACTCCATGATTCTCAAGAATTTGATACCTCACACAATTTCAAAACAAATAAATATTTGTGTTGGACCTTTACCATATCCACCACACAAAAAATAAACCGTTACACGTCATCTAGCTAAAATATTGAAAAAATAATTTAGTACTCCAACATTTGAAAAAAATATATGTACTACTATAATGTATCATAATAATTATAGTGTTTCTTATTGACTCTAACCATTCCGTTATTAATCTATTTGTCAACTTCTTCTATATCTCATTCGACATTTATTGATACATTATCATTGATATTTTTGTTATCATTTTTACTAGTGATTCGTTTAGATCGTCACTTATATTACGGGTTCTATGTATATTTGGTCTTCTTTTTATTAAACTTATTGCGGGTTATTTTGGGTGATTTTTAATGTATAAACCCTTACCAAACTAATCTGATTTACAAAGTTAATCTCTATTTTTTATATAAAAAATAAAGCTTTGAACATTAATTACTATATTGACACTTTCGTGACAGATATTCCATTGACTTAAAAATATAGTTTTTACAGTATCTTGTCTATCCACGTTCATGAATATAGTCCTTCGACTAAAAATCGTCTAGGTTTTAGCCCCTTGACTATCCATTTTGGATAAATTACATGTTTATTTAAGGGACTAACTGTATTCATTTTGGATAAAGTTAGTCTCACACGCATGTTTATTTAGGGGACTAATTGTATCGAATATGGATAGTTGAGATACTAAAGTTAGTCTCACACGCATGTTTATTAAGGGACTAATTGTATCGAATATGGATGGTTGAGATACTATCTTTCACAAAATTTTATAATTAATTGACTAACTGTTGAAGAATAAACTCGATCTTCTACTTGATCTGATATCTTACATCGCTTAGATTGAAAATAATATACAATATATAAGTGAACCTTTTGGGAGTACACCAAATTCTGGCCTAACGCACATAATGTCATACTAGTAAGTTAGACCTAATTAACACTTATATATTCCGAACATGGTAATATGGTTTCAGAGTCAAGTTATAAGCAATTTGTTTAACAACAACGTTCATTTCAAGTTTAAGAGAGAGTGTTATGAAAATATTATAATAGGTGTGTTGTATTGTAGGTTCGGTTTGAATTTTTTTTGGTATGACCATTTTAAGTTTCATACATATTACAACTAAAATTAAATTACATAAATTTTGGTTGGATTTTTTATACTCAATATTCAATACGAATCTAAAATCTGATATTTAAAACAAAGTTCAATTATATAAATTCTGATTGGATTTTTTGTATTTGATAGGAATCATAATAATGATATGTTATCTAATTCATATTTCTTACCATCTTTTTAATTTTGGTTTCAGTTTTAACAGTGATATCTTTAAAATTTTATATAATAAATAATATTTCTAAATATAGTTTCAAAAGTTATAAATAATTTGATTTTTTAACTTTAATTATTCTGACAATAATTAAGTTAAACTATGTATATATTAGGATGGATAATATACCATATATCGTGACATAAAATCATTTGATTTTCTAAAATACAATAAAATTATTAGTTATTTAGTTTATAAAATCTATTATAACTATGGTCTTAATATAAATTTTACAAATTAATCATAGTCATACTAAACACAAATTTCATTTTGATATGATGGTTTTAATTTCGAAATTTAAAATATGATAATATAAATATATAAAAACAAAAAAATACTGATATAAAACATCTTACACAATTACATAACATAAAGTATTCCGTTTATGTTACCGCAGTTTAAGCAAAAATCAATAAATTTGTAAGCATTATGTGTTTATGTATATTTATTTTTTTAAATATATTTTATAATTAATAAAAGTTACATTTTAAATTTATAATGGTTATATTAGTAATAAAATCTTTTTAATCTTCTTTTTAAGTCTATGATGCGTATAAAGAAAATTGTCTAAATATACTCATTTATAATGGATACAAACTATAATTTTTTTTTTGACAAAAGGCAAAATGAGCAAGAACAAAATATAAGTAAGCAATATACCATCAAATTTATTGATTTGGATGGATAAATATTGCAGGTTTAAAATTCAGAAAGTTGACATTGTATTATTTTTGCTATCAAATACATGCGATATGCATAAAACCAATGGTAAATTAGTAAAGTATTAGATTATATTTAAATTGTAAGGATCTTCATAGTTGCATAGTTGAAATATAGCTACCGCGTAAGTAATTAGTAAATTTCAGTTCTGTATTGATTTGGCGAATAATAGAAAAACTAAAAAATGGATATCTAATAGACTTTTACAAGGCTAGTCAACTTTTTATGATAGTAGTTTTTACAAAATGAAACTTGGCACGATTACTAGCAAATCACAAATGAATCCAAACATCATCAAAAGAAGTAAATTTCATTATTATTTATTTTAATTTTATAAACATTTCATACTCAAAAAGAATGAATAAAGTAGATGATGCGCCATCTGAGAGATTATATAAACCAATATGGTTTGGTTGTTCTAAACCATATATTCTAAGATTTTCATTCATTCATTTGTTCCAAGAAGTATCAGAAGACCTTTCATCTTATGTTATATCACTGGTTATCCTTGGTATGGATAATAATTGCCTGAGGGTAGGCTAGTAATTTTAAGTGGAGTTTCAAGGTGGTGTATGGGTGTTTAACGGTGGTGTATGGGTGTTAAACGGTGGTGTATGAGTGTTAAACGGTGGAGAGATAATTAAGCAGCTTGGTAGCAGTTAATTTTCATTACCCATAGTTAATGCTGGTGGTTGGGTATTTATAGTATGATGTTTGGGCCCTTATGGGCTTTCGGGTCATGTTTAATGGACCCGGGTCATGTTTAAAGACCCATGAGTTCTAAGCAGGAGGGCAGGTAGCTTAGTCAAGAAGTGTTTAGGTTTTTTAGTACTTTAGTCATAGTTCGAACAGCCTTAAGTTTACAGTGTTCAAAGTGATCTGTCCGGTCCAAATGATGTGTCCGATTTATGTCCTTGTAGCTTGTCCGGTATTCGGAGAGACTTAGACTGATTTGCCCTTCCGGGGAGCATGCTGAATTCGGACTCATCAGGAGCCCCTTTTTTAGGTGTTTGAGCAAGTGTCCTTGTCAAAGAACTGAAAAACAGTCCGACGTATGAAGTGGTTCTTAATCCGGACAGAGCTGTGGGTATACCCGGACAGATTAAACGTTACGAATTCCAAACGGTTTTTGCCAGAGTTAGTGGGACACGTGTCGCTTTCTCATTGGTCACTCCAGCCGTTTTTTCACCTTGAATTTCACACCACCTTCTTTAACAAGTAACCTCTTTAATTGCCAATAGTGACATCAGCGCTGTCTTTTAATCATTTCCCAACTTTTCGGATTCTCCTAGGAATCAACTCTTTTTTTTCAAATCTACTATAAATTCACATTCATTTTTCACTGTTTTACTATCTCTCTCAAATCTTACTCTGCAATTTTACTCAGAGCTTTCTCTCTCTAGAACAAAAATTCCCTTGGCTGTTTTATGTTTACAGCAAGAACAATATTGATCAAAGGTGGTTGGCTCAACCTTTCAGAGTTGGAGAAAGCGCAGAAGGTCGAAAAAGAAAGGCGAATAGCAGCAGGGCTACCACCATCACCAGTTGATAGACCGGTTGCTTCTGTTACAGAATCAGATCGAGGCTCATCCTCCTCCAAAGGTACCAAGCCCAAAAAGCTCTTTCAATCCACCCTTTCTCCCATAGTATCTGGTTCCTCAGTTCAGGAGTCAATACCTGCTGTTAAACCAGGAGTCACCGCTACAAGCGTTAGGAAAACCTTACCTTTTATAGCCATGGGGTCTGATTCTGACCACTCCCCGGAGAAGCTAGTCGTTAAGAGGCCTAGCCGGTTAGTCAAAGGACTGACCTCCAGAAATACTCCCTCAAAGTCGGGGGCAAAAAACAGTGACTCTGGGTCTGGAGTGCCCATTAGAGCTCCCCGGGAGAGGTCGTCCGGTCCGGAGGCCAGCAGCCCAGTACCCCCTAGAGAATCTTCTGCCTCAGAAACCCAACTTGAGGTGAGAAGTCAGATGAATACGGGCAGTCAGCAGTCCGGAGGGCAGGCTATGCCAAGCTTCAATCCTCCCCGAACCACTTCCACAGAAGTCCCCCCAACAATTATGGAGGAGAGAATGGAGGACTCTACTGAAGAGGTCCCCTTTGAGTCCGAGTCCTCCGAACAGGCTGATACCACTGCTGTTGCTGCCAAAAAGGGCAAAAAAAATTTGTATCTGAGGCATCCGGACCTGCCGGAGTGCCTTGAGGGGAGAGTGGGGCCGTGCTTCCACAAAGTCGAGCTTAAGTACCTCTTGGCCTTGCAGAAGACCAAGTATGCATTCATCCATACCTCTGATCTGGGTAGAATGCGCACAAAATGGGGGATCCCTGAAAACGTGAAGATAAGGATCCCCATTGATCCGGAGACCCCAATGGACTGTAAAACGAAACGAGATAGTCTTCTTTACGGAGCTATTTAACTGGGGGCTCAGGTTCCCACTAGACCCGGAGATCGTGCGCTACTTCCACCTGGTCAAGCTCTGCCCAACACAGCTAAGCCCCAATGGTTGGTTCACCTTAATGTCATGTATCATGGCGTCTAGGTTATCTGGGATCCCTCTTCCTATGGAAGAGTTCGCAGCAGTGGCCAACCTGTGCAAGCATCATCAGTTCCCCTTCTACCATTTCAACATGGGGAATGATCTCAAGGATGTTGATGATCTCCTGGAATGGGAGAGTAAGTGGAGAATCCAATTCCTGTTCGTTAGTGGTGCCTGGGAAAACGGCAAGAAAATCAAGGCCGGAGAGAACCCAAGCCTCCTCAGGAGTAGGTGGAGGAGTGACCGTAAGTTTCTTAACTTGAGTCTCTGTCCGTTTTTCTCCTCTCTTTTTTTAAGTTAAGTTTATATTAACCAATTTTTCTTCTGTTCTATCAGAGCTGCCAAAGGAGTTCGGGGACTACCTGAAGGCCGGACAGACTACCTGTGGCAAAATCAATGCTTGGGCCGCAGAGAATTGGGAGAATCGATTCCACAAGGCCTTCACCCCTGGGAATCTAGCAAGGTCTCACCTGTGGAACACCACAGGTCGAAGAGACCTAACTTGGGAGGAGCTCACCACCCAGCCTGATGAAGACATTGTGCTGAGAAGGTCCCACGAACTGGATGGGACACTCTACCTGCCTGCCGGGGCCAAAGCCCCAAGCAAAATGAAGGGCAGAAGAAAAGGCAAGAATGTGGCAGGTGATGCTGAGAAGGATGCCCCAATAGATCCAGAGGGGCCAGCCCAAGTTCAAATTGATGCAACCCTCTTGCAGGTGGTGGAGCAGGAGACCGAGAGGCAGGAAATAGACCTTCCAAAACCTCCAAGGGCTCCCAAGAGGACTCACAAGCAAGCAAGTGAAAGCGCTGACCGGGTAGTTAAGAAGAAAAAGACTTCACAAGGAGATGAGCTCGCTCTCCGGGATCCGGAGCCCTCTTTTGTTTCTGGATTGTTGACTTTGAGCAGGAGCAGCTGGCTGAGACTGAGATTTTGCCCTACTATGCCCCTGTCCGGTTTCCCTTGCTTTGTTCCCGGACTGGTTTTGATTTGGAGTTGGTGCCACCGGGGTGGATCTCACCTGTCTGTGCACCCTGGTTTTCTTTGTTTCATCAACGTTTATTTGCTTGCCAACCTGATTTAGCAATCCCCCCCAGGTCATGGCCTTCTTTCTGGTCACCGAATCAGCCAGATTGCCTGGGTTCAAACCTTGCCTTAGGGATGCTATTGCCACCTGTTCGAAGCAATCAGTCAACCCATTCTTTGTGTTTACAAAACGACTTATGTACTCCTTCAAGGACTCATTTGGCTCCTGGGCACAATGGATTATTGTGTCTCCATTTCCCTTCAGTTCCTTACTCCCTACAAACTGCCTTCGAAAGGTCACCCAAAACGTATCAAAATCTTTAATACAACCTTGAGGCAGGCTGTTGTACCATTTCAGAGCACTCCCCGTAAAAGATTGGGAGAATGCCCTACATAGTAGTTTATCATCGTCATCAAAGTTCATCATGAAGTTCTTGAATTTCTCCAGATGATTGTCCGGATCTGTACTGCAATCGTACTTCTCCATCTTAGTACTGTCAAACCTCTTGGGGAGGTTTCCGGACAGGATTTTAGAAGACAGTGGAGACTGCCTCCAATTCCTTCCACGGCTGAACACAGTATCCTCATTGGGAGTTGCAAAGATACCTGGCTCATCGTGGAAAGCAAAGGGATACATCAGCATCTTGTCCATATACCTCCGGTGGTGAGATGACCCCTTTCCAATATGCCTTTTCATTCTTCCATGGCGATCTCTTTTTCTTGAATATTTCTTAACCTGCTTTTGCTTTTTCTTGGTTCGACCCTCATCGCTGCTAGAGGACAAGGATTTTTCATTTCCCTCACTGTCCGAAGAGCTGCTTGAAGATTCTGAGCTTGAGTCAGAGCTCTCCACAGGCTTGGACCGGTGAGACTTTTTAGAACTGGCATGTGTCTTTTTGGTACTCACATGAGTTTTCGAAGCCTCAGGCTCTCTAGGGTTGTCGGTATGATGAGCAGCTGATGCTTTGGATTTTTCTTTCACGCCTATCTTGGCCTTCTCAGCCTTCAGAGCTTCTATTTCAGCTCTCAGCCTGTCACGCTCTTCGATAGTGTACTTGTCATTCTCTCCCACCACTTTGAGCAAAGCTGGTAGCACTTCTGGATTGTCCGGATTCATACGAACAGAATTTCTTGGCAGGTTTTGAATGCTTGATTCAGGCACCTCTCTCCTCCCACTGTGGTCGCCAATTTGGTATGGATAATAATTGCCTGAGGGTAGGCTAGTAATTTTAAGTGGAGTTTCAAGGTGGTGTATGGGTGTTTAACGGTGGTGTATGGGTGTTAAACGGTGGTGTATGGGTGTTAAACGGTGGAGAGATAATTAAGCAGCTTGGTAGCAGTTAATTTTCATTACCCATAGTTAATGCTGGTGGTTGGGTATTTATAGTATGATGTTTGGGCCCTTATGGGCTTTCGGGTCATGTTTAATGGACCCGGGTCATGTTTAAAGACCCATGAGTTCTAAGCAGGAGGGCAGGTAGCTTAGTCAAGAAGTGTTTAGGTTTTTTAGTACTTTAGTCATAGTTCGAACAGCCTTAAGTTTACAGTGTTCAAAGTGGTCTGTCCGGTCCAAATGATCTGTCCGATTTATGTCCTTGTAGCATGTCCGGTATTCGGAGAGACTTAGACTGATTTGCCCTTCCGGGGAGCATGCTGAATTCGGACTCATCAATCCTAAACTTACAATCATTAATTTTCTATCCAAAAACTGCACATCGCATAGAATTGAATAAAATTAAGTTATTAGACATTTCAATTATTATATCTTCTACGAAACAAAATATCAAGCTAAAAAAATGATATAACAGTGCTTGTGTCATTTCCAATACTTAAGGTCTCGATATTAGTATCTATAAATTACTGGTATATAAAAGTTCATTAACTAAACATAACTAACCAAACTAACAAATAAATAGGAATAATATAGATTTTGAAGAATGTGAGCATATCTCATTAGAAATAAAAACAATTGTCGATGAAAATATCATAACATACTCATATCAAACTCATTATCTCATTAGACACAATTAATAGGTTAAAGAAATAAGTCATGATCAATAAGTTTGCGATGTGTATAAATGAGGTAACCAGAAGATATTTTTTGAGGTACCTAAATTGTGTTTGGTTTACTAAAAATATTTTGAAATTAAAAATTATTCTTCGAGAATTTCAAAAAATACTAAATTTATGTATTCCTTATATTTCATAAATTTAAAAGTTAGAAAATACCAAGAAATATTTTTTAAAACAAAATTATATGTTTGTAAATTATTAGATACTATTATATATCAAATCAAACAATATCAATTTTTATGAACCAAACATGTTTTCTTAAATTATAAATGACATAAGAAATAAACCGACCGTATTATATTATCAGATACACCGACAAACTAAACGTTAGACAAAATGATATGTGTATATACCTATTGTAAGCACATTTCCACATGATAAAGAAAAAGCAAATAACATAAAGGATAAAATGATTCGTCTATTTTTTTACTTCTTTAATGCAACTCTTGTGAGCAAACTTTCCACATAATAAAACAAATAAAATATCATCAGGAAAAAATGACTTGTCCACCCTTAATATAACTTTTGATTGTCATTGTTGTGTTAAATTAGTATATATTATAGAAAAAAATAAATTTTATTTTGAGTCTAGGTTCCTAAATTTGTAGTAAAACATATGATAAAAAATTTACAAAACCCCTGCAATCAAAAGCCAACATTTTAATGCGTACCTCAATTTTGGCAACCATTTGATCCACATATCCATTCAACTCGTTGATCTTTATATTTCACTCTACGTTGCAATTCTCATCTTAGTACCAGTGATACAATAACATAAACAACTGGTACCAACATTACAGATCCAAAAAAACATTAATTAATTAAAGATAAACAACTTAAGGGATTGTTTAGTACATAAAATTAAAGACTGCATTGAACAAATTTAATATGATCTAGTGCGTAGTGCAATTTTTAACCAAGACCTAAATAACTTATACGAGTGGTCTATATTGATTTTATTTAAGATCAAATCTAACCATATATCTCAATCATTAAGGTATGATACTTTTAAATCATTGGCATGGGATCTTTAGTTTATTTATGCCTACAATCTACACGTCATATATACAAACATTTCAATAAAAAAAGCTTAACAAAGAAAAATTCAAACTAATACTTCAAATAATAAACACCACAAACAACACTTGGTAATAAAGGATAAGAGGTGAAAAACAATAAACTTACTCAGTTTATTTATATATTGCATCATAAAAGATTGTAATTATATCTCTAGTAAAATAGATTACAAAAAATAAGTAAAAGAAGAAACTAGAAATTATAACTAAAAGAAAAAAAATACTCAAGACAAACATGAACAAAAAAATCGACTAAAAACTAAAGATAGAATTAATAACCATGAAAATATCCATTTAGAAAATGGTGGTTTAGGTTCTTATATACATATACAATATCGAAGTAGGTATCATTTCAACACATGTAGTATACAACAATTTAATATTAGTAAATTCAAGCAATGTAAGTATTCAATATCAATTTTAGACAACATAGTTGTAGTTTTCTTTAATGAACAATGCAGTTTTCATATAAACAAAGAAGTGATAGACATGCATATACATATTAGATAACTATGAATTATGAAGGATATCAGAATAAATTTCTAAAAAAAGAAAAATTTAAATTAAAGCGCAAAAAATCATTCATATACAATTAATGCAACTTCATAGTAAATTAATAATCATAAGAGGCTTTACAAAATTACTTGAACATATACAAGTTTCAAAGAAATCATAAGGTCAACAACATCTCCATGTGTAATGATAATATCACCAATATCTACAATGAAATATACTGCAAATTAAAACAAGTCTTTAATAATAGAAATACATGAAAACCGCGATGAATGAATTTACATGAATGTAACGTACTTTCACCTGAATTAAACATCTTAGGAACCTATTTTCCTAAAATATGAAGCATTATCGAAAACTTATAAGACTTTTGTTGATATTATCAATTTCATATTAATAATGTGTGATTTTTTTTGTTCTTTGTTTTAGAGGTTTCAGTTTATCTGATCTTTCCTTGAAATCATGATCTAGTATTTTGAATTCTTTGGTGGTCATATAGAAGAACATTAGATATACAGGATATATTGTTTTTTAAAAAGTTAATTTTAGACAAGTATAAACTCTATATTTATTCTTACATTAGCAAAAAAACAAAATTATTGTCTAGATAGATCGAGACACAATACAAATAAAAATTTAAACAGAAACGAAAGAATAATAAAACTCTCAAAAAAATATGAAAAAAATAAAAACAAAAATCTAATATAAAAACTATTTGGTATAAATAACAGTTAAGTTGTTTGCTCTTATCTAATAAATCTATTTTTGTAGTGGTTTCTTACTAATATCTAATTTGATTTTGTATAACAAATAAATGATTTTTTACTTTAAAATATATAATTTACTAAAAACTTGTACATTTAATAAATTAAAAAACTGAATTGTTGAAGTAGTGATTTATTTTTTATAAACATAGTGAATCATTATTTTATTTTAATATATATATATATATATATATATAATATTAATTTTTTCAAATTTTACATTCGATATATGGAATATTTGGAATATTTTTGTTTAATTTTAGACTCCCAGATGGTTTAGCTATTTAACTATTGTATTCATTATTTTAATTAAAAGTATAATAAAATTGTAATTAAATAAAATAATAAGAACACGTAAAGACGAATTTAAAATGTAAATACAAAATCGAATAAAATTTTGAAAATGAGATTTAGATATAAATCACATTACAAAAAATATTAAATATTAATTTCACAATTTCATACATCAAATATTGGAGAATATATGATATATATCAGTCAATATAAACATAAATATATGAAATCTTTGCAACAAAATTGGAGCATGGATAAGTCTTCGCAACAAGAACCAAAATTACGGTATAAAGTTTTATATTATGGAAAAAAACAATTCAATACACATAACTACATAACTAGTAGAAACTTTTACCTTAATGTTTTTCGGGTTGTTGCAACACATGCATCGACATACAATGAGACTACACAACAAATTCATATAAAGTACAAAAGATTAAAAAAAAAGTCTAACTATAGCCATAATTCAATTTTACAATAAGCTATTTTTAAAATGTTATATTAGTTTTAGCAACATTATAAGACTGTAAATAAGTGATAAATATTAATAAAAAAATTGTGAAAAAATTAACTTTCAAGCATTCATTTTATATAACTCTTTTTTCTAAATTTTAAAATTTATTAAAATATAGTTTTGTTTTCTTTATTATTTGCATCAAACTTTCTGAATGCTATTGTATTTAAAAGTATCTTTCCAAATAAGACAAAATTATCAAAGTGGTGCAAGTAATAGTATTAGAGAATATATTTAAACGTATTTAAAGTTTTTTTTTTAAATTTTTGTAACTAATTTTTTATTACAAGTTTCTAGTAAAACAAATTATATTGTTTATTTTTTTAAAAATAAAAAATTAGATACCATCGTGACTGCCAAAATAAAATGTCAAAAATGAAAGTTATAAATCAAGTTTATTTCTGTCTTGACTAATTTGATGGAGCCAACTTCACAATGC
This sequence comes from Limnanthes douglasii subsp. nivea, assembly GCA_036936605.1. Lineage (NCBI taxonomy): Eukaryota > Viridiplantae > Streptophyta > Magnoliopsida > Brassicales > Limnanthaceae > Limnanthes > Limnanthes douglasii. The sequence goes on along the minus strand of JAUPFV010000003.1, from coordinate 241,908,059 downwards.
GAAAAAAAATTAAATTAAAGTTCATCTTGTGTGCTCTTGAAATTATTCATATATTTGATCCAAAATTAGCAAAAATATATGTATTAACCGTTAAGAATACATCAGAGTATAAGAACCGACGAGGAGATAATAACACCGACGAGGAGATAATAACCTTGAGACATACTTTGAATGACCATTGTGTTAGCTTTACAGTTTCTATACAAATAAGATGTATGCGCTTAAAATATGGAGATATTTGTATTCAAAAGTGACTACTATCGATTTATCAATATTTATTTGCTTACCAAAAATGATTAAACCATTAATGTGTTTAAAATCTTCAATTCAAAAGTTGAAAATGAATTACACATTTACATTAAAATATTTCATACTCATAGGTGTGGGAATTATTTTTCAAATGAATATATAATTTTATAAAAATGATAATATAATTCATTAATTTATGATACCTTTTACACTACAAATATAAATTAGTCAAACAGAAAAATAGAAATATATGTAATATTATGTTATATATATATATATTACTTATCAATTTATGGATAAAGTCATGTCAGTAATGACCATATTATTAATCACGTTACTTAAAAAATCACAATATAAATTAAAACAGAAGAAGGAAGCTTTCAAAGTACGAAAGTGTCTATCTTTTTACAAGACAACGAATACAAAAAATAGATCTAAAAATTAAGATATGCTATTTGGTTAAACAATAAATAGAAGACTTGTAGGTTATTAGACTTTAAGTCTAATATTATGTTTGAACTTAGAGAAGTTAAGTTTTTAGTCCATATTATATAGCAAGGACAAGATTCAATTTTTTTCCAAAAACGAATCAAAAAGATTGTTAATATTTTTATTGCCTGTCATTTTGCTAAAGCATGAACCCAAAAGAATGGATAATGTGACCAAATGTTAAGATGTACTTTTGTTGGGTGCATAATATATTACTAGACTTGAAGTTAAAATTATGTTTGTATTTATAGAAATTTAGTGTTTAGAGTCCACATTATATAATGATAATAAGATTCAAACTATTTCTAAAATCAATGAAAATATTTAAAAGAATCGCATATGGTTGAAAAGAGACCAAACCAGTCGTGTATAAGTTAAAAGAATAAGTTTCATAAAGTATTAAGATTATATAAGATATTTCCCTCGCGAATTTTTCATTCTAGTGTAAGGAAATTGTGAAGAAATTATTTACCAAATCTCGATGGTGTTTTTTTAGAAAATAATTCTAAAACTTATGAAGAAACTATCACTTATAGAAATTTTATTTTATTACAAGATGACATACCCATAAGATGTATTCAATTAAATATAATCAATTTTAGAATTGATTGATTTACATTTGGGTCAAAACTAATTGGGTGTAAAGGATCATTTTAAAATAAATGTTAGATATATGAAATCATAATAGGAGTCGACTCTAGAATGATTGATAAAAATAAAAATATATTAATTTGACATATTTTCTCAACCTAAATTGTGTAAGCTTGTTATATAATTTTATAGTTTAAAATAAATAATTAAGAAATAACATGAATATTTTGATCAAGCTATTATCTATAGGTTTAGGCATGACAATAGTGATAAATGTTTAGACTCTATATATGACAGTGACATGATGATCATTGGTTATATATTATAAATTATACGGACATGATGGTCGTTGTTTATCTATTTACTTATTTTAATTAATGATATGAGTAAAATTATGTGAAATTATATATATATATATATATATATATATATATATATATATATGTTATAATGAAACATTTACATTACCATGTCATTATCTTAAGAATCGTTATAGTTAACATCTATAAAGATGTAACTTAAAATTTTAAAATTAAAGTTTAATTTATATATCAAATTTTCAATGGTTAATAACTATTCATTAAGCGAAAATATATCAATATAAGTGCTAACATTAGTTTCATCGGAGATGAAAAATATATGTTAAGTGTTATTGGGTGAAGGATTCGTTTTGAAGAACTTTATATGTGTTATTCTAACAATAACACGTATTTACAAATTTGTTTATTAAAAACTATGAATATATGAGTTAGATGTGGTGTTCTTTCCTAAGAGAATTTTAAATTCTCTCAAAATAATTTTTGAATGATTAAATACATGTCCATAATAGTGATAATTTAAAATAATTGGTGACAAATTTTAATGCGGTTGAGGTTGGTGGTTTTATTGTGGACGAAAATTAGTTTAAATTTGTGACTACCAAAATTTCTAATAAACTTGTGCTATTTTTACATTAATATACAATCCAAGTATAAAATATTAATTTATGTGCGAACATTATCTCAATAAAGAGACGAGATATATTATTCGATGATATACTAAAATTTTAATTAAATGAATTGATTAGAAAAAATATTTGAAGATGGTTTGGAACAAAAAACGAAGATCAAATAGACAATACTCCAAGACGTAAAACTTACGCTTGGAATGCATTACAAGACAAAATAAATTACAGTAAATCAAGACTATATCACATGTCACATATCTCAAGAGATGTGACATGCTTTACATGTGTTCGTTATAATGAGTACTAGTCAGCAACACATAATGAAAACTTGGCTCGTGTCATGACATTTAATCATATTAAATGTCATAACGAAAATATATAACCTTGCCGTTATGACATGCTATCTTGATGTCTTCTTGTAAGTCATCATCCACTCCAGTTGACACTCATCCAAGCTTAGTAGTCACTCTAGTATCCAATATGAGAATCTTACTACTTACCAGAGTATTATAAGGGCTCTCCAGGTACCTCGTATTTATGCAACCCAACGCCACTTATATCGCGAAAAAAATATGTTTATTTATCCATGATCTATGAGTGGAGTATATGCATGTGCTCCAACACGTTGTCATCTATCTTCATGTTACTCTTGATCATTGGTTACATCTCTATCCTTTTATGTTTTCCACTCTTCGTTTTTATGCTGATACTTATTGGTGTGGTTGTTTGGACACCAAGAGATCGACAATGGATTATTACGTGTTTCTTGGTGATTAGTTAGTCTCTTGGTCGGTCAAATAACAATCGATATTGTCTCGTTCCAATGATGAGGTTAAATATCGAGAGGTTGTCAGTTGTAGTTTTTTAGTCATGGCAGCTACAAAATCTTTTTTGAACTTTATTGTCCTTTTAAAAAAACTACCTTAGTCTATAAAGATAGTATAGAACAGTATACTTATCTGATAGTATAGTTCAACATTAGCGCACTAAACATAATGAGATGAATATTTATTTATTTTTTAATAAAAAAGACAGGTTCACATATTCTATCATGTCAGTGGCGGATCCAAGAATCAATACAAGGGGGGGGCTAAAATTTTATAAAATTCATTTTACACGATTCTTTCGTCGTAAAATGGTTTCATTATCATTTCAAAAAACATGTTTCTCTTAGTGTGTTTAACTACTTTAAGGTATTTTTAATATATCTTAATATATTATTTATTACATATAATAATAAAATTAACAATAAATCTTAATAGTTCTTATTATATTATTTTAAAAGATATTTTACAAATAAAATATAACATAATCAAATTTATTATATAAAAGATATTTTTGAAAATAGATGAAATAAAATCAAATTTGTTATGTAAAAGATATTTTTAATAAAATATATAGAAATAAAATCAAATTTGTATCAAACATAATTTATAATAATAAAAAATTATTTTGTTAAAAAAATTTAAAAAATATTTCAATATATATTGTTTGAAAAACGTGTAAGTTTTGCATAATATATTGCTAATTAAAAAATATTTATGAAAATATACAGTAATAAAATGAAAATTGTTATTTAAAATATACTTTAAAAAATATTTTAAAAGATATAATTGAAGTAAATACAAATTTACTAACTAAACAAATAACTAATCATATCATATTTTAAAAGATATTTATTTATTTAAGGTTATGTTCTTCCTTTTCTCCACATGGTTTAATTTTATTTAATTAAAAATTTCTATATTTTTTAATTTATTTTATTACAATCTTTTTTTGGTGTAAATAGCTTTAAATTAAATAAAAGGTTCATACATAATCCTGGGGCATACCCCGAGGTAATACAACCGCTAATAGAGAAATCCATATCAAGACGCCTTAGAAAAGAGGTATGGCATAGTGGATAAAATAACAAAGCATGTAACATGCGATAATGACTAGCTGTTTGAAAGTGACTCCAAGTACATCAAATCAGGAATCCAAGCTCCAGTCCATACTGAGAATACCTGCAACAAAAATAAGGTTTGGATTAGTTTAATTAAAATCTACGTCGACCAGCCAATCTTGGTACCATGAAATCTGTATCGGAGATCCGATAAGATTTGGAATGATATCGAGGAAGCCGTGGCAAGAGAGGATCCAAATATTCTTGAATTTCACTCTTTCCAAACGTGGTAAATGACTGCGTTGAAATATGTTCGCCAAATAAAATGGTCTCGTGAATTAGACCATCTTGATGCCTCAAGAATCCAAGATTGCCAGCACAAGGGATGGAATGGAAATCCAAGTTTAGAACTTGCAAAGTCCAGATACTCTGAGTGAAACTACATTCAAAGAGGAGATGAGATGTAGATTCTGGACCAAAATTGCAGAGGGTGAACCCAGTGGGGGTGTTGAGACCCCAACTACGAAGCTTGTCTCTGGCGGCAAGCTTGCCCTTAATAGCCAGGAAAGATATAAAGGAATGGCGCGGAATGGCGCAGAATGTTGAATTTATTCCATACTAACCCCGCCCATCCCATTTCTAGGACAGGCCTACGAATAGCGTTGTACGTGTCTTTTATTCTAAAATTGTTGCATCCATCCTTCGCGACCCAGAATGGAACATCCCTCGAGAGGGTGTTTGGTTGGGGGATAGTGAGGATAAGCTTGTGGATTTCTTCAAGATGAAATCGACTACGAGCTCGATTCAATCTTAAGTTTGCGGGCCAGTTCCATTCACCATTGCTGATGATGTTAGAAACTCTAAGGTTATTTCCCAGACGGGAATCACAGATGATATCAGACCCGTAGTGGATAGCTAGAGACGAGGAGAGAAGCCACAGATCATGCCAGAGGGAAGTATTCAATCCATTTCCGATAGCCACACTGTATAAATTTCGAGCCAAAGGATGAAGACAAAGAATTTTCCTCAAGATCCAAGAGGGAGAGGAGCCAATAGAAACATCACAGAAACTTTTATTTTTAATCTTTTCAGTTTTAATCCAATCACACCAGATGGATTGGTTCTTATTACTTACTATAGACCAAAGGTGCTTAAGGACAGCTGTCTGATTCCAGGTTTTTAAATCTAGAATCCGAAGACCACCCTCTTTATAAGGAGTGGTAATTGTGGACCAGGCGACTTTAGCCCCATGGATTTTCATAGATGATCCAGACCAGAGGAATCAACAAAGATATTATCTTAACTCTTTAATTATTCTAGATGGGAGGATAAAAAATTGAGGGCCAATATACCTAACCCGCAAATAAGACAGATTTGATTAATTGGAGCCTACCTGCATAAGAGAGGTGCTTGGCAGTCTAAGAATTAATTCGGGAAGTTATTTTGTGCAGAAGGGGACGAAAATCCGAGTGAGTAAGTCTACTTGTGAGGAGAGGAACTCCCAGATATTTCACTGGGAAAGACCCTTCAGGAAAGCTCAAGATAGGCAAAAGATCTGAACGAAGGTGATGGTCAATACCGAAGAAAAAATATGACTTTTAGAGGGATTGACTATAAGACCAGAGAGAGAATATAAATCATCTAGAGCATCCTTAATGAGATTGAGGGAATGAGTATCACCAAGGAAGAAAATAATCAGATCATCTACAAAGCAAAGATTAATGATTTTCTCCTTGTGACATTTCCAATGAAAACGGAAGTTCCCATCTTGTCTTTTCTCTTTGAGTATGTCGAATAGCACTTGCATAACAAGCACGAAAAGGAGAGGTGAGAGAGGATCACCTTGTATGAGACTTTTTTTGCCTTTTAAATTACCATGAAGGTCTCCATTAATAATAATAGTGTAAGAGGGAGAAGAGATGCACTTGACTATCCAAGTGATCATCTTCTCAAGAAAGTGCATCGCAACTAAAATGTCAAGAATGAGATGCCAGCGAACATTATTAAAGGCCTTCATAAGATCACTTTTAAGGGAAACTCTTTTGTCTCTTCCATTATTATTATATCCTTTTAGAAGATCTTGGGATAAAAAGATGTTATCTGATATATTCCTTCCCGTTACGAAAGCCAATTGGGAAGAATCGATAAGGTAAGGGAAAAAGACTTTAATTCTATTGGCCAAAATTTTGGAAATGATTTTGTATACCACATTGCAGAGAGCAATAGGTCTAAAATCAGCTGGCATTGAAGACGAGTCTTTTGTGGGGATAAGAACGATGGAAGTAGCATTCCAAGACTCAATCAGAGATCCAGTAAGGAAGAACTCTTGGACACCCTTACAGATGTCAGGGCCAACAATATTCCAAGATTACTTAAAAAGACTAAAGTTAAAGCCATCCGGATCAGGAGAATTATCACTATCAATACTGTAAAAAGCGGTTTTGATTTCAGCACAAGAGATCTCACGGATCATTAACTCTTTATCAGCGTGAGTAACTTTAGAAGAGATCAGAGAAGAGACTTTATCAAGACCTAAGTAGTTGGCAGAATGCTTGGTTCCCTGAGAATTCTCCAAAAATGTTCACAAAAACTTTGGAAACACTAGACGGAGAGAAGACAGGGACTCCTAGGTCATTGGAAATCGAGATAATTTTGTTGCGGAAAAGCCGGGCTTAATACTTTTATGGAAGAATTTTGTATTCCTGTCGCCCAACTTAATCCAATTTTCTCTAGATTTTTGTTTTAGGAAGGATTCTTCCGTTCGACTTAAAAAGATGAAAGACGCAGAAGTCTCACTTTCTCTAGTTACTAAACAACGATTGAGGAGGTTGGAGGCTAGCTTAGACTGAGCCTCGAACAATGTTTTTTGAACATTAGAGACTATAGAGGTAATGTCACCTAAACTCCTTATGATTAAGCTTAGCTAACTCTGACTGTATACGGGCTAGCTTATCCGAGTCCAATCTCATCCCAAAGGAAGAGATAGAGGGTTTCCAACTGATGAACACAATATCCTTAAACTGGGGGTGAGATTGCCATATGTTGAAATAACGAAAAGTATTTTTCCGTCTTGGGTGCGGAAGCCCAAGATTGAGAATAACAGTAGTGTGGTCTGAGGTGCGAAGATACCCAAAATGGACATTGGACATATGAAAAATGTCATCCCAATCCGAGTTAACCAGGATGCGGTCTAATTTGGAAAGGATGGGACGAGCAGGTTGTTTATTAATCCAAGTGAACGGAAACCCAGTTGATCGGAGATCACTGAGTTCGCACTAGTAGCAGCAATTACTGAATTCATCAATTGCTGAGGACCAGTCTTCAGATGAACCAAGACGTTCATCCGGGTGACAGATCGCATTATAATCTCCATGGGATACCCAAGGGATGTGGTTATCCTGCTTGGAGATGTTAATGAGGTCATTCCAGAGAGGAATACGATCCTGAGCTTCATTAAAAGCATAGATAGCAGTGAGCTTGAATGAGGCTCTATAGTTGTGACATTTTGCCATGCAATGAATGAATTGAGGAGATTGAGAGATCCTAGTAATCGTAATTACACTAGGATTCCAAGTAATCCAAATTCTACCAAGGGGATGAGACGAGTGATTGGTTATAACATGCCAAAAGGGGACCATTTGTCTAATTATAGGGTCGACTTTATGTATTTTGACTTTGGTTTCTACTAGAACTATCAAAGAGATATAATTACTAATAATAAAATCAGTGACGTCTTTTTTCCTAGCTGGGTCATTTAGAGCACCCATATTCCAAGAATCAATATTCGTAAATAGAAAACTTACAGTGAATCAGCCGATGGTCCCGTCGGAGGACAATACCTTTTTACCCTTATCTTTGGCTTCCTCCGTGCATGCCCTTCTGCGGGGGAATCCAAAAGGGAGAAAGCTTAAGATATTTGAGAGGATTGATAAGGTCAGTGGGTCTCGAAGGTTAGAAAACCTGTCCCACCTGAGAGAAAAAGTTAAAATAATTTTAACAATACATAGAAAAATCTGTATACTCCTCTTAACCAAACATAAAAACTAACGCTATGAACGTTTTTTAGCCAGATAGAGAAAGAGAAAGAAGCCTTGTGAACTCCTTTTAGCCAAACTGAGAAAGAAGCCTCGTGAACTCGGGAAGAGGGAAACCTAATTTGAGGAAGCGAATATAACCGAGTCCATTGACGAAATTCAACCGATGAAACAGAGCACTTTGGAACCAACCACTTTGAAGATTTGGAAGGCATGAAAGTGGCTCGCCGTGGATCTACAAAAAGTGGCATTGAAAGAAGCCCCTGGACACGGAATTCTGACCGGTGACGTGGCTGCTTTGAAGAAGTGCTTCAACAACTCTTTTGTCAAAGTTAATCCTGCGGTTTCGGAAACATGAAGAGAATATCGTCGGAAATATTAACGGAGTAGCTCACTTCTCGCCGAGAACGAGGTGGAAAGACAACCATAAGAGTAGATTTCATCGGATGAAGGCAACATGAATTTGCGAAATAGTGGCAGAATCCACCAGATAGTCACCATGAAGCGAATCCCAATAGCAGACTCATGAATATGTAGAGAGTTGACTATATCACAGGCGATAGTCGGTGTCGGAAACCAACCACTGGCGTAAACAACTTTGAAGGAGGACCCGAAAGCAGACATCAAGGGATCTACTAACTAAAGTTAAAGTAGTTTATCTCAAATAACCACCACACCTGCAGATCTGACCAAATGGAACAACCGAGAGCCGTCGGGGGAAAATCGGAGAGAGGACCGAAGGTTGGGGTCATATATGTAGCCGACATCTTGAATGTGAGGATGTTGATCTGTGAGAAGACAAAAGACGAGATGAACACAAACATGTCGAAAAAAGTCAACAAGGACGAACCAAAAATTGGTAAATGATACCAAGCCACCATTCTTCTCCCAGGTAGAAGAGGACTTTAGAGGTGTAGAAGAAAAAGAGGAATCTCGCGATACCGAAAAAGAAAAAAATTGTGATGGTACCGAAAAACAAAATTGCTATTAAAACTAACTGAACTTCCGAAAAAACACTAAAATCTACCACCACAATCACTAAACAGTAGTGGTTACCGGACTCGATGCTGGTCGCATATCATCTACGGTGGTGGTGAGAAGATAAACATTATGAGATTTTAGAATTTGTTTTTAGAAAGAGAAATAGTTGTTTTAGTTTTAGTGAGATAAAGAGCCGTTGTTCATGTATTTTATTACAATCTTCGTCTTGTTTCTTTTTCACCATCTTGTTTAATATATTTAATTAAAATCTACATCTTCTTTAATGTATCATATTAAAATTTCTATCTTCTTTCATTTTTCTTTTTCTTCTTTTTCTAATATATTTAATTATCATCTCTCTTTATAAACAATGATCCATTAACTTTTAAGTCAAATCAGTAATATAAAAAGATTAAACCAAATAAAATCAAAACAAATTATTAAAAAAAAATTGAATAAAAAAATAAGAACAGATCAACGAGTTTTATAAAGAGATCGAGAGATCTACATCTTCCAATTTATAAATATTTTAACTTAAAGTTGTCTTAAAAACCGTTCTTTTCAAAATTTTAATTTAAAATTTTCCTTAAAAAAATCATAACCTAAAATTTCAATTTAGAATTTTCTTTAAAAATAGCAATTATATATTGTTAAATTAAAATTTTAATTAAAATAATTATTATTTCATATTTTTAAATTAATTGCTTCTTTAGAAATACCTACTATCCCAAAATAAACTATATAAATTAATTCATATTTTATGATATGCGGAGTTCCCGCCCTTCCGGATCTTTATATACATCCGCCACCAACATGTTATGTGATTGTAAATATATATACAAACAGTCTTTTGATTTTGTTTGAAAAATTTATGAAATTTTTTATTATCCGTTTTGCTCTAGTTTTGTTGGTAAATAAATATTATAACATATTAAAATTTTATATTAATTAATTACACTAAACTATGATAGTTAAAATTAATATGTGTAATTGTATAATTTAAATTGAATTTATGGTAATCAATAGTTGAATAGTATTAACTATACCACATATATAATTAATAATTTTTATTATTTTAATATATATAGAGAGTTATTGTTTGTTTGTTAATTTTAATATTATTCTTGTAGAACGCATTTTAACCATATCTATCTCAACGAATTGGTGATTAAAACCTAATTATAAGAGAAAAAACTATTTGATCTAACAATATTCTAATAAATACAAACTTGTAATGATTGAAATAAATTTTCCTTGATAAATGTTTCACTCTAAAACAACAATTCATGTCTAAATTTTAAATATAAAATTATAAAAAATAATATTATACCTTTTATATTTATGATTTTTATAAAATTTTAATTTTATGTTATTTGGCTTAAAAACACAAAAACCAAAAATTTGCTCTCCCTTTGCTCCTCATAAACCAACGGTAATTTGTTTATCCTTGGTTTTTGGAGAATTCTGAATATATGGATAAAGATCCATTTAATTGATGGTCACTTCTTGCAGCTTCTCCTCCCTTCTCTACCATGTTGAAAGATGGCCTTCTGGTTTGGTAGAACCTCCATCAATCAGCATTTCTTCCCCTCCAAATCTTCAATCCCATCATGACAGTTTCAAGTTATCAGCACCATGGGTATCTGTTGGACCAAACATGGCTGCCTTCTCCTACCTCAGTCCACTGGTCTCTTTGGAAATACCTAGTAGCAAAACCAAAGGTCTTATAGGAGTTACTAGCTGGTTACAAGGCTGTGAAGCCACTTGGCTGCTTGTGTTTTATGTACACTCATTTCCTATCTCTCTTCCCTCTACCCATCAGCTATCATCTCAAAGCAAGTCACCTCCCTCATCTCTTTTGCCTCAAACCAACCCATTGTCTATCTTTTGGTCAATACTAGGTAGCCTTCCCTCTGTCCAGTACCCAAACTCCCTCTTTACCATTGGAGTCAAGTCCAGCTTTTACCCTTCTAGTTTTCCATCCTATTACTCTTTCTCAACCAGGTTTTTTTTTTCTCAAAAGAGTTGTCTACATTACAAGGCTTCACCTCAGTTACAATTCTGGTTACTTGAACCAAACTACAGTTTTTTTTCAAAACATTACTTACCTCTTCCAGTCAGCTTAAAAAGTACACTCTGCCTAGATGTCCCCATCTCCTAATCCAACCTCAAAAGAAATCACATCTGTTAGGCAGCCCCTCTCTCCTACTTTGGGCAAATCTCACGTTAACTTTCCTCCTCCCCCCCCCCTCTTTGTAAAGCTAAGGTTATTTAAGCTTTACTAGTCACAAGCTACTCCTATGCGTGGAAGCCACTCCCTAAGCTCTATACCCAATAGTATCTCCTTAGCCTCTCCTAGAATCTGTTTTTTCTATCTTTCGATGGCAGAGACATCGAAGACAGTGTGCTTTAGACCAGAGCTCTCTCTCCCAGTTATCTCTCAAACAGTCTATATAATCCTATATCTTACTATATCTACATTCACCAACCAAACAAGAAATCATATAATCACTCTCTCTAGCCAAACAAGTTCACATTACCTATTGTTCACATCTGTCACTATGAAACCTTCCAAGCCTTCGATTCTTCCAGGAACCTGCTCTCCCATTCGCACGCAAAATATTTCCTCTTCCCTTGCCATCTTCCCCGGTATCACTGAACCTCCTTTATTTGCTTCCATCGCCCTTGATGCCCATCAGCCTCAAGCTGCTCATTCATCTTCACCTCCCCACCTTATCTCCGTACTTCATGAATCTTATGTTAGAAATGCTTTAGCTATGGCCAGACACCACATGAAGTCTGGCCAAGGCCAAGTCATTTTTCAATCAGCAACTCTAAGTGAACTACAAAATTACTTACCTCCCCCTGAGATCAGTTGCAGTCAGCTTCCCTAAGTTATTTTCTCGATCGCCTCCTCTGGATTCAGTCCTCCTCTCCTGGACAGCCTCTTCTACCCTCCAATCAGCTGCCCTCCTTCATCTGAGTTCTATGAGAACCTGGTAGCGTCGATTACAAAACTTCCTTTCCCCTTCTTCCTGAATCTGTTGCTCTATCTGAAGCCTTAGGGCAGAGCAGTTATCTGCGAAACCCCCTGCTTCAATCCCTTTCTGGTCAGTCTCAACCGCGTTTCTAATCTTTAGTAGAGCAGGGAAGCATGCTTATCATGGCCTATGCTTCCCCGTCCTCGAGCAAGAGATGATACTCGACTGGGAAAAGTGATACTCATACCTCCTCTGAAGACCCTTTCTTTTATCCTCTGGTCAAATTTGCTCCAACAGAATAATCTAGATGGAAACCCCTCTAGGGTCGAAGGAGCTAGAAACCCCTCCATTGCCGATTCATCCCCGAGAAGTGATCAGAGCCAATTCTGGTGTTTCCCTAGGTTTTGAAGATGAAATCGGCACCGACTATCCCTGTCTACCCTCTAATTGATCGACAGACAATACAAAGAATTTGGCTTTCGAAAGGGTCATGAAGCCTAACTCTAGGTCGTCGATTGGAGAAGGGCTGGGCAGAGACTCAGTGAAAACAAGTCATCTTGAAGTGAATCCGGTCCAGTCAACGCCTCATTCTTCATTGGGCCGCTATTCTAAAACAGTTGGACCCACTCAAATTCTAACTATTGATAGGCCTGGTCTAGACAGAAACAAACGTCTGCTGGGAGGTGGTGCCTCTTTTTCCCATCACACTCTAATCCGTAACTTCCGGAATGCGGGTAAAGGCCCCAAAAGGAGAAAATTTAAGTTGGCCCATGCTAAGACTCCTTCTCATTTTTCTACAAAAGATGTTTCAAGAGGTATCTCTAGTTCGAACTCGCTACCTAAATCTACCTCTCTCTCCACTTGGAAATGGTGAGAAATGAATTCATTATGAATGACTCGGCCTTAGGCTCTCCGGGGTCTTGGAAGGCTTGTCTCTCGGGATATTTTTTAAACCAACCTTCCAATCTTGCTTTCCTTAAATCCAATATGGAATCTCTATGGAAAAGGTTCGGTCTTTTGGAATTTAAACCCCTTCCAGAGGGATACTTTCTCTTCAAATTTGGATCCGAGACGATGACTAAAAAAGTACTAGAGCAAGCCTCTTGGCATTTTGGCGGAAATTTAATGCTTTTGAAGTTATGGGAACCCCTATCCGCTTTAATTAAAGATCCCCACACTGAAATTCCTATTTGGGTTAAGGTATCTAATCTACCTCTTTAGCTTTGGAATACGGAAGGTTTCAACAACATTGGCTCGGTAACTGGAACCCCACTATACGTGGATCATCAGAAGGAACGAAAGGAAAAACTTCGATTTTCCTGCATATGTTTTATGATCAAGACGTGTCCTCCTATTCGATCTGAGCTATCCTTCAATATAAGAGGCAAAACCATTACGGTTTCTTTTCGATAATTGTAAAGTCTTTGGGCACCCTACTCTTCAGTGCGAAAAAGGTCCACTCAAGCTATCTCCATTTCCTATAGCGACATCGTCCACTGAGGAAGATCCTTCAGAATTTGAACCAGAGCAGGAGTCTGGATCTTGGCTTCCATCTATCAATGAGGATAAGGAGGTGGAGCTTGGCAAGGAGGTGGACCCCCCCCCCCCCCCCCAAAAGGGCTTGTACGAATAAAACTAAAGACAAGGATAAATTGGTAATTTCCTCCGACAGGACCATCGACTGATTCACTATAAGTTCTCTATTTATGAATATTGCTTTTTGGAATGTGTGTGGTCTAAACGAACATGTTAGGAAAAAATACGTCACTGATTTTATTATTAGTAATCATATCTCGTTGATAGATCTTGTAGAAACTAAAGTCCAAATTCATAAAGTTGACCATATAATTAGACAAATGGTCCCCTTTTGGCATGTTATTACCAATCACTCATCTCAACCCTTAGATAGAATTTGGATAATCTAGAATCCTAGTGTAATCACGATTACTAGAATTTCTGAATCTCCCCAGCTCGTCCATTGTATGACTAAATGTCACAATTACAGAGCCTCTTTCAAGCTCATTGCTATCTACGCTTTTAACGAAGCTCAGGATCGTATCCCTCTTTGGAATGACCTCATTAAAATCTCCAAGCTGGATAACCATATCCCTTGGGTTTCCTTTGGAGATTATAATGCGATTCGTCACCCGGATGAGCGCTTTGGCTCCTCTGATTCTTGGACCTCAACAATTGATGATTTCAATAATTGCTGCTACCAATGGGAACTCAATGATCTCCAATCATCTGGGTTCCCGTACACTTGGATTAATAAGTAACCAGCTCATCCCATCCTTTCCAAAATAGACCGCGTCCTAGTCAACCTGGATTGGGATGATCTATTCCATATGCCCAATGTCCATATAGGGTATCTTCGTACGTCTGACCACACTACTGTTGCCCTCAATCTTGGGCTACCTCGCCTAAGACGAAAAAACATTTTCGTTATTTTAACATGTGGCAATCCCATCCCTAGTTTAAGGGCATTGTCCTTAACAGTTGGAACTTCCCTACGTCTTCTAGTGGGATGAGGCTGGTCTCTGATAAGTTGGTTCGTTTGTAGTCTGATTTAACTTTACTTTACCGCAAGGAGTTTAGTGACATTTCCTTCAGAGCCTCTGATGCTCAAAAAACCTTGTTCGAGGCTCAGTCTAATCTAGCATTTGATCTCCTCAACCTTGATCTTGTTATTAAATAAAGTGAGGCTTCTGAGTCTTTCATCTTTCTGATTCGAGCGGAAGAATCCTTTTTAAAACAAAAATCTAAAGAAAACTGGATTAAACTGGGTGACATGAATTCTAAATTCTTCCACAAAAGGATTAAAGCCCGACTTTTCCGCAATAAAATTATCTCGATTTCTAATGAGTTTGGGGCTACTGGCTCCTCTCCGTCTAGTGTCTCCAAAATTTTGTAAACTTTTTTGAGAATTCTCTGGGCTCCAAACATTCTGCCATCTACCCAGGTCTAGAAAAAGTCTATTCTCTGATTTCTTCCAAAGTCACTAATGCTAAAAGGTGTTAATAACCCTTGAGATCTCTTGTGCTGAAATTAAATCCGCTCTTCACAGTATTGATAGTGACAAGTCATCTGGTCATGATGGCTTTAACTCTAGTTTTTTAAGTCAACTTGGAATATAGTTGGCCCCGACATCTGTAAGGGTGTCCAAGAGTTCTTCCTCACTAGAACCTTAATTGAGTCTTGGAATGCTACCTCTATCGCTCTTATCCCTCAAAAATATTCTCCTTTCGTGCCAGCTGACTTTAGACCAATTGCCTTATGCAATGTTGTCTACAAAATCATCGCTAAAATCCTGACCAATAGAATCAAAATTGGTTTCCTTACGAACTTCCCAATCTTCCCAATCTACTTTCGGGAATATAGCTGATAACATCCTCTTATCCCACGAACTTCTAAAGGGATATAATAAAAATGGCAGAGGCAAAATGGTTGCCCTTAAAATTGATATTATGAAGACCTTTGATGATGTTCGTTGGCATCCCATTCTTGACATTTTAGTTGCAATGCAA
Organism: Limnanthes douglasii subsp. nivea; assembly: GCA_036936605.1. Lineage (NCBI taxonomy): Eukaryota > Viridiplantae > Streptophyta > Magnoliopsida > Brassicales > Limnanthaceae > Limnanthes > Limnanthes douglasii. Next base: position 241,892,379 of record JAUPFV010000003.1, on the reverse strand, counting down.
TTTCCTGAGAAGATGTTCGTTAAGTGCTTTTCATCTCCCCCTTACTCTATTATTATTAATGGAGACCTTCATGGAAATTTTAAAGGCAAAAAAGGCCTTAGACAAGGTGATCCTCTCTCCCTTCTTCTTTTTATGCTTGTTATGCAAGTGATGTCCGGCATCTTCAAAGAGAAAAGTCAAGATGTGAACTTCTGTTGTCATTGGAAATGTCACAAGCAGAAAATCATTAACCTTTGCTTTGCAAATGATCTAATGATTTTCTGTCATGGTGATACTCATTCCCTCAATCTCATCAAGAAAGCTCTGGATGACTTCTATTGTCTCTCTGGTCTCAAAGTAAATCCTTCGAAAAGTCATATTTGTTCTCCGGTATTGACCATCACCTTCGATCGGCTATTTTGCCTATCATGAACTTCCCTGAAGGCTCTCTCCCAGTAAAATATCCGGGAGTCCCTCTCATCACTGGTAGACTCACTCATACGGATTGTCGTCCCCTGCTGCACAAAATTACCTCCAGAATTGATTCTTGGACTACCAAGCACCTCTCTTATGCGGGTAGACTCCAATTAATCAAATCAGTCTTATTTGCGGGCCAAGTATATTGGTCCTCGATCTTTATCCTGCCTGCTAGAATTATTAAAGAGTTAAGCAAATATCTCTGTCTCTTCCTTTAGTCTGGATCTTCTATGAAAATCCATGGGGCAAAAATCACATGGTCCACTGTTTCCACTCCTTATAAAGAGGACGGTCTTGGGATTCTAGATTTAAAAACCTGGAATCAGGCGGCTGTCCTTAAGCACCTTTGATCTATAGTCACTAATAAGAACCAATCGATATGGTGTGGTTGGATTAAATCTAAAAAGATTAAATATAAAAGTTTTTGGGATGTTCCTATTAGCTCATCATCTTCTTGGATTTAGAGAAAAATTCTTCGTCTTCGTCTAGTGGCTCGTAACTTGTACAGGGTGGCTATCGGAAATGGATTGAACACTTCATCCTGGCATGATCCTTGGCTCTTCTCCTCATCTCTTGCAACCTATTACGGCTCTGACATCATTTGTGACTCCCGTCTTGGAAACAATCTATCCGTTTCTGACATAATCTGCAATGGTGAATGGAACTGGCCTGCAAATCTGAGATCAGCGCGAGCTCGAAGTTGGGTTCATCTCGAAGAAATCCATAAGCTCATCCTCACTCTTCCCCAACCAAACTCCCTCTCGGGGGACGTACCATTTTGGGTTGCGAAGGAAGGAAGCACCAATTTCTCTATAAAGGACACGTACAACGCTATTCGTATGCATGTCCCAGAAGTGGGATTTGCGGGGTTAGTATGGAATAAATTCAACATACCGCGCTATTACTTTATTTTTTGGCTAGCTATTAAAGACAAGCTTGCCACTAGAGACAAGCTTCTTAGTTGGAGTTTTGATACCGCTACTGGGTGTACCCTCAGCAGCTCTGAATTGGAATCTACATCTCATCTTCTCTTTGAATGTAGTTTAACTCAGAGTATCTGGGCTTATACTAGTCATAAGATTGGATTTCTATTCCATCCTTCGTGCTGGAAATCTTGGATTGTTGAGGCGTCAAGATGATCAAATTCTTGAAACCATTGTATTTGGAGAACTTGTTATAACGCGGTCATTTACCACGTTTGTAAAGAGCGGAATTCAAGAATATTTGGATCCACTCCGGTCATGGCTTCCTCGATATCTTTCCATATCTTATCGGACCTCCGATATAGATTTCATGGTACCAAGATTGGCTGGCCGACATAATTTATACTTAAATCTAACTTAAACCTTATTTTTGTTACACGTATTCTGTGTATGGACTGGAGCTTGGATTCAGGATTACGATGCACCATCCCTTTTTCCATTTGACATCTTGATTTAGACCACTCTATAAGTTGTTGTATTATCTCGGAATATGCCCGAGACTTATGTATGAACCTTCTAATTAATTTAAAAAAAATTACACAAAAAAACACAAAAACCCGAATAAAAGAAGTGATGTTAGCATTAATAAAAGTAATAGAGCTCAATTTTTATCATAGATATTCTAAATGAATAGAAATAGCATAATAGATCACGGTGTTTCAACTAATCGGACCTAAAAGAAATACTGCAGGTTAAAAGAATTAACTTCAACATGATGAGTTAGTGTTGAATTACTAAATTGTTTAACGAAATCAATGGAATTATGATCGCTGATGTCTTTTCATGCCTTAACTGATTCCTACATAAATCAGTAAAATAGGAGGAGACATAATTGTTTTGAATTGATTGTGGCGGACAATATTACGACTTCACCCACAAAAGCAAAACTATTCCTTAAATTACAATAAAATTAAGACACTAATCAAATCTTCTAACGAGTGGATGGACCATAAGACAAGAGGTAACCAATGCAACTTGCTCTCATAAGTTTAGTTTGACCATACATGCATGATTACGTATGAGCTTGTCATTAATTTTATTAGCATTATGTCCCATCGGTATCAGGGATTTAAATTTTATGACAAGAGTAATGCTAATCACACTAACAATGACCGTAATCTGAACTTTTATAGTCACAATTAGAGGTTGTAAATGGTTCTGGAACCACGGTTCAAAGCTGATAATTTGTTTAAGAACTGGCGGTTTATCTGCGAAACTGGCCTATTAGGATTACAAACTGGCAGGACCGCAACCCGCCAGGACCACAATCCGTCAGGACCGCCAGACCGTCAGGACCGCATAAGGAGTAACTCGGCAGGATTGCAATCCGGCAGGACTGCAATCCGGCAGGACTGCAACCACGCAGGACTGCGAAACCACGGTTTATTTGTAAAAAACCGCGGTTTATTGGTAAATATTATAAATGTTTTATTTATTTTATAACCAAAATGTTATATTTAAAAAATATTGAGATATTGCATATTATTATAGAATTATTATTACATTTTTGTTAATATTAATTTGTTTTGGTTATTAATATTTTAAGTGTTGTAATTATTATATAGTCTAAAATTTTAAATATTACTTACGTTATTATCACATTTTTTTGAATATTATTATTAAGTTTTTAGATCTAATATTAGTAGTGTTGATTTTAATATTACAAACCAAAACTATATCTTATCATGTTAAAATATTACAAATTTTATGGTCATAATTTTAATATTACGTTTTGAATTTTATTACTATGATTTGTTTTTAAATATTACAAGTGTTTGTTATTATTTTTTAAACCAAAATCATATTTTATCATGAAAAATATTACAAGTTATATTTATTATTTTTTAATATGAGATTTTGAATTTTATTATTGTATTTGTGATTAGGTTTTAAATATTACAAGTGTTATTTATTATTTTAAAGTTATATTTTTAATATTACATTTTGAATTTTATTATTGTGATTAGGTTTTAAATATTACAAGTGTTATTTATTATTTTTAAGTTATATTTTTAATATTACATTTTGAATTTTATTATTGTGATTAGGTTTTAAATATTACAAGTGTTATTTATTATTTTTAAGTTATATTGTTATAATTTTAATATTACATTTTGAATTTTATTATTGTGATTTGGTTTTAAATATAACAAGTGTTATTTATTATTCTAATATTACATTTTGAATTTTATTATTGTGATTTGGTGTTAAATATTACAAATGTTATTTATTATTTTTTAAACCAAAATCATATTTTATCATGGTTATATTAAAATATTTAATATTACAAATGCTAAAATATTACAAGTCATATTAAAATATTTAATATTACAAATGCTAAAATATTACAAGTTATATTAAAATATTTAATATTACAATTGCTAAAATACGTTTTTTAGTCTCTTGTCGCTAACCACTTTTTTAAGTCGCAAAACTTTCTCAACGGTAGCTGCAATTTGTAATGGATCTCCCAAAACTTGTCCTCGAGTCTCACGATTAACCTTACTTAACGCAGCAGCAATCAAATCGACCATCTTCGTCTTCGTACTAAGACTTTGTTTGGGAACAACGGTCTTACTCTTAGTCTTAGTTATAGTTGGGTGTTTGACACTTCGTGTCACCTTGTCGACCATTTTAGAACTAAAATTTGGTTTGGTGGTCTTACTCAAAGTCGTACGTGTAGTACTAACAAGTTTGACGTTTCACCTCTCTTTATCAGAAATTTTCAAACTAAAATTTTGTTTGAGAGTCTTACTCATATTCGTAGGTTCAGTGGCACATTTGATGCGTCGTGTGATCGGATCCCTCTCGGGTGGAGGAGACATCATAAAAGAAGAAAATTCCGAAAAATCAGTTTTCGGAGTTGCTTGTCTTAACCTGTTGTTGAAGCCACAAGACGGCATTGGAAATTTGAAATAAGCACAAATAATAACTAATACAAACTAATAAAAAAAAAATTCGAAAAAAATAATCTAACTATTTCGAAAACAGAAGTACAATATGTAAAATACAAAAGTTAAGCTTAATAAAAAATCTAGAACAAGTTGAGAGATTTTGAGAGTTTATAGTAGATTTAGAGAGTGTGTGAGGTTGGAGTTGGGGTCTCCTCTATTTATAGGGGAGACCCAATTTTTGTTTTTTTGAAAAATCCAAAAAAAAAATTCGCCCGGACCATCCGGACGAAAAGCGCAACGGCTAGTTTCAAAAACTAGCCGTTGCGTTTGAATCGTGCGGACCATCCGCACGACTGACCGGATGGTCCGCACGGTGACGTCACGGATGACGTCACTTGTTGACGTCATCCGTGACTGATTTTTTTATAAAAAAAATATTTTTTATAAAAGTTATGCACTTTAAACTATTTAAAAAAAATCAAAACTTTATATATAGGATTCCGCGCTAATATTTTAAAAAAAATTAAAAAAAATTATATAAATAGGAAATTCGAACTTTTATTTTAAAAAAATAAAAATCTATAAATAGATTTTTCGAACTATTAGTTTTTTAATAACTTTAGTACTTTTATGAATAAATATATATTAAATTCTCTAGATTATTGAAAGAAACTTTATATTATTAACCCTTCCTTTTTTCTAGTTTATTGAAAGAAATTTTATATTATTAACAAGTTAATTTGGAACATAATAGATAGTTTATATTGTTGATGATGTTAATCTCCTAAATAAATATATTTAATTAATTATATTTAATTATGCCATCATAATATAATTTCTTTTTAGGAACCAAATTACAGATAGTTAATTGAAACACATTTGGTATTTTTGAATTTATTTCACAACCAAATTAGCAATTGGAACATAATCCAAATTTATACAATTTTTAAAACTTTAAATTTATACTTCAGAAATTGAATACTTCAAATATTAAATTTATACTTCAAATGTTGTAAATTTGTAATCGAAATACAAGTAGATGTACTTATTTTATTTAATATCTACATAATATTAAATAAAATATCTTAAATACATAAATATAAATAGAAAAGAAAACGTATCAAAATCAAATTACAATTATTTTTTTAGAATGTAATTGATGATTATAAAATTTCGATTAAAATGATAACATATTTAAATTAAAATACATGAAATAGAATAATTAACTCGTGTATATGGTACATATCTCAATTATTGAAATTAGATTCAATTAACACTTACAAATTAATTTTAAATACCATTATAAAATATTCTGATAAACGGTTCTTAAATGGTTTGGTGATGGTTGGAACTGATAAACCGTTCTTAAATGGTTCGTGTGGTAGTTTGAACTGACGGTTTAACTGCGAAACTGGCCCATTAAGACTGCAAACTCGCAGGACTGCCAGATCGCCAGGACCACATAAGGAGCAACAAGCAGGACCACAACCTGACAGGACCGCAACCCGCCAGGACCACAACCTGACAGGACCGCAACCCGCCAGGACCATAACCCGGCAGGACTGCAACCCGTAGTTCTAATTTAAACGGTACGGGCGATTCGCGGTTCAACCCGTTTGCTCCCTCTAGTGACAATTGTTTTTTTATTTAGTTTAGTTTCATGAATAATTATAAAATTATATTCATTAAACTCAAACGGGTTAAAAGATAGTAGCTAAATATTAGAATTCTTCACTTTAGATATGATAAAATATTTTTTATTTAATTTTATAAATAATTAAAAGATTATACTAAATTGATTTAAAAAGATTTTTAAATAACTAATTGGATTTGAAAGTTTAAATAGTTAATTTTGACAAAAAGAATTTATAATTAAAATAATAACAAAATTACAATAAAAATTATCTTAAAAGTTTTTATATTTTTTTAAAATTGATTTCAAAACTACATTTTTAAGTTTTAAAAAATAAACTATTTTATATATTTAAAATTCAAAATTAGATCTATTAACCACTACTAATTTATTTATTTATTAAACTGTTTTTGTTTATAATTATAAATTAAAAAATGAAAATTTAAAAAAATGATTTTAAAATACTATTAAATAACTAATTGAATTTGAAAGTTTGAATAGTTAGTCTTGACAAAAAGAATAATAACAATTGAAATAAATAACTAAGTTAAGAGGAATAGGAGAATGGAGGTTCCAAGAACCAAGAACACTTCTTCTCCGATTGATTTTCCAATGAGTTTTATTTTTAATTATTTTTTAGTCTCTGGTTTCTCTTCTTTCTTTCTCTCATTTTCGTAATCTCTGCCATGAAGATAAGAAATAATGTTTTATTTGAAGATGATACTTTTTCGACTCTGTTTGAGAACTTCAGACTTAGAAATTCCAATCAATACTCAGGATGGAAAAAGACCCTACGTTGATTTATTCAAGCAACATTCTATTACTCAACAACGAATAGAGTTCAAACCTAATAGTGTTCAAAAAAAATTTGATCACAATTCTGTCCAATAATCGAAATAGGTCAAGGATGCTATGTTACTTGACTCAAAAACCACATTAATCGGTTAATTTTGTTTGAGTCTTCCAAAGAAAGTTGTCATGGACAGTTTCTTGAATTCGTTAAAGCTAAAAAGAAACTACCGTACTGTCAATTGGGATTCACATCAAATCCTTATTGAAATAGAATTAAAAGAAGATGTTTACAGGTTGTGGGCAAGAAGTGTTTGATATGTTGGAGCTTTTAATATGAGAATCCTTTATTGGACACCAAATTTTCATATCAAGTTTGAAAGCCCAATTACAATAGCGTGGGTGAAGTTTGAAAGAATCATAGAGTTCTTATATAATGTTGACTTCCTTCATGAAATTGCAGCAACAATAGGAATCCCATATAAAGTGGAAGTTCCAAAGGAAAACAAATCATTTAAATATACTGCATTTGCTTTGATTGAGTTAGATTTTTCCAAGAAAATTCACAGTAATATATGGATTGGATTTGGCGTAAACAATGAGTGTTGGATTTCTGTTAAATACAAGAATCTATTGCAGCTTATGCTACCATATGGGTCGCGATAAGAATGAATGTAAGAAAAATTCAATGAAGAACAATTCTAGTGAAAAGGATAAACAAGATCTGAAAAGGATTAATAGTTTTCAACCTTCAAAAGGCAAAGAAACCAAAGAAACTTAATTAAAATATTATGATACGAATTTTCAAGAAGTAATTGGCTCCAATACTGAATTCATTCATATGTGAAATCCATTGTGGTTTACAAGGAAAAATTGAAAGATCTTTCAAAAGAAATTTTTTACAGAAGAAAGTCAATGGTTAACACTACATCTGAATGTGTTTCTAAATCCAAAGACATAAACCATGATACTTTACTAGAAGATACAGAAGTTATTGAAGCCATACAACAAATGGATAGGCATTATGATCAACTTGATGTTCAAGATGGTTTAAACTCTACTTCTGGTTTAAATTCTCCAAACCCAGATAATATTTGCAGCATTCAGCATTCCCCAACTAGAAGAGAATCATCTTCAAAGGGCCAAGACTTCAACAACATTATTAGGAAGAAACTTAAATCTGCAAGGAAAATAAAAAAAAACAAGCGCAAGATTTATGAAGTCTCTGAAATATGTAGGGATAAACAAGAAACATTAATCATTATTTGATAATGATAAATATTCTTAACTAGAATTTGCGTGGTATCAACAACAATATAACAGTCAGTAGGATGAAAGATATCATTTTTAAGGGAAAAAACAACATTGTTACCATTCAAGAGCATATGGCTAAGTCAGATAAAATTGGTGATATTGCTTTGGTTTTGGGGTTCCCTAATCATTCTCTTAATCTCTCTAATAAAATTTGGGTGTTTTGGGGAGATGACTTATGTATTAACCAATTTGTTAATCATGATCAGTGCCTGAATTTGGAGGTTAAAACAAATGTTAACATATGTTTTCATCTAACAATGGTTTATGCTAAGTGTAAAAGGTTTCTTAGGTTGGATTTATGGAAGTAGTTAAAGTTGGTCTCTATAACTGATCAGGCCTGGCTTGTATTTGGAGATTTCAACGTTATTGCTTCATCTGAAGAGCAGCTTGGGTGTAATATTATAGACCATAATAACATTGATGATTTTGTGTATTTTATTGGTGACTCTCAGCTGGAGGATGCTGGGTTTGTAGGCTCAAATTTTACCTGGAACAGAAGCTTGAAGTGGAAAAAACTTGATCGAGCTATGTTCAACTCCAACTGGTCAAGTCTCCTCAATAAAAATCAGGTCCATCACATGGTCAGGACTTGTTTTGACCATGTGCCTATTCTAATATTTGCTTATAATTATTCTACTGGCTCCTCTAATTATAAAAACAAAAGCTTCAAGTTTATGAACATCTGGTTAAATGATCATTCCTTACTAAACATGGTGGATAAAAACTGGAATCTTCAAATTAGTGGAAATCCTAACGAGATTTTTTGGTTTTAGCTTAAGAGACTAAAAGTTTGTCTCAAAACTTGGAATGTAAACTACTTTGGTAATATTTTCAGTAAACTAAAAGAAACTGAGGATAATGTTAAGAAAGGAGATTCTTCACTCTATGATGAACGATCAAAATACAAATGTTGCGTTGAACAAACCTAATAGCTTATACATGCAGGCTTTGAGAATTGAAGCAGATTTTTGGAAGCAAAAGTCCTATAATTCTTGGCTCATTAATGGAGACAACAATACAAAGATGTTTCATGCTTATGTTTAACGATCAAAATACAAATGTTGCGTTGAACAAACCTAATAGCTTTTACATGCAGGCTTTGAGAATTGAAGCAGATTTTTGGAAGCAAAAGTCCTATAATTCTTGGCTCATTAATGGAGACAGCAATACAAAGATGTTTCATGCTTATGTTTACAAGAAGAGAAGGAAAAAAGCTATCAAGGGAATAAAAGAGGATAATGATTGGATATATAACTCTGAGGTTATTGGCAGATCTGTATAGAAGTATTTTAAATCCCACTTCAATAAAAGGCCTTATGATAACATTCAAGAGGAGTTTAACTGTATGTAGCATGATATCTTGCAAGTTATTCCTAGTTTGATTATTGATTCTTAAAATGAGTCCTTGATGAAAGCTAGTGATGAAGATGAACTTTGGGGAATTATAAACTCTATGAATTATGCTAGCGCAACTAGCATAGATGGGTACAATGGTCCTTTCTATAAAGCTTGTTGGAACATCATTAAATCTGATCTGATCACGTCTTTAAATACTTACCTTTCTGGTCATAAGATTCCTAACGGGATCTTTGCCTAATCCTTAAGACTGTAAACCATATATACTGGAACAACTACCGGCCCATTAGTCTTTGTACAATGACAAACAAAATTCTTTCAAAATTGATTAACTGTAGGCTTGCAAGTATTCTCCCTAAGATCATATCCAGTTCTCAAGGAGATTTTGTTAGAAATCATTCCATCCATGAAAATATTTTAGTTGCTAAAGAGATGGCTTACCATCTGAATAGAAATCCTAATAAAGGAAACATCATGGTCAAATTAGACATGTCTAAGGCATTTGACATGATGTCTTTTTCTTTTATTATCAAGGTCTTGACTTTGTTTGGTTTCTCTAAGCAGTTTACATTAGGGATATAATTAAAGAGATTAACATCTCCATTCTTATCAATGGCAAGTCTCATGGTTATTTTCAAACTTTAAGAGGCTTGAGACAAAGGGACCCCTTGTCTCCAAGCCTCTTTATTATTTGTGAAGAGGTGCTGTTATGTGGGCTGTCTATTCTCTATAACTCTAATAAAGCATGATATTAGCATCCAAATCTTCTTTTATTGTTTCTAGTATTACATCTGCTGACGACATATTATTATTGACTAATAGTTTGAACTCATCAATCAATATTTTAAGCTCATTTCTAGACAGATATCAAATGGTGTCTGGGCAGTCTATTAACAAGGATAATACTCAAATTATTATATCTAACAAGCTTAATCAAAGTAGAATCCAAATTATGCAGACCATAATTGGTTACAAGACTGAGCAGCTTCCTATAAGGTACTTAGGCATCAATCGCAGCTGCAATAATAAAGCCAAGAACTTCAGCAAACTACTAGATAACATCAGTGGCAAAATCACTGAATGGGATAACAAATTTCTTTCTTTTGGGGGAAGACTCTCATTAATCTCTTCTGTTGTTATGTAAATACCTTATTATTGGATGCACAATAATTTATTGCCTATTTGTGTTATTAATAGACTCGAGAAAACCTTCAACATGTTCCTTTGGAGATTTAAGTTCAATATTAAAAGTTCTCACTGATCATCTTGGGTGAATCTTTGTAAGCCTTTCGATGAAGGTGGTCTGAATATCAGAAGATTAAATGATATTCAGAACACCTTTTCTCATAAACTATGGTATAATTACAAAAAGAATGATAGTTTATGGTCACATATGATGCATGATATCTATAATAAGAGAGTTCATCCTCTCAAAGCTAACTTCTCTAAGCATGGTTCTCTTACTTGGAAACGTTTGATTAACATTAAAGATGCAACATAACCTAATATTAGATGGTTATTGGGCAAGGGAGACATTGATTTTTGGATGAAGATTTCTATCACTGCAATGCTGATGCTAATCTATGGTTCATGATGCAAAGGTCAATTCTTTCTGGAAGGAAAACAAATGGGATACTGATTCCATGAGAAGTTTTCTTGATGATGATAGAATCAGACAAATTAGTCTTTACAAAGTGGATCATGACAAGAAGGATAAAATGATCTGGACCATTTCTCCTAATATGGAATTCAACAGTGACATCACTTGGAACAGCACCAGTCATCGCTTCAAATTGTACAAGAAATCTGGAATCAAATTGTTCCTAGGAAGTTTTCTTTTCTCCTTTGGAAACTTTTGAAAACATTTCTGCCTATTGACTCTACTATTCTCTCTAGACACATTAGCCTAGCCTCAAAGTTTTTATTTTGTGTTAACTGTGAGAATGTGAATCACTTATTTCTGAACTGTAATTTTGCGTGGAGCATATGGAGGCATTTCAATGTTTTGTTTAATGTAAAAATAAAAAATTATATGACTATAACACATATTGTTAGAGTTTGGTTCTGGTTTTCAAACCAAAAGGTGCATATCACCCATATGCTTCCTCAAATAAACTGCTGGGTGATATGGAAAAATGAAAATGATTAGAAGTTTAACAACTCTGGTGTCTCTACTGCATCTGCTATTCACCATATTAATAAAATTATCTCTAGTCTTGATTCATCTAACAAACTAACTTGGAAGCATTGGACAAAAGTCACTGATGCATGCTACTCATTAGGTTGTGTTTCAATCAATAACACAAAAAAGAATGAGACTTACATGTAGTGGACTGCTCCTGCTGGTGAAAGAATGAAGCTTAATATGGATGCTGCATGCATCTCCAATGGTTAATCTGGTGAAGACATGTTAGTCCAAAACAAAAATGAGGATATTGTCAAAGGCATCGGCAAGACATTGGGTAAATTAACTCCAACTATGGCTGAAACTCGTGCTTTGCTTGAAGGCTTTATGATGTGCGGAGAGAATAGCTGGTACAAAGTCGATATAGAATCAGACTGTCAAATGGTAATCAATATCCTTGCGAAAGGAATGAGCCATTGGTATCTGCATTCTATTATCTCGATTTATAGAAGACTTATCCATCCATCAATGACCATCATATTCATTCCTCGAACGCAGAACAGAGGTGCAGATTGGCTTGGAAAGCGGACGTTAAATTGTAAACATAAACTTGAGTTCACTCAATTCAATGCTCCCACAAACCTTCTTTACATTGTCCTCCTGGAGAGTTTGGGTCTTGATTACATTAACTCGTCATCGGATTAACTTAATTGGCGATGAAAAGTTTTCATTTTTCTTGTTTTATCTGAAATTGTTCTATCAAGATTCATCTGATTGTCTATTGGACTATCTGCTTGGAAGCAATTTGTTGGGTTGAAGATTTCTATTAATGGTGGTTATCAAAGATTTTAGGTTGAGGTCTTGGAGGTCGAAGAAAATCATGTTTCTCGATTGTAATGGCTAGTTCTTGTTTTAAAAAAAAATTGGGTAATTAACTTGTATACCCTTGTAATTAAGACCATTTGTTCTTTTTGGTCCTATTAATGATAAAGTTTCAATTTTTTCAGAAAAAAAAACAAAATTATCAAAGAAGTGTTTTATATTTTTATTTAATTTTTTGAAAGAAAATTAATTTAAAACTGCATTTTTAAATATGAAAAAGTAAATATTATTCATTTATTTATTTAAAAATCAAAATTAAAATTGATTGAAATAATTATTAGAAAATAATTAATTCCAAACAGTAATTATTTGCTTCTTCACAAATTAATTAATTAATTAATTAATAATTAAAAATGACATTAACTTGAATTATTAATTTAAACTACCCTGTCGAAAATTAAAAAAATAATGGGCCAGGCTAGAAATAATGCACATTTTGATAGATCTCTCACTCTACTCCTTTCTTTTTTTCAAACTCAATGTTCAAATTCCAAAATTGCCCTTTCTCCCTCTAGATTCTTACATTCATGCCATTTACACTTGAAATCAACCGAAACTCTGAAATCTATCCGTTATTACCCTAAATCTACAAGTTTTGTACTAAAATCTACTACTCTAAACCCATAAAACCGAAAAAGTTAGGTTTTTTTTACCCAAACCCATCAAATCCACTTCGAAAAATCTTGAATCGGAGTATCTATGGACAATGAAGAGATGGGCGTGTCTCTGGAAGACTTACTAGACGAGGAGGAAGCTTACCGGATGGAGGTAAGAAGCGAAACCCTGTATTTCGGTTTTCGGTCGTGTCGCACGCCGTTCGTGCGACGAACACCTTCGTCATCGCACGATCGTGTGACTTGTTAACCGTATCCATTGCATGAGATGAATACAAAAGTGTGTCTCATGCGACCGCACTAGAGGCATGTCTCGTGCGACGGCACTGAAGACATGTCTCATGCGACAACAGTGTTATGTAAACTCATAGTTTTCAATTTTATATTTTGCAGGAGGAACCTGCCCAGCCTCCATTTATGGATGCCGATTACAGTAAAATATTCAACATGGATAGATTATTTACTAAAGACGAATTGGATGCTTTCGTGGACATTGAATCGAAGAAGATCAAGTTTGTCACAATTAGAAAGCTCTACGATAGCGGGAAATGAGGAAGGACTCCTAGGTTAGAGTACGTTTGCGAGCGATACGGTGTATTCGTAGGCAAAACCGGAAACTTTGAAAAAGAAGAAGACATCGACAAAGAAATGTAATTGTCCGTTTGCGCTAAAAGGTCATCTGATCGACGTACTAGCCATGAAATGGAGTTTGGAGGTGATAAACGGTACTCACAATCATGAACCCTACGTTCGCCTAGACGGTCACTCCCGCGCTTGTAGGCTAAAACTGGATGAAGAGGAACTAGTTCATAGTTTGTCTCACCTCGGTTTGCGCCCTAGGGAGATATATAGTGGTTTGAAGTACCAATATCCCGAGAACATTTCAAACATGCGTGCAATTTACAATTGCCGCCAAAAAACATCGGGATGCTGAGCACGGGGGACAAACGCAAATGTAATATCTTTTGACGAAGTTGAAGGAGAATGGATACTCGACGTGGGAGAGTTTGAAAGAAGATTCAAAGGTGATCACTGACTTTTTCTTCGCACATCCTACTAGCGTAGACTTATTACGTACATTCCCGAACGTGTTATTCATGGATTGTACGTACAAGACGACTAGGTATAAGATGCCGTTATTAGAGATTGTCGGTTTAACGTCGACTCCCATTACATTTACCGTTGCGTACGTATTTATGAGTGGAGAGAAGATTGGAAACTACGTATGGGCTTTGGAAACTCTTCGTGGTTTAATGATGGATAGCGTGTGCGCATTTCCATCCATTATTGTTACCGATCGAGAGTTAGCTCTCACGCGAGCGATCGATAAAAAATTTCCGGAAACGCACCACTTGTTATGCACGTGGCACATTAGTAAGAACATTCTTGGGGCGGTCAGGAAGATATTGCACGATGATACGGTAGCGAAACAATTTGTCGAATTTTACGGCTACGTTGCGGAGGCGAACACGTTTGAGAGTTACCAAAAGAATCTAGATACACTGAAGGAGATGTTAGCATCTAAACCGGAGTGTTTTGCGTACGTTATAGACTCGTGGATAACGAAATATGGTGACAAGTTCCTTGCGTACCGAACGAACACGATTAAGCATTATGGCCAAACAACTACAAATAGGTTAGTCCGTTTATCCTATTTTTCGTTGAGTTATTTTATCTAGTTTTGAATAAGTTGATAATTTATTACTTGTACTATGTAGGGCGGAGGGTGCTCACTCGTCCCTAAAAAATATCTTAGGGACGAATCAATGCAACTTTGAGCTTTTTTAGGAAAAAGTTCATAACTTATTAACGAAGCAGCATGCGGGTATCGTCGAATCATTCGAGCGAAATAAGTTTAGAAACATTCCAGGCTTTGATGGTGTTTTGACAAAAAATCTTAAAGGTCATGTATCACATGCGGGGCTAAAGATACTGATGGTTGCTATTGTACGTACTCGAAATATAAGAGTAGATCGGGTAACATGTGGATGTTGTTTCCTTAGGAAAACGCATGGTTTACCGTGTGCATGTGAAATTGTGTTTATAGCTAGAGATGGTAGGTGCATCCCTTTAGAAGACGTGGATATCTTTTGGAAAAGATTAGATATTGTGCATAGAGATCCTAGCTCTCGCGAAGAGGAATTGCAAAAAAACCTTTCCTTAATTGACAACTCCATTCGTAGTTTCCGACCCGACCAAAAAAACCACATTATCAATAGGGTAATGCAAATATTGAGGCCCGAGACAAGTCATATTTAAGATCCTAAAGAAGCGGTTAGAGCTAAGGGTAGACCAAAGGGAGGCGTTGATAAATCGACTAAACGGAACCCTAGTTCGTGGGAATATCTCATTGAACAAACCGTTAGTGCTAGTACTCCGGCTAACTCGGTAGGTAGTACACCCGTAAACACATTAGGGAGCATGGCCGCATCCAAAGTGGTTCATATCGTACCACCCAAACCTCCATTAGCAAAAAATAAAGTTGGAAGGCCTAAGAAAATTGTTGAGGATGGGAAGTTAACATTATATCCGGATTGCATCCCGACCTTTCTACACACTTACATTTTAAAATTATTTGACGTTCTTCCGGACGGACAATGTGGATATAGTTCTGTAGCGCATTCAATATACAACGACGAAGATAGATGGGATGATGTTAGACGCGAGTTGTTGAAGGAGTTGCTGGACAACCGTGCATGTTGGTTGGATGTATATGGTTCGCCAAAGGTGTTTGACGATTTGGTACATAGGTTAGATTACTTCAAGCCCAACCCTAGTAGCCACTATTGGATGACATTTCCGGACATTGGACTAGTCATCGCGACAAGGTATCAATGCATGGTATACCATGTATCGCAAGCAGCCTCGTTAACGTATCTATCAATCCGTAGAAAGCCACCCGTCAACAATTCAACGATCATAGAAGTTGGGATAGCTTTCGTACATGGATGTCACTTTGTTAATGTAAGTATATTTCGTTTCCAATCCAAATTTCTTACGCTATCATTACTAATGCATTAATTTATTCTTTTTTCTTGTAGATTACTACTCCATCCGATGGACCGTTGCCTCTATTATACCCTTGTTGGGCCGCTTATGCGACCGAAGAAGCGAATCAATGGGCGCATTCCTACTACCGGTGGTTGAACAAATTTACACAGATAATGCCCGCAAGGAAAATCAACTTGAACGAAAAACCACATGTAACAGATTTGACTAGAGACGACGTTTGAAATGCTTTTGTACAACTTTTTAAGTTATTTTTCCTAACGTTTCATGTAATATAGTTAATGTAACTTTGATGTAATATAGTAGGAAAATGACTACTAACGTGTTATGTATTATAGTTGACGTGATTAATTGAAATGTTAGATTTTAAGTCAAATAAAACACTGGTCGCACGCGACGCAATTTGGGTCCCGTCTCATGCGACTAATGACCAAAATTTTGGCTCTGAATTTCAGGCAGAGAGCATATATCGCACTCCAAAAATACGAACGTCTTTAATGGTAGTCGCATGCGACGTAAGGCCAACATTTTGGCCTTATTTTTCAGACAGAGAGCATATATCGCACTCCGAAAATGCTAACGTCTTCGATGGTAGTCGCGTGCGACGAAAGGAAAACATTTTGGCCTTATTTTTAAAAAAGAGAGCATATATCGCCCTCCGAAAACGCGACTATCTTTTGTCCATGTCACATGCGACGTAAGGCCAAAATTTTGGCCCTCAATATCAGGCAAAGAGCATATATCGCACTCCAAAAATGCGATCGTCTTTGATGGTAGTCGCATGCGACGTAAGGCCAAAATTTTGTCCTTATTTTTCAGACAAAGAGCATATATGGCCTAAAGAACGCGATTTATACATTTGTTGGAGTAAAGTACCATTAAAAAGGGAAAATGGGGAAAAACAAGTAAACTTGAAGGAAATACATAAAGACGAAAACAACAAGTTAACACCTTAACTTAAACAAACATAGGAAAATAATTAAACAACTAGATGCCAACAACCAAAATTCTCAATCATCGAAGTCATATCCCAAGTTTTCGTCAGAATCAACCCCCTCCTCCCTTTCCGTAATCCTATCTTGAAGATACGCTACCATATCCCTAGTGATGTAGTCTACCACAGTCAAGATCTAAACGGCGGCCGCTTCTTGCTTAATTTTATATGGCAAAAACAACAAACGCTAGAGCAGTTTACAAAAATGTACCTCTGCTTGATTTGTTCACGGTTGCGCACGAGGAGACCTCCAGTTTGTAAACGACCGTAGCCGTAGTACATCTTACAAAGCACTCAATCAAAAAAAGCATCGCTACTATCTTCCCCCATCTCTCGGCGGGCAATCTTCACCGCCTCAAGCAGATGGTAGTATTCATGAGAAGTAAACTCCATTTGTTAAACTAGTTATGTTTGAGAAGTTTCTACGAATGTAAAAGGTTTTGGAGTCCCTTTATATAGGGAAGTAAAGTTTGGTGGGACTTTTTGATTTTTGATAACGAGCGGGAATTTTTGATTTTTGAGAATGAACGGGAGTTTATAGTTTTTGAGAATGAGCGGGAGTTTTTGATTTTAGAGAATGAGCGGGAGATTTTAGTTTTCGAGAATGAGCGGGAGTTTTGATTTTTGAGAATGAGCGGGAGTTTTTTAATTTAGAGAATGAGCGGGAGATTTTAGTACTAAAGGTATGCTGTGAGTGGATAATAAAATGATATACTATGAAAATAAGTAATATAAAAAATAAGGGTAAAACTTACCGTATAATGTTTTTCAATGGTAGAAGCTCTAACTGTTACTACACAGCTTGAGCATTCAACTGTCGCTGAAATTACCTTATTATTAATTAACACAACATGAATGTTGTGGAGAGTAGGAATAATCGAGCGTTATAATAAAAATAGAGAGATAAAATAGTGAGAGCGAAACATCTTCTTGAAGAAGACAAAACTGCCATTTTTATGTTTCTTATGTTCGAACAACAGAACCAGTGCTTTTTTTCTGTCTTTTTAGATGTTTAACGGTTGATATGATTTTTTTAGATGTTTATCTGTTGATATGATAATGTAATTTTTATTTGATTTGTGGGTGGTTGGGGTTAGGGCTAAGTGACATTTAAAAGTAGATTTGAGTTTTTTCGGATTACTATCGATCAACAAAACCAGTGCTTTTTTTCTATCTTTTAAGATGTTAATTTGTTAATATGATAATAAAATTTTGATTCGATTTGTGGGAGGTCGGGGTTAGGGCTAAGTGATATATAAAAGTAGTGCTAATTAATTAATTAAAATACAATAAATAAAAGCAGTCATCAAATACACTAAATAGAAGCAGTAATAAAATAAACCGGTTACAAAACTATAGTGCTAACATCGGAAATTCTGACAAAGGTGTGCTTGCGAGCAATAATCAGTGACGTCTATACCTCTCGGCAATCCGACACATATGAAGTGCGGTCTCTACAAGATCATCGTGCTCCAGAGTCGGTATCGATGGAGCAAACCGAGCAATCTGCTCGTATCCTGCAAAGTCAGCACCACCCTGCGGCTCCAACCGAGGACCTCTACCTGGTGCAAGACTGCTAACGATGTACCACAGCCTCCTCTTCACCCAAATGTAGTACATCAGGTCAGCACTTTCTCCACTACCACGGTACAACGTGACATTAGGAGTGTACACATGGTTTTCCCAATCCCTCACAAATGCCCGTCCCATGAGCATCTGAAGACCATCTTCTTCCTTGTTTTTTTTCGATTTAGGAGGGCGTATATCCTTAGGAATCAGCTGTACGAACCCCATCTTTCGAGTGACACGGTCTGGGTAGTACGGCACAAACACGTCGAACGCCTTAAGCGTCAACTCAACCTAAGTCACCCCCTGGAACGGATAATGGTCCCGTAAGTGTATGAAGGGAAGGAACATGACCTGTAAATAAAAAAAATTAACAACTAAGCCATTTATATTAATAAAAGTACTTATAATTAAAATGAACGAATATGACTTACATCTGCCTTCGTGCACGTCAAAAGTGCATGTCTCATCTGCCTACGCACATCATGAGAGACACCAATCTTCTGCGGCGCATGTCGGGACATATGGGGCATGAATATGTTGTAATCGCAAAACAGTGGAGCTCAGAGCTGAACAAAGTGTGCAAATATCCACGACTCGAGCATTCCTATAAACCCGCAAATGCCTCCCATACCATGGAGAGATCCCTGACTAAGGGAGTGGTACAGCTGTGCTAAAACCAACTGACCCTAGTTGAACCTATGCATACCCTGATATTGGTTCAAGAACTGGAGGTAATCTAAAGGAATGTTGTTGCCGTTTTGTTGGCACATATGGTGGTACCTAACAAATACATGATGTAGGAACGGGTGGCATGTTCTAAACTCTCATCCGTGATCTTCCTATCACTATACTTAGCACCACTAAAAGTATTACGCAGCCACCCAAGGTTCACACTACCAGCATTCCTAAGGTTTTTACTCAACTCAGATGGTCGTACACCTAGCATGCCAACATAAGTACTAAGCTTCTCAACCTCCGAGTCAAAAGGTAAAGCATCAAAGGACCTATCGACAACCCGTAATCCAGTGATGATGTAGACATCGTCCAAGGTGACTGTCATCTCCCCGTACGAGAAATGGAATGAAGAAGTCTCCTCATGCCATCGCTCTAAGAATGCCTCCACCAAATGGATGTTCGTATGCCAGCGGTAGAGTGCATCGACGAGCGGGCTAAAAATAGTCTCCATCACCCTTGCCCGTACCCTGCTCTGCTGTGTTAGGTCCCATCTCCGGAGACTGTCGTACATAGCGAAGCATCGCAGGGTGACCCTATCCTGTAATATACATCAAACACGTAAATTCGTGAAAAAACAATTATTATAAACATATGTATCAAACACGTAAGAAAGTGATAGAACAATATAAAGGTATAATACTTACATCTCCGTGATAGACGCTGAAAGCCTCGTGCTGGGTGTAATCAGGAAAGAGAGTCGGGACATGCGGGAGCACCGACAAATAATCCTGATCCTCACTCGGGTGCGTGGGATGCTGCCTCTGGTGCGTGAGGTGCATCGTCCTCGTACTGTGAATGTGAGGCATCATGTGCCTCCTCCCGCTCTACCTCCTCCATATCATCCGGTGCATTTTCATCGTCATCGTAAGAAAAGTCAGGTGGCTGAGAAGAAGAACCTTCCCCTGTGCTACCATCAGTAGTAGGAATGTAATCGCCATGAGGACGGAGACGTCTTCTAGTACCCGTACCAGGAGCATGTCCCTCACTGGGACCTGCCTCTACATCCTCGGGCTCGGGAAAAACTCTACCCTCTGCCGCCTCTTCCGCCTCACGTGCCAAACGATCACGTTCCCTCCTTTTCTTGAACGGATTTTTAACTTTCTGCTTGATCCGTCCCATCCTGTAAAGACAATATAAAAAAATATGTATTAGTGAGACAAAACCAAAGAAGCATTCATAAAAGGCACTGATTCGCATGAGAAAACTTAACCTGTCTGTCTCATGATACAGCTTAAGCTGTCGGTCGCATGCGACAGTTTAAACTGTCTGTCGCATGCGACATCTTAAACTTTTTGTCGAATGCGATAATATGCCATCTTGGTCGCACGATCGTGCGACCAGAACCAAATTGGTAGCACGATCGTGCTACGAACAGAACCCAAACCCCAAATTTAGAAACCTACCAAAGTGACCTCATTTCACACAAAATCAAAAACATTGGCATAGATCTGACCAAAACTAACAAGAATACATCACTAATCTAACAAAACAACACCTAAAATCATACAAATATCGAACTTTTTAAATCGAAACCTAAAAAACTTAAAAACCTAATTTCAGCAGTTTATACCCAACGAAATCTAACAAAATTATACCATGATGTTTGTATTACTTACCTTTATGTTTTCGTGACTTTAGATTCTTCAAAAATCGAGTTTTTAAAATGGGTCGAACGGTGTGCTTGAGAGTTTTCTAGAGAGAGTGTGAAAGAGAGGGAAAAAATGGTGAGAGATTTATCAAACCCTTTTATACCTATGTTTTCTGAAAAGGGTAAGTTGGTCCAAAATTAGATGAGAGATATATCAAATGGTTATAGGATCCAGCGATTTAAAATCTATCAAAATGTGTCTTATTTCTAGTCTGGCCCAAAATTAATCTATACAAACAAAATAAATTTAAGTTATGCATTAAAATTCAATAGTTAAAAGGATAATTAAATATTTTATTCTATCATTATTAATACGGTAAAACTCATCCTACTAATTAGGATAAAGTAAGTATTAAATGTATTTTAATCCGTGGCACCGGACCTTTGTGTCTGGTTGGAGTGACCTTTTAAAAAATGATTTAAAATACAATGCTTCGATTTTCATCTTTAAGCTACTTATATCATTCAAAAAATATAGAATCAATCATTTGACCATACATTAATGTCATTTAATTTCAAACAAAAATTATTTAAATATAATATTAGGATAATTAAAAACATGTATATATATATAACAAAACATGAAATTTAGTAATAGAAAATAGCATGATGCTTAGAGTTACCGTATATAGGCTGAAACATTCATCGTTGATAATGGAAATATATTAGCTAGAACTAATATATTACAAGTAAAATGTTTTAATATTTCTAAAATTTGATAACAATTTTACACAAGGTAGTTGAGCTAAGGTCTTACGAGGAAGAACTTGGTTGCAGTAAATGCTTGATTTTGGGATCAATTATGGACCCATTAACGACATAACTTTCTCCAATTCAAGAGTGGTGAGTTTGATTACTTGAATTTTTGAATCACCTTAGTAAATGAGAAAAGTAAAGTTTCTAGAGATAGAAAATCAGACTACTCAAATGTTTTAACTCAAAAATCCATCCCCTTTATTAGATCAACCTTGACTTTTATATAGAGGCGCAAGGACTTATAATACAACTGAAAACGGTTACATAAAAGGACTTATTACTCGTTAGTCCTTGATTTAAATACACAGTCCTTAATTGCTCCATTAAGTTTACAATCTGTTATACAAAGCTTTATTATTTACATTTTAGTCCTCAAAGTTCCACTTCTTTATCAGTAGCCCACCTAGTTCTCATATCGGTAAATGAATGAGAACTAATCAACTTCGAACGTAAACAGAAGTGAAGATAATTTCCTCTTCTAAAATTCAAACCACGTTGATCATTCTGTTATACCATTAGTTGTATCAAGTATATCAAAATATTTCAACAGAGAATTTCTCCTTTATATCACACTTCGAAGTAGCTAATAATCTTAGGTGTCAAACCTAATTCTCAGCAAATAATGACGCTCTAAGGGCTAGATCTACAACTAGGCCCATAGTGTGACAGACGTTATACTCTCATATACCTAACCGCTTCAACTTCTATCCAATTAAGGTCCACATTTCCCACTTCTCAATACAACATTTCTCTCCCTATAAAATCCCGTTGTAACTCTTTTGCTACCTTCACCGGCTTCTTCAAATTGTCGGCTACTTTCACCGGGAAACTCCAATCAATCTTCAACCAGTTTATAAGAAAGCATCCAAAATCCAAGCAATCTAAAGCCATAATTCCTAGAGAATCTAAGTACCAAAAGTCAGACAACAACGTATTCAGAGCTTACAATTAATTCTGCATCAGTGAAATGACAGAAGAATATAGAGCAGTTGGATTAATAAGCCAAACTCCCCTTGGAATATCCTCAAAAACCATTTATTACAGTAACTTCGATCCTTCTAAAATTCATGCTTTTTCAGCTTCGCCCCTTATAGAGGGAAGCCAATCATCGAAAAACTCGAACGCCGAACGCACCTTGAATCTCACATTCTCTTACTAAATCGTCTCCTCGAATTAGTTGTGAAGTTGGCAAATCCTGTTCGAAACAATCCGAAGTAAACGCTTCCTCAACCGACCTTTCAAAAACTTGTCTCACACGAGCTCCCGTAAAAAAATACTTTCATAGTTATGGGAGACGATATCGATGTTACGTCGAATCCATCTACCAGTTCTCCACCTCCGAGGGAAATTGTTGAGACAGCTACACCATCTCAACAAAGTCCCTCGAATAATCCTCTTCAACTGAGAGATGAAATATCAGAAGAAGTCGATTCTGATACTACTCAGTCGAATAATGAGGCTGATACAGAGGAGGAAGCTTCGAAAGAATCATAGAATACTACTCAAGAGAAAATCTATAAACCAAGAGTAAAGAAAGCTCTTGAGGAAAGGGAATTAATTGGTGATAATTTGAGGTCTCTTGATGCGAATTATGTCGTAGCTCTAAAAAACGTTTCATAGATATACTACGAAGAAAACCAAGAAAACGATTTGAAGAAGTAGTGGGGAATGGGAGACAACATTACACTTCGTCTTCCCAAAAAAGGAGAAACACCCTTAGACTACAAAAAAGACGAACCGTTAGTGTATATAGAAATCATCAGCTGGGGTCTCCGATTTCCACTGGACCCCATGATAGTTGATTACTTCAAACTTTTAAATTTGTGTCCAACCCAAGTGACACCAAATTAACGGTTCATGCTTCTTTCTATAATCATGGCCTCCCGTTTGTCCAAAATTCTAATCAACGTCAAGGATATTATATCTTTAACCAAATTGTCCAAGGGACCGATGCTTCCGTTTTACTACCTTATATTGGATGATGACCTAAAAATCATCGACAATCTCCTAGAAGGAGACACATTTTGGAAGTAAAAATTAATCTTCATTACGGGAGCATGGTAAAATGGTAAAGTTATATCCGAAGTCTACCCATCAAGATTGAACCTTGTCTGGAGGAGTGGTCGTAAGTCTCTTAATATTGTTTTTCTAAATTAAATTTTCAAGTGTTGTTATCCTCATTCTTTATCAACTTCTATATTTTGAACAGAAATTCTGAGGCGTTATGCCATTTATCGAGAAAGAGCCACAGAAACCTTCATTAATCTTGTTGCATGGGCTGAAAAAGAATGGAATAACGCTTTTTACACAGCCTTCAAACCCATCAACTTTCTCAACAATCACATGTACCCGATCACACCTGGAGGCTTTCCTCTTGAAAAATTGATGGAGCCACCCAACCCTCGACAAGCTGTGAAAAGAATGGTCCATCCCGACTGCAAAGTGTTCTTACCCATTCACAATAGATCAGACAACCACATTCCTCAAAAGAAGAAGGAAAAAAAGAATATAAAGGTAGGTAGTACATCTGGTGCTAGTCCTTCAACAAATCCGAATCCAAAATATTCCAAGCGAAAAACGAAAGAAAACACACTTTCCACAATCGAAGAAGGAATAGGAGAGGGACCTTCTCCAAAGAAGAAAAAATCTGTTGCGCCCTCGAAAAAGAAAGGTACCACTAGAGCCATCCCCCAAAATAAATAAATAAAGACAATACTGAAGATTGCCAAAGAAAATTATCCGATGACAATAAAGTTGTAGCTGCAGATAAATAACAAAATCATCAAAAGGAAAACAAAGGCAATGCTGAGGATGCTACCAATCAGCAAAAAGAAACTGTTACTGCAGAAGATAACCAAGGTGATGATCACTTTGATCCTGGAAATTTCATTAACTTAGACAAATCGCAAGAGCATGCTTGAGAAGAAGAGCCCATCATTCAAGAGATTCAAACTCATTTTCATAATCTGGGAAGGATACCTACACCTATTGCATCCGAAGCTGCATCTCCTGAGGTTATCGTTCCTACAATCTCCTTAGATCTTATTCCTCGACCTAGTCCAGTGGTCGTTCCTCCTGTTGCACCAAACCCATACATTCTCGCTACACTTCAACCTTTTTCCGATCTTAACACTACAACAAAAATTCTTACTCAAGAAATTGAGGCTTCTCAAAATCCTCTAAAACGTATGGCTAAAGATATGGTTCAGTTCAAAGGAGCTGCTAAAGCTGATAAAAAGCTGAGGAAACAATTTGGTGATCATATAAGAGATCAATTGTATGGATTCCAAATGGAAAGATATGAATTTCTCAGAGGACTTCTGTTTATTAAAAAGCATCTTTGAGAACAATACCGAATCGAGAAAGAAGATCTAAACACTTCGCACCAGGAAGAGATAGATAAAATCAAAACTAAACACCTTGAAGACTTAGCTGCTGAGAAGAAGAAATTCGGTGAGCTTCAGATTTACCTTACCAATAGCGAAGCAAAAAAGAAAAACTTAGTTATTAAATGGCCATATTCAAGACTAAAATTGAAAAAGAGAAACAACTTGCTATTACTGCTGTTGAAGATGAATGAACAAAAGATATGTTGGCAGCTATCAATAGTGGAAAATGACAAAACGTTATCACACTCCTTAGAGAAATTCATGCCACTTATCCTAAGCTGGATCTTTCCAACTTTTGGAGTGAAATGCCCGTCGAAAGGCGTCCTAGCGAAGCATTTGATCCTATTCGCAGTTCATCGTTTGGAGAGGAAGAATATGAAAAGATATCTAAGGATGTGTAATTTTACTATCTTTTAACCTTTTGTACTTGTCATATCATTATTATAACTTTTGTGCTCATCGGATTAATATGAATGACAAAGGTCTTTGTTTATGCTTCATTTTTCATTTCAAGTTATGCTCACATTCGATTGTTATTTATATTAATTATTTGAGATAAAAACATGATATGACAATACCTCGAAATTCACAGTGCGTTTAATAAACATGTCACTTCAAACATCATAGAGTGTTAAATGAGTGTAACACTTCGAACACCACATAGTATTTAATGATTGTAGAACTTCGAACATCTTAGATTGTTTAATGAATGCAACACTTCGAAACATCACAGTGCGTTTAATGAACGTAGCACTTCGAACATCTTAGAGTGTTTAATGAACGTAACGCTTTGAACATGGTTGTTTCTTCAGAAAATGTTTACTACACTTTAGAAAATTCTACTCTTGGTCAACCTCAAAGATGATCAGTCTTTGATCAGATACCAAAATAGTTTAAATAATCAATCGTAAACACCAATTGGCAAAAAAAAAGCATTTTATTGATAATTTTGAATATATACATAGCGCCTCGTTAAAACCTTCCTGGGCCAACAGGGTAGGAAATAGTGCGCCAATCAATCAAAGAAAACAATTTCAAAGTACAAATATAGTTATTCCCAGTAAAACTTCAGATGATGTATATTCTAGGGATGTTGAATAATTCTCCCCTGATTATCACAAAGGCGATAAGAGCCTGGCTTTATCCTCTCAACAACCATATAGGGTCCTTCCCAATTCACGACCATCTTTCCGAAGCTGTTCTCCTTGATGTGTAGAAATACATTTCTCAACACTTTATCACCTACCTTAAACTCCCTTATTTTCACCCTCGAATCATACCTATTCCTCATAAGAATTTGATAATGAATTCTATTCAAATGACCTCCAACTCTTTTATCATCAATCCAATCCAAACTTTCTCTTTTGGTTCGTCGCTCAACATTTCAGAATATTGAGTTATCATAAAATATGACAGAGTAGATTCCACAGGGCTAACAACATCCACTCCATATGCTAAAGTAAAAGAAGTCTCTTTAGTAGCTTCCATAGGAGTTATTCGATAAGCCCAAAGTACTTCTTGCAAATAATTAGGCCATCTTCCTACCGCTCATGTTAAGTTCTTCTTCAATCCTTCCAAAATAGACATGTTTATCACCTTCAATTGTCCATTTTCTTGGGGATGAAATGGTGTTGAGAAGCATTGCTTAATTCCCTTCGAAGGACAAAACAAAGCCATCTCCTTATTATTGAATTGAGGCCCATTGTCTGTGGTAATTCTTTGAGGCACTCCAAAATGACAGCAAATATTATTGACGATGCGTTTAATCATATATTTTTCCTTTGTTCCAGACAATGACTCTGCTTCGGCCTTATTTTGTAATATAGTCAATTGCAATAATTATGATTTGTCGTCCTCTAGAAGCCATTGGCAAAGGTCCCACTAAATCTATTCATCATCTATCAAACAGAATGGCTTAGATAATGGACATAAATGGAACTGTTGGCTTATGAACAAAATTAGCAAATCTTTGACAAGTATCATAGCTTCGAACCAAATTCTTGGCACCGTTCATAATTTAAGGCCAATAAAATCCTGCAAGCAAAATTCGATGAGTTAATGACTTAAAACCACAATATGTTGATCATTCTCCATCATGCAGCTCTGATAAAACTTCATATGATTCATGTTTATTCAAACATCGTAGTTGATGAGTCCGAATTCAGCATGCTCTCCGGACAAGGACAGATTGGTCCAAAGCCCCCGGACCGATCAGATCGGACAGATCATATGGACCGGACAGATCACTTCGAACACTATGACCATAGGACTGTTCGAACTATGACAAAAGTACTAAAAAACCTAAACACTTCTTGACTAAGCTACTTGCTCTCCTACTTAGAGCTCATGGGTCTTTGAACATGACCCGGGTTCTTTAAACATGACTCGAAAGCCCATAAGGGCCCAAACATCACACTATAAATACCCAACCACCAGCATTAACTATGGGTAATGAGAATTAACTGCTACCAAGCTGCTTAATTATCTCTCTACTCCCTACTCTAAACAGTCTAACACCCACACACCGCCGTTTAACACCCACACACCACCGTTTAACACCCACACATCACCTTAAAACACCAATCGAAATTACCATCCTACCCCCAGACGATTATTATCCTCACCAGTAGTAAAGGCCTACTCAATAATTTCTTATACAAAACTCCATCCAAGACTATGTAGCCAAAAGCTTTGCCTCGCAATTCTTGGCCAATTTTTCATCTTCAGGCAATTCTCATTTAATCAAAAAATTCAAAATATCAGTTCTCCAGTCGCTTCTGACTATATTTGGGTTGAAAAACAATTCTTTAATATATTCACACTGATCTAATTGAACTGAAATCGAAGGGATTTCTTGCAGCAGAATCCACGGATACTCTTCCTTATAAGCAACATATCCTAATGAGTCAGTCATTGTATTACTTCCCCGACTTATGTGTTCCACAACAATGCGTTCAAATAAAAGCATCAAATTTCAAAGTTCTCGAAGATACAAAATCAAGCGATCCTTTTTTGCTTCGGAACTTCCAGATACCTGATTTGCTACTAATTGAGAACCTGTCTCTAATCGTACGGAGGTTGCTCCACATATTTTTGCAAGTCTCAAACCAGCTAATGCGGCTTCGTATTCAACTTTGTTATTCGAAGCGTGAAAACTAAATTTGATAAACTGAAACATTGTTTCTCCAGATGGGGCAACTAATTGAACTCCGTCACTGTATCCGAAAATACTAGAACCACCATCAGTTCGAAATTCAACAAGAAAATCTGCCAAAGCTTGCGCTTTAATTGCAGTTCGAAGTGTAAATGTAATATCAAAATCTCTTAACTCCACTGACCACTTAACCATTCTCCCCGAAATATCAGGACGTTACAAAAACAATTTCAATGGAAATGAGGTTCGAACTTTGATGGTATAAGCTTGAAAATAAGGGCGCATCCTTATAGCAGCCACCATCAATGTCAATGCCAATTTCTCAAGTTTCAAATATCTCTTTTCCGCTGCCACCAAACTTTTACTAACATAGTACACCTGCTTCGGAATTCCTGAATCTTCACTTACCAATATTGCACGTACTGCAAAATCCGATACTGCAATGTATAAAAAGAGTTGTTCTCCGCTTCGAGGCTTGGATAATATTTCAGGTGATGATAATAAATCCTTCATACTTGTAAATGCTGCTTCAAAATCCAATGTCCATTCAAATTTCTTCGACCTTCATAATACTTGAAATAAAGGAAAATATTTATTAGAGAATTTAAAAATAAATTTGTTAAGTGCTGCTAACCTTTTTTGTTAAAATTTATAATTCCTTAATAGTTCGAGGCGATTTCATGGATACTACAACTTTTAACTCTTTTGGGTCAGCTTCTATGCCTCTTTCACTGATAACATAACCCAGAAATTTCCCTAATCGAACTCCAAAAGTACATTTTTCTGGATTCAATTTCAGCCTTATCGATGTTAAGTGCAGAAATGTATACAACCATGTAATCAATGTATACCTCTATGTTTCTTCCGATCTGGGTAGCAAATTCTTTATTCATTAACATTTGGTAAGTAGCCCTAGAATTGTTCAATCCAAAAGGCATAACCTTATCACAATGCAAGCCCCTGTCAGTGAGGAAAATAGTACACTCTTGATCTTTGGATCCATTTGAATTTGATTATGTCCTGAAAAAGCATCCATAAAACTTAATATTTTGTTTTCGAAGTAGAATCAATCAATTGGTCTATTTGAGGAAAAGGAAATGGGTCTTTAGGACATGCTCTATTTAAGTTAATGAAATCAACACACATTCTCGATTCCCACTTTTCTTCTTGACCACTATCAGATTCGTCGTCCATAGAGGATACTAGGATTCCTATTCTAAATTAAAAGTTTCACTCTCGGATTAACAGCTAGGCTATGACAAATTACTTCGATCCGTACTCCTACCACATCCTCTGTTTTCCAAGAAAAAACATCCAGATTATGAGATAAAAATTATAACAGTTATTGACGTAGAACTGGGGTCAGTAAGGTTTATATTCAAAGTATTTTTCCCTCGGAAAAAGTATACTCCTCTATCTCTTCACTTACTGTTAATGACCATGGGGTTTCCCTCAGATCGTCAACCCTTTCATCAAAATCCAGGGTCTACCCGCTGATTGTTATTCATTCATCATATCACCACTATTGGATCCCCGAATCCGAAGTGCAGTGGCGTAGCATTCTCTTGCAACACAGATAGACTGTTGATACAACGCCATACATCTTTGATAACCAGGATCTTCCAAAAATGGAATTATAACATGTAGGACAGTCTATCACTATAAAAAGTACTTGAACTTTCTTCTTGAAAGGTCCCTTTCCCAAAATAACCTCCACCTCGAATTATCCTATTACCTACACAGTTACCCCAAAAAATCCAATGATGGTGCGCTCTGACTGAGAAATCTGAGGAGGCTTACGCATCCTATCATACGTTGCTTTAAAAAGGACGTTCGTAGAACTTCCAGTATCTATCAATATGCGTCGAATCTCAATGCCAACAACTTCAACCTCAATAACCACCGCATCTTCATGTGGCTATGCAGTGCCCCGTTAATCATCCTCTTTCAAAAGGATAAAGGGAATGTCGCTCTAGCCATAAAAATGAGTAGACATTTTTCCCTCTATCTGAGTTGTCAAAATTACAATATGTATTTTCCTTGAGCTATCAGTATTACCAGTTATCGAATCGCCCCCAAAAATAGCCAATGACTCAAAATTCTCACACAAACTTCGAACATGACTCTTCTTTATTGGCTATTCTACTGCCATAAAGATTGACCTATCTGATCTATATCTAAATATTCTGAGACAACGTCAAATTCACAAACCTTTGAATCTAGAATCATTAATTTTTCAGCTTGCGTATTTGGATTAGCTGGTTGGGAAGTCGATGCTCCTGGACTTTTCGATGCATTGCTCTGTGCCTCCACATAAGTCAATAGCTTGCCATTTTCAATCAAAGTTTGGACTTCCTTTTTCAAAAAAATGGAATCAGCAGTGTCATGACCAATATCATTATGGTACCTACAAAATTTGTTATTTTGTTCCTCCCTATGCCTATTGATCGGAGCGGGCTTTCTGAAATTTACGTATCCCTTAGTTTTATCAAAAATACCATCAATGATTTCAGCCAAATCCGTATAATATTCAGGCATTATCCATTGATTCGACCTCAGCCTATTGAATTAATAAAACGAAGCTTGATTAGAATACCCCCAATCCAAGGTTATAGGTTGTTGTTTCTCGTACGTGTCTGCTGAACATTTCAAGATTGCCCTTGGTTATACTGGCCTTGGTTATCTGGTGATGGCCTCGAATTCTTTGGAATATTGACTACTACATCTCAAACCCTAGTTGACTCTTCAGCTTTAATCAGATCTTCAACATGAGCCATCAAAGCTCGAAACATTAAAGCTCTTCTTTTGGTTGTTATATTAGCCAGATCACCTGGCAACAGTCCCTGACGGAAAGCAGCCATCGTCACTGACTATTCACAATTATCCAAACATTCTTTTGTAAAACAAAACGCGCTTCGTGTAATCCTTCAACTTTTCTTCAACTACTTGCTTGCATTGGATAATTGTGTCCCCATTTCCTCTCATCTCCTTACTTCCAACGAGCTGTCTTCGAAAAGCAGTATAAAAATATCTAAAGTTTAAAATGGATCCCTTTGGAATTATGTTGTACCATTTCAAAGTAGTTCCCCTTGGAATTATGTGCGAAAGCCCGATATACCAACATGTCGTCGTCTTCGAAATTCATCATGTAATTTTTGAATTGTTCGATGTGATCATCTGGATCCTACATCCCATCGAACATTTTAACTTTTGAGATGTCAAAATGTTTCGGAAGCGTAATGGATCTAATTTTATTTATCAATGGGTAATTCCTCCAATTGACACCCTCAACATACTGATCCTTTGTTCCCATTACCGCGTATTGATTCCGATCAGTGCCATCATACCGATTCGATGTGTATCCTCCATACCAGTTAGACTCCCTCAAGCATCGAGGTACACTGTCTCTCCTAGTTTTCTTTTCTTTCTTGTACTTTCGAGGTTGATCCCTCTCTTCTTTCGAAGAGCCCTTGTTCCTTTTAAAATCTAATTCAGAGCTCTAAACCTCCTCGTCACTAGATGTGACATAGTTTTGTTTATATTTCTTTTATTTTCGAGAAAATGACCCTCTTTTGGAGCTTTGAAGTGCGCCTTCTTCTTCTCAATCCTAATTTGACGATCAGTGCAAGATCGATCAGATTGACTTCCAACTTCATTTTGTTCATTCATTTGTCTCATCTTGGATTTCAGCCTTGCTGACTGAATTTCATGTTCTTTCTTATCATATTTCTCGTTCAAAGCGTTTATCTTATCAAAGAATTGGTTCATTCGTAACTCTATCTCAGATTAGGTCTGACGGATCGGAGTTGACCCCTCTTATCTATCATCTATCCCTGCAAGTCTTTTTTTAACTGTTTCGACAGCTGACCGAACCAACGGGTCACTTTTAGGATTCATCGCACATATCTAAGATTGTTTTTTAGGATCGATTAGAATTCGAACTAACAAAATAGGCACCAATTCTTAATCGGGCCCTAGTAAATTCGCCAATTTGATGAGTTTGATTACTTGAATTGCTCAATTTCCTTAGTAAATGAGAAGAGTAAAGTTTCTAAGGAGAGAAATTGATTATAGAGAGAGAAAATCAGAGTACTCAAATGTTCTAACTCAAAAACCCAACCCTTTATTAGATCAGCCTTGGCCTTTATATAGATGCGCAAGGACTTAGAATACAACTGAACACGGTTACATAAAATGACTTATTACTCGTTAGTCCCTAACTTAAATACATAGTCCTAAATTCCTCCTTTAAGTTTATAACATGTTATACAAAGCTTTTTATTTACATTTTGGTGTTGAAAGTTCCACTTCCTTATCAAAGAGCATGTTGTATGAATTTGAGCTGTTTGTTTTATCTTTAAAACCTACAAAAATATATTGAGGTCAGGAGAGTATCCTGCAAGATTGTTAGCATACTATAAAGCATAATGACATTAGTTTGTAGATCTAATATACCATAAATTGATACTTTCGAAGTATAAGATGTCAGCAAGAGGGGAATGGGTATTAGAAATAGTAAAGTTACTATTGGATTTAGAGGTGATAGTGTTTTTGGCTGTCCAATCAGCAGCCAAATTTTGGTCTCTAAAAACATGCTTAATAGACATATGGAATGGATTACCTATCTGAAAATAGATACTATTTGAAGAAAAAACCATAGAGGTTTTCCAAAGGAAAGCATTTTAAATAACATCTTAGAGTCTATTTCAATATGAGTTAAAAAATTTGACTTGCAGAAGATAAGGCCTTCGAGAATAGCCTTGATTTCTCTAGTTAGAGAACTTCTTTCCCAATAGGTTTACTAACAACATTTAATAGAATACCATTTGAATTTGCAACAATAAAAACACAACTAAATTCACCATTTAAAAGCCATGAGGTATCATAATTCATTTTAAGTATGTTTAAGGTAGGGGATTTCATTTAATATGTATATATACAAGGATTATGGATCCTAATATGATGGACACAACCTAATTTATAAAAGTTATTATAAAATATTTTGTTTATATATGAAAAAATAAGAAGTTAAAATTAAAAAAATAATTATTTTACTTGACCAAGAGTACCCTAATAACGAGTCAAATTTATATTATCCAATTTTTTGGAGAAAGATTATTCTAAATTTTAGTATTAAAGATAAATTTAGTATTCTTGTTTTTAATCATATGCCAAGTATTTTTAAGAGCATAACTACCATAAGAGGAAAATATCCAAATGATTTTGTCATCCAAGTGTTCAGAGATTTTAAGCTTAGTAATTCTAGCAATATCATAAGGTAAAATATTTTCAGAAAGCTTATTTAAGTTCCATAAATTATTGAGACAAAATTCATTGACTTGTTTGGAAAGATACCATGAATTATAATAACGGAAAAAAGTTATTGGCGGAGTGAATTTTGATGCCCAAATAATTAAATAAAAGAGAACTAAACTTAAAACCAGTGAATTTTCCAATGTTTCTAGATCTAGAAGGGTTCATGTGAGATGAAGGAATGAATGAAGTTTTTCTATTATTGATTAACTGTCCATAGACAGTTTGATAATGGTCAAGAAAGTTACAAACTTTATTGACAATACTGATGAAACCATTTATATAAATAATAACATCATCAGCAAAAGCAAGATAATATATGTCACATATCCTCTTGTATTCTAATGCAAGGAATTATCAGATTGGAACAATAATTTAGTACCTTTGAGAAGATAATCCTCAAAAACGACGAATAGACTGGGTTAACACCATTGCTGGAATGAAAGAAACCATTAGAAATACCATTGATAATAATATAGTAATGAATATTATCCAGACCAGTTCTAATGAGGTTAATGAATTGATTACAGAAACAAAAAACATTTAAAATGGAATAAATGAACTTGAAGGAGAGATTATCATAAGCTTTAGACATATCAAGCTTAATAATGATATTGCTACCTCTAACGTTTCTGTTCTGGTCATGGGTAATCAGAATATTGTCATGAATACTTCTAGAATCAACCAAACCAAATTTTTCATCTTAAATAATATTGGGGATAACTTTTATGAATCTGTTATTAACGATTTTTGACAGTATTCTATTGAATATTGTATAACGACTGATGGTTTCATGCCAGCTTTTGGGAGATTTGGTTTAATGGATAAGGTACAATGCAGTTACAAAAATACCTTTGGGAGCAGAGCATCCATTGAACTAGGCACACATAAAATTACGGAGGTCAACTTGAATGATAGTCCAACAAGACTGAAAGAATATGGAGTTGAATCGATCAACTCCAAACACACTGTTAGTGTTGAGAGAAAGAATAGCTGAGTGTATTTCATCAACAGAGGGGACAAATATGAGAATTGAGTTATCATAATCAGTCACAAGCTTATGAATGAGTTCAGAAATATTATTTATGATGGGCTCTTGTTGTTATCAGTGAGAATACTTTTGAAGTAATCTACATTTGAGTTACCAACAATAGAGGGATCTTTAATCCATGCATTATTAGGAGTGATACCATGAATTATGTTTTTCTTGGATATTTTTTTAACAAAATTATGATAGCATTTTGAGTTGTTATCATCATTTGGATCTAAAGGGAGGCTGATTTTTTATGCCATAAATTTTATTCTTTGGCCAATAAATTTAGATGATTAGAGCTGGCTTTAGAAATATTGGATATGTTAATAGAATTGTTAAGAGTTTTAAAGCATGATTCAGCAAACTTGACTTCATCATTGACTTTGGAAATACTATCAAAGATATTGCCAAATTTATATTTGTTCCATGATTTGAGATTAATTTTGAGTTTTTTAAGCTTAATCCATAAGATTAATATGGGATCATCATATTTATCTTCATTCCAATTTTGATTGACAGTAATTAAACAACTTATGAAGTAACCACATATTCAGAAATTTAAAAAGATATTTTGGGATGAGAGAAAATTATTATAGGTTAATGCAAAGAGGAGAATGCTCTGACCCAGTTATGGTCACATGATTCACGTTAGTAATGTCAAAAAAAGAACTCTAAGGTGTATTGTGTAATGCTCTATCAAGGTGTTTCCACTTATGGATGTTGAACAATATGAAATTGGATCCTGAGTAACCAGGATCTTCAAGCTTGCAATCAATGATTATGTTGTTAAAATCATCCGTACCTCTCAAATTAAGAGATGTACATGAGAGCTTATTATTGATATTAAATATCTCATTGAAATCTCCTACTACTCACTAAGGTTGAGTAGTAGAAGAGATAGTTCTATGACGATCCCAAAGGGGAAGTCTTTAGGATTTAAGGTAATTAACATAAATAACAGTGATAAGAACATCCACATTTGATGTTGAGTGACTCACCATCAAATACAAAAATTGGTCATTATATATATAAGAATGTTGATGTTGTATTGATTCTTCCAAAAAATCCAGATATTAACATTTGCAAAACCTTCATTAAAACCAATTTTATTACAGAATTTATTGAGAATAGTGTTGGCTATAAATGGCTCTTGAAGAGTAATGAAGTCAACACACTCAGTTTTAACAATCGATTTGATTGTTCTAATTGTACCATTGTTACCTACACCTCTAACATTCCAATTTAATAATTTTAAATTCATTTTAATTTAGAGTTTGAGGATCTTAAAGATCCTTTGATATTATTGACTCTGTTGTTGTTGTTAAACTAGTTTGGTTTGGTTTTTTTAAATTTCTTATTCAATTGGCTTGTAATCTCATGGCTAGAAGAAACTTGTTTAAATTTAGGATAATTATGTAAACTACTGGATGTTAACTGGTGAGAGGAACTTGGATTCAGTTTTAATTTCATGGAGAATGTTGAAGGAATTACCAATTTCAATCATTTGCTGAGCCCCAATGATGTCATTTTCAGAAACATCATTGAGAGTTGTTGATGATTTTAAGGATTCGTTATTTTAAACAGCTTTATCTTTCGATGAGAGGTGAATGAATTATTGGATATAATTATATGAATGTCTTGCTGAAG
Source organism: Limnanthes douglasii subsp. nivea (assembly GCA_036936605.1). Classification (NCBI taxonomy): domain Eukaryota; kingdom Viridiplantae; phylum Streptophyta; class Magnoliopsida; order Brassicales; family Limnanthaceae; genus Limnanthes; species Limnanthes douglasii. Next base: position 241,856,086 of record JAUPFV010000003.1, on the reverse strand, counting down.
AATTTTCGGAGTTGTTTAGAGAGGAGAGAATGATGTATTGACATGTTCAGTGGTAACCTTGGAGGAGTGAGGATTTTCAGTTTGAGTGTTTATTTCAGGGATTGTAAATACATATTTATGTTTGTTGACCCATATTTCTTTTGGTTTAGGTGAAGAATCTCGATTATTGGGTTGTTTCTGATTTTGAACCAATCCATAATTAATTTTTAGGCTTTTGTTACAGTTTGAATCTTTGTGGACTAAATGATTGCATTTATTACAATACTTATTATGTAAACCTTTTTGTTGAGTTTGAAAATATTCTTGACGTTAAGAAATTACGGAAGCCCAATGTTTGGAGTACAGGTCAGTATCCATTTAGAATATTAAAATTGACTCCAAATATCAACCCAAATTGGAATCTCCTCTCACTCCAATTTGGGTTTCTTTTCCTCGAATCCTAGAGGTCTTGTATAAAATAGCCAAATTAATTGGCTCTCCTCTTGCAACATGAGTCCTTTCTAAAAACCAGGAGTACTTTAGTTGTTGTAAAGCAATGCTGGTCATGGATATATCTTCCCCTCTCCTTTTAAAACCGTGGATCGGTTTTGGAAATTCATTTGGATTCTGGCAAGATATCACTTGATGTTTGAGTGAGTGAGCCCCTTTTTCTGAATCCCATTTCTTTAACATATATATAATCTTGGTGTTATCCTTTCAGCGAACGTCATTTAATCTTTCAATCTTCTGTTAAGGGGAAATATAGTAGAACGAATTGGAAACCATATTTGGGAAGTATGGTTTCTGAGATGAGAGAGATGGTAAATATATTCTATGATCTCTTCAATGTTCTTCAAAGTTTGTTTTGGATAAGGTGTCTTGTTGGATCTTAAATCTTTTCTAACTATTGAGTTCCCATTGTTGCTAAGATTTTCAACAGAATTTGGAAAACCCTCTTCGAGACGAATTGACCTACTAGCCATAGAGAACTGAAAAATTGAAGATCTAGGGACACTTAATTTGGGGCTTGAGACAATAATTCTTCAGGACAGTGAAGGAATCACCAATCTTGAGTTGCATTGGAAAAGATTAGAGTATTGACGACTTCACTTCTTGGAATGACGAAATCGAGATCATTTCGATGTCAGAGAGGATGTGGATTCCACTACTGAGAAGAGCTCAGACGATTTGAGAAGGTAGTCGTTGACGTATATTGAGATTAGGTCAAGAAAGGGGGATAGGTTTTTGAAGATACCTTTATCTTTTTTGTTCGCCTATATATATGCATGTTTTTTTAATAATTTTTTTATTGTTTATATATTTTTGATTTTCTGAAAGTAAAAAAAATTGTCTAAAATTTGATTTAAATAATTAGAACTCAACTTTTGATTGATAAGTTCTGATAAATATAAAAGAATTTTAGTTTTAAAAATTGAAGGATAATTAAAATTTTCATGATTTTATCTTTATGACTACTAGTATCATTTGTAAAGTTCAAGAAAACTCTAAAAAAAATATGTCTTATAAGAAATTCATATTTTTTACGAATGTAATTCTCCACAAAAATACATTTTTATATTAACCGTAACAACAAGAAGATCTTGTCGTAGCACGCCAAATGCTATTGAATGTTACTCAACGGTTGCAAACATCGTGAAACAAACTTTAATAGGTTGTATTTCTCTTGTATTGCGACAAGCTTATTGTATCAAAGATCTGTAGTATCATATATTAGATCTTTTTATCCAGAGCACTGCGATGAACATTACATTTTACCAAACGCACGAATATATCTTGGCTAATTTGTTTTGGATACCCTACTCTTGAATTCATTTCGCTCCTTCGATCTTATATTAATTTTATCGATCAGACTTGTTTTTACATCGATTTTAATCAATTTATTTAACAAAAAAATTTAACAGAATAATAAATAGTTCTCATTTTTTTTTCAATTGTGATTAATTGAAAACAAAAGCATATAAACCTTACGTTTAAATTTAATGAACATTACTTGTCTCTGAAATATATGGATCAAATATTTTAGATGACTGATATCAAATTTTGGTCTAAACAATACAATATATGCATAAAAGGTTTTATATTTGTTAAAACAATATTAATTTCGTAAAAAAATAACTAGAGGATTTGTAGCTTGAAATCTATAGTTCTGATGATATGTCTAAGTGATTGAACTCGGATAATATATTTAAAAGAGGTAAGGGTATTATAAATTAGAGTATTCAAAGTGTTATAATTATAAGTTTAATTGTTTGAATAAAGTCAACATCCGGTTTGTTGGACATGCACGTAATTATGAGAGCCTCATAGAAGATATAACATAGATACTAGTTGGACTAATATATATAGACAACATATGAATCAGGTGTTATAGTTATTGGGTCATATGGATCAAATAAGGCTATGGTCATCTGTGAGTACGAGATTATCATATTGCAGTTGATAAGGTGTAAATGGGTTAGGAAGTTATTTAGGTCGTTGTCTAGGTAACGTTTTAAATTTAAGGTAGAATGTAGAGAGATAATTGAGCTGCTATATTTAATGCTTAGATAGATAAAGTCCCAACCTGTTAAATGTTGTTTGTTAAAGCTTTTATATGCCAATTTTTAGTTAATGGGCCAAACGGGTGAGGTCATAGATATGGGTCAAACCCATGGACCAAAGAAGCCCATTAACTACCTTCATTCAATAATTAAAGATATACCAAACATACAGTTGCATCAAACACACGGCTTAATCAAAAGGTCAGGGAACATTGTAACTATAGAATTTATCTTAGGTTTAAACTGCCCCCTCGAAGAAATCCGACCCTATCAATGTTTACCATATCCAAATATTTTTGATCCCCATCAACTAGCCTCATTAGCCATCTCAAAGAAATTTTAGGAGGGCTAACTGATATTTATCTGAATTGTACTACTTATTTTTTCAAACATGACTTGCCATCACTTCATAACCCGGGTAGTGAAATTTATCTGAACCGCTTCCGACGACGTAGTTCAAAGACGGTTATTGTCCAGAAGTCACAACCACAAATTTGTTTTACACAATAAAACTAACCAATCAAACAAGAAATTTTTTCATTTCTCTAAAGTTTCATAGCTATCATTACCATTTCCACTTCTCTAGTAGGATACTCAAGCGTTTCTTATAATTTCCATATAAGCTTCTTTTTTATTTTCTCATTTTATGGATTTTTAGAGAGAGAGAGAGAGAGAGAGATTATGTATTATACACAGAGAAACTGCTCTTCACAGTTGAAACTCAATTCTCTACCCGCGATCTTTTCTCTTCCTCTGTCACATCAAACACCGTTGATTCTTTTTTCGGCATATCCTTGGTGTTTGCATGTTCACCGCTAAAAATGTATTAAGCAAAGGTGGTTGGTTGAACTTGTCTGAGTTAGAAGAAGAAAAGAAAAAGACAAAGGCCGATGTTGGGTTGCATGTCTCTTCATGTACCGCTGTTGTAACTCACTCTGTTGATTACGGAGGAGTCTATCCTTACAATAAACATAATAGTCTCTCTGAACCTTCCTCGACTGCTCAGTCGTTCACCTCACCAAGTCGTTCACCTAAAACATTCAAACCAACTCAATCTCAAAGGGCCACCAGCCGTCAAATTCCCTCTAGTTTCAAACTCTAAGGCGAACACTCTACGTTGAGTAACCAAAAAATAAAAAACCAAAGCTAGACCCTCTGAGGAAAAAACACCATTAGTGCAACAAAAAAATTCAGTAAACACCCCCCCCCCCCTCCACAAAGTCCGAACCGAGAAAAAAACCTGTAACTCTTCCAGTTGGGCTCCACTAAATCTGGATAGGGAGGAGAATTTGTGATGTTTCCTACTGAGCCCTCTCAGCTTGAAGAAGAGAATGATGCTACCAAACCTACTGAGCCTTGGGGATTTAGTCTCATAATTATGAAAGATAATATGAAATATATTAGCAAAGACTCCCCCCTTGAGACATATGGTCAGATCGGGAAGACTTTGAGGCCAGCAAAGAAGAAAAATCTGAAGGTAAAACACGATGGTAAAGGCAAAGAGAAAGGTAAAGCTCTGATAAGAGAAACTAAAACTCTTCCTTTGTCAGCTTTATATAAAATTTCATATGTTTACTTTTATGAATTTGAGATAGAGGTTGTCCGAGCTAAGTGGAGGTTCCCTAAAATAGTTAAGATAAGGTTTACCAAACCAGGAGAGACTCCAATGAGCTGTAGTCCTAGGGAGTTAGTAGTTTATACCGATGTGCTCAACTGGGGACTTTAGTTTCCCTTGGACCCTAAGATCGTAAGATATTTTACTCTAATAGGGTTATGTCTAATAAAGTGATGGGCTGTTGTTGGAGGCTATCCTACAACTCATAAATTCCATTCTATTACTTTAACATGGGGAATGACTAGAAAGTGGTAGATGATTTTGTGAAGGCAGATAAAATATGGAAGACGTAATTCCTCTTCATCAGCGGTTGGTGGGAGAATGGTAAGAAAATCATCTCCCAAAGTAATATGAGCCCTCTTACTAGATATTGGAAGAATACAAATAGGTCTCACTGAAATTCTTTTTGACCTTCTATATTTCCCATTAAATATTTTACTGTTTACCCTTAACATTTTTTTATCAACCATCTCAGAGCCTTATCTGCATCATATAGCGGATGTGAAGGTCACTTTTAGGAGGCTGAATCAGTGGGGTATTTTACTGCTTACCCCTAACATTTTTTTGTATCAACCATCTCGGAGCCCTATCTGCATCATATGTCGGATGTGAAGGTCACTTTTAAGAGGCTGAATAAGTGGGGAGAGGAAAAATGGTCCAATCGCTTCCATTAGTGCTTCAATCTTGCCAATTTTGTTCAAAGTCACCTCTAAAGGACTATTCTCGAAGGAGAGCTGACATAAGAAGAGTTTAGCACTCCTCCTCAGCCTTCCACTATGTTAGAGAGAACTGAAGCCGCTGATGGAAATTTGTATCTCCCAACTAGTGATAGAGCCCACAGCTATCGAAACAAGAAAAATAAGAAGAACAAAGTAGGTTTATCATAGTTTGTTGTTGAAGTGGGAAATGAAGGGCAACTAGATGAGAGTGACTTTGCCATGTTAACTATTGTTTCCACCACTTTTGAGGGATGTGAAACCTGATGTTCATAAGAAGAGACATAAGAGGGGAAAGCAAGACAGTGATAAAAGAGACAAGTGGAGGAAGAATACCTCGACTCGTTTGAAGATAGTCCTCTGTTCAAAACTTCATTCTCCATTGCTTCCCCCTTTTGAAAGGCGGAAGTCCGAAGATGTTAATCCAATAGAATGTATAGGGGGTTCTGACTTTGAATATTTTGAAACTAACTTCCCAGAATCTACAAGTATTGCCACCGATCTGCTGTTTGAAGGGGTTCTCTTTGAATTTTTAAAGGAGAAACATGTATTGAGGTATTCGGTGTTGAACTATGTGAGACCTATTGTTGAGTTGGAGAGAAAAATTAAGTCCCAAATTGATATTGTCACTTCTCTTTAAGAAGATAACAAGAATCTGAAAGCTTCTACCGAGGAGGAAAAAACCAAAGTTGACCATCTATCCAAATAGGTCAAATCAATCAAAGAAGAGCTGGTCAAGGCAAAGTATGATCATGAAAAGCTGAAATTTAATTATGAAAAACTACAATCCTCCAGGTATGAGGAGATTACTTTATTGAAAAAGCAGCATACTGATGATAGAAGCCACTATTGAGCGTTTATTGAGCGAGAAGAACAATCGAAAGACTCTTATAAAAATCAAGAAGATGAAATAGCCTCTCTCAAAGCCAAATCCACCCAAGTGGTAGATGATGTTATAGATGCATATGTCGATGGGGTGATAAATTCTTTACATAAGAGGGATGCATCAAACATATAAAATATGGTGATGGAATTCCATAAGAATTTCTGCACACTAGCTCTTGGGTCTTTATAGGGACTGGTCCCAGATAACTTGTCACCCCCTGACATGCACATAACCGATCAACTTGGTATTTCTGAAGATTCACCCAATGATGGTACTGGAAACAACGATGAAGGAGACTCCAAAAGTGAAACTTCAAAAGAATGAGAAGAAGAAAATACCAATGGGAACGAGCCCAAAGGCCAGTAGATTTTTATTTCGTTGTTTTCTTACAAACCCTTTTTCTATAGAAGGCACTTTGTGATTTTAATTGGAAATTGTTGTATAATTCCTTGGCATGGCCAAGGAATGTTTGTGATATTATCTCCGAATCTTATTAAGTTTTTGGGTTACCTAAGGTATTTTGTATTACTTAGCTTATTATCTTATATATTCTTATCTCGAACTCTTAGTTCACTTTATTCAAAGGTAATTAATCCTTAACCATAAACTATTCGAAGGTAATCTATTCAAAGTTATACAAAACTAAACATACACAATCCATTCAACGGTAATCCATTCGAAGGCATAAAAAACTTAACATACACAAGCTATTCAAAGGTAATCCATCGAAGGCATAAAAAACTTAACATACACAATCCATTTAAAGGTAATCCATTCGAAGGCATAAAAAAAATAACATACACAAGCCATTCGAAGGTAATCGATTCGAAAGCATACAAAACTTAACATACACAATCAATTCGAAGGTAATACATTTGAAGGCATAAAAACTTAACATACAAAATTCATTTGAAGTTAATTTATTCGAAGGCATAAACAATTTAACATACACAAGCCATTCGAAGGTAATCTATTCGAAGACATAAAAATTTAACATATACAAGCCATTCAAAGGTAATCCATTTGAAGAGGTATAAAATTTAACATATACGAGCCGTGATTTTTAAAGGCAAAAGTGATAGATTGACACTGATTCGGAGACCTCACAAAAAACCTCCCTGAGCCAGCAGGGTAGGAAAGAGTATGCCCCCAAATATTTATATTGAATCAATACAGAGTAAATATTTACAACACATATTTATTCAACATATAACCTTAAGTGTCTGATATACATAATGGGTGCCTCAAAGGACTGCATTCTTGATTAGTTAATCTCTGCTTAATCTTTTCATACAAAGTATATGTTTTTTCCTAATTCGACGCTAATTTTTCAAGCTTCCCGTCTTTGGTGTGTAAATATAATTTTCTTAAAACCTTATCCCCCACTTTAGGTTCTCTTCTTCGTATCTTAGACGCATACATGCTTCTCATCAAAACTTGGTAATGCATCGTTCTTAAATGAACTTTGGTTCTCTTTTCTGTAATAAAATCTAGTTGAGCTCTTTCTACAGTCTCATTATCCTCTTCGAAATAATTTTGAACCATAAAAGAAGGAATACTAGCCTCTATCGGTGTTATTGCATCCATCCTATAAACCAAAGAAAAAATAGATTCTTGTGTAATAGTGTGTGGAGTAGTTCGATAGGCCCACAACAATTCTTGTAAGTAATTTAATCATTTTCATATTGCCCCTTCTAGATTATTTTTGAGACCCATCAAAATACTTCAATTTACAACCTCTATCTGTCAATTATCTTGAGGATGAAAAGGTAAAGAGAAACAATGGTGAATTTCTCTTAATGTACATAAAATTTCAATATCCATGTTGTCGAATTAAGGGCTATTATTTGTTGTAATATTTCTAGGAATTCTGAATCTACAACATATGTTAGAAATGATACCACTTTTAGAAATAGTTACGGAGAGGAGTGAAGTCTCTATTAATTTTGAAAAATAATCAATTGCCAAGATAATAGTTCAACATCCTTCATAAGTCATTGGAAGGGGTCCAACTAAATCAAGACGTCGTCTATCAAAGGGTACTGCTTCGAATACTCACTTCATAAGAACTGCTCGCACATGTATTGCATTTCCAAATCTTTGACAATAGTCACATCTTTTAACTAGATCTTTAGCATCCGTTATAATAGATGGCCAATAATATCATGGTAACAAGACTCTTGTAGTCAAAGACTTGTAAACACAGTTGGCAGACACTACTCTGTCATGCAATTCATATCGAACTAATTAAGACTCCTCGGATATACGGCAGCGTAACAAAGGCTTACTAATATATTTTTTTATAGAGGTCTCTCGCAAACCGAAAACCATGTGCTTTAAATTTTAACTTCTTAGCTAGGATTTAGTCTTCGGGAAGGTTTTTTTAGAAATGAACTCTTGGATACCATACCTCCAGTCTTGACTGACTATGGTTGATATTTGGAAACTTTCCTCATTTTCAACTTCTGTTGCGAGGGCCATTGTTATGGAAGGGAACTCTTGTACCATATTCAAAGGTTATACCTCAGGATATGCAATAGTGGCTAAAGAGTCAACCATCACATTTTGATCTATTGGCACGTGTTCATACTCTATATATTTAAAGAAAGTATAAACTTCTTTCAATACTTACAAATACTTCACCAGCTGTTCTTTTCTTGTTTCAGATTGTCCTTGTGCTTGATATATGAGCAGTCGGGAATCACTTATCAATCAGATTCTTTTAGTACCACATATTTTACTAAGGTTTAACCCAGTTTTTGCTGCTTCGTACTCAGCTTCATTTTTTTAGGCCTTGAAAATAAAATGTACGGTTGGGTACATTGAGTCTCCAAAGGGGATAGTAAATAAATTCTAGCCCCACAACCCATCATATTAGATCCTTTGTATGTCCAAATTACACATTATTTTCCAAGTTTGTTGGTAGAAGAATCTTCATAGCGTATTTCTGAATATAATTCAACTAAGAAGTCTGATATAGTTTGTGCCTTGATTTTTGTTCGAGGAGAAAATTCGATGTCATAATACCCAAACTTAGTGATTTGACCCGATACATCCAATTTTTACAACATGTTTTTAAGTGGAAAAGAAGTTCGAACTATGATGGAGTGCGCTTGAAAATAAGGCCTCATCTTTGTGGCTGCTATTACCAAGGCAAAAACCAACTTTTCTAGCTTGAGGTATCTTTTTAAAACATCCAACAAGATTTTACTAATGTAATAAATCCGGTGAGAGTAATTGTCAACCTCTGGGAATAATACTACACTCAGAGCGTGATCAGATACTGTCAGGTTTACATAGAGTCTTTCTTCGATGACCGATTCGAACAGAGTTTTAGGCAAAGACAAATGTCCCTTGATTTCTAAGAACGCCTTATATAGTTTAGGGACCAATTGAATTCATTAGCATTACTCAACATTTTAAAATAATTTTTCACATTTATCCAATGACCTCGAGATAAACCTATTTAAAGCTACAAACCTTCCAGTTAACACATGAATTTTTTTTATGGACCCGGGATGTTCCATGGACAATAATATATCTATTTGCACTGGGTATACCTGGATCTTTTTCTTATTAATGTACCCTAAGAAATTTCCAGATTGCACTCCAAAAGTGCACTTATCTCGATTTAGCTTTAAATTTATAGCTTCTAAATTATAGAAAAATTCTTTGAGGTCAACTAGATTATCTGCTTCCCTTGGAAATTTTACTATCATGTCATCGATATAAACTTCTACACGTCTCCAATCTGACAGGAAAATGCTTTGCTGAACAAGCGTCGGTAGGTAGCCCCAACATTCGTTAAACGGAGAGACATTACCTTGCAATAGTGCAACCCATATGTAAGTGATAAACATGGTATGATCTTGATCCTTTGGATCCATTTGTATCTAATTGTACCCCGCAAAGGCATCCATAAAAGATAAGAATTTATTTCTCGAGGTGGAATCCACCAATTGATCTATCTGAGAAACAGGGAAAGGATCCTTGGGGCATGCCCTGTTAAGATCTGTGAAATCAATACGCATTCATCATTTATCATTTTTCTTTTTTACAAGAACAAGGTTCGCTATCCATAATGGATACTGAGATTACCGGATATGCCCACTTTTGTTAGTCTATCCACCTCTTTAAAATAGCTTCAGATTTTTCTCTATAAAAACTTTTGTTCTTTGTATATTGGGCCTGTATTAGAGATTCTTACACCAAGAGAACACATGCAAATTCTTAGATAATAAAGATAATAACTCTTCTTTCAATTCGGATGGAAATTTGGCCTTAATTCTGATACTTTTATGATTAATCAAGTTACGTACTTCAACCTCTTCGATATGGATCCATGCACTATGAGTATTTCTTGGATCATTTATCTTGTTCGAATCTGAAGAGGACTCAAGTAACCATTAATCATATTTAGTTTCTATATTCTCCATAGACTTTGGAGTAAGAGTAGTGACATAACATTCCCTTGCCACTTTCTAGCTGCTCTGAACCACCCCTACTTGACCTCCAACTTTGTATTTTAAACACTTTTTGAACCGTTCATGCAACTGTATGCATTATGTATAGCCAATATATGTCGAAGATAGCGTTATAAGGGGTTAGAAAATCCACCACCACAAACAAGACTCTCATCATTTTCTTAAATGGTCAACACAATTGTCTATAAACCCTGCTACAGTTCTATTTGATCAGAGAAAAACAGATGGACTCTTTATGTTTTTTATAGGTGCATAGATATAAGATATTGGCTGAGCTACTAGTGTTGATCAAGCTTCGTCGGATTTCTGTTTCCTCAATAGATACCATTATTAACATGACATCTTCGTATGGCCCTACAACATTCCTTAGATCATCTTCTTCAGGGGCCATAGTTTTGGCACAGATGAGAAGATATCTATTTTTCTAATTGAGTGGTCAAGCTAACCACATGAATTTTTTTAGAGTAGCGTGGAGGTGTTCTTATCATGTCTCCTCCTAATATAGTCAATGATTTAAAGAATTGAAACAACTTGGAAACCATACCATTATTCTCAGTTATCACATTTATTCGATTTCGATCCAGATCAGGGTCCAAATATTCTGAATCCAAGTCAAATTTTTCAATAATCACCATTCAAGTTTTCAGTTTGAGACTTTCCATGATTTACCTCAGAACAACAGGTAAAGATGTATGCACCCACTTGTTCTCGGATGTGATCAGTTGCTCACTTGTCTATTTCACACTTGTGATTTAACGAAAGTGGCCCATTTTAATTAACAATTGTATCTCATGCTTTAACGATATACAATGCTTAGTATCGTGTCCCATGTCATTATGGTACTTGCAGAATCGTGTGTTTCAATTATTCCATTGAGTTTGAATAGGTGCATGTCTTTAGAATTGTACAAAATTCTTGGACATATCATAAATGGTTGCAACATTTTCAATAAGCTCTACAAAATAACTCGATTGAAATCACTAATTCCTGTTTGCTTAGATTTATGCCCTTGATTAGATTAGCTTGGTCTTGGATGATGAGAACCCTGTCGGGAGTCCCTCAGATGATTTCTAATCATAGCTTGCAACTGGATACTAGCTTGTGGAAGAGGGGTTGAAGCAGCACGTCTAGATTGATGAGGTTGTCTTAATCTTTTTATTTCTTCCACAACGATTTGCTTTCGAACTTGATTTAACAAACCAACCCAAGTCATTACCTTCTTTCGTGTCACTAAATCAGCCAACTCACTAGCTAACAACCCTATTTTAAGCGTAGCTATAACCACCTATTCGACGCAGTCTGCCAATCCATCTTTGGTGTTCACAAAATGTTGGGTATAATCTTTGAAAGATTCATTAGGGTGTTGCCAATAACAGATTATTATATCTCGATTCCCCCTGAGTTCTTTACTTCCTACAAATTTTCTTTCAAAATCCATCCAAAATATATTTAAATTCTTGATCGATCATTGTGGTAATATATTATATCACTTCAAGGTGTTAACCTTGAAAGTTTGAAAAAATGCTCTACACAACAGCTTGTCATCATCATTAAAACTCATCATGAAATTCTAAAACTACTCAAGATGGTTATCGAGATCTTGATTCCTATAATATTTATCCATCTTTGCAATGTCAAAATGCATAGGTAGATGTCTGAAGAGGATTTTCGAAGACAAATGCGACTACATCCAATTATTTCCTTGACCGAACATGTGGTCCTCATTAGAGGTGGAAAAGATCCCAAGCTCAGATTTCACGGCGAATTGATCACTTAACAAGTAATCTATGCTATGGTTAGCTGATCTCTTCATCTTTCTTTAATATCCTTTCTTTTTTTTTACCCTTTCTATCCCTTTTCTTCCCGGAATAATCTTTCTTATGTGATCTATGATGTTTTTTCAAATATTTTTAGCTAGCTTTCCTTTTTTCTTCTTGAAAAAGTGATCATTACTTGAAGAAGACGAAGAAGAAACTTCGGATTCAGATTATGTTGTTGAGGGCTCAACAGACTCCGAAGTGATTGAGCATTGTTTAGATTGATACTCCATTTTAGATTTTTGGTGGGTTTTGAGAGATTGGTCATTCTGTTCTTGCTTCAGATTATTCGAGGGATTATTATATGGCTCATCATATTTTGGTTACTCTGAAGGGTTCTTTTCCCCCAAATCCTTCTCAACCTGTCTCTGGGTTCTAAATGCTTCAATTTATACTCGTAATTGATCACGCTCATCTTGCATAGAAAGCCTATCTTCATTACCGTTATTCGCATGAGACATATGCACATACTCCTCTTCGACTCTAACCACGTCATTTTCAATAGGGGATCTATCTGCATATCATAATCCATGCTCCAAATAACTCCAAAGGTAAACTTTGTATGTTAGGTTTTAGGTATTGTTATTTTGGTACCTTCATCTTTGTCTCCCATTTTATGTATTAATTAAGCATAAATTACGGTGAATATATAACATTTGGGATATGGGAATAATTTCCTACAATTGTTGAACAATTAGACTCTGGGATCTACATGTAGGACTTGCATGTCTGCATATTGATTAATTTAGGTTCATATTTTGAATAACATCCATCTTTATTCAACTATATTCTTGATTAGATATTTAGGTCATGGAGATTAATTTGGATGTTCATGTTGTAATGAAATAAAAGACATAATGTATTTTCAGCTATAAAGGCTAATGTGTAACATGATTAGCACATGGACACTTCATATGTTCATTCTCTGAAACTGTATGACAATCCATATATAATTCCCAAAGTGATCCATCCCGGTGAACGATATATGAAATCAACTTAAGCGATCAATTTTAATGACCATTAAATGTATATGTAGGCCGAACCAAATGAATATTATACACAAATTTGTTTAAAATTGAGTATACCATTACATGAAGTCATTTTTCTGTTTACATGCATATCCATGCACAACTGGGCTTCAATATTGAATAGTTTAGGTTATGTACGCCGCAGAAAAACCATGGTCGATCCAAAATAAAGATTGGTTTTTACATGTGGTCATGAACCAAAAAATTTTCCCTTGATGAGTTGTACATTATAATTAATATATAGCACATTTTCCCAACAGTCTACGCTACTAATTACGATAAGTCATTTCGAATAAATATATATCTAACCTTAAAAATCAATAAATTCATCAAACTATGTTATTTATATGAAGTTTGTTTATTAAATTACATATATTTAGCAATACATCATTAAACTTAGGTTATAGTTATACTATTAGTGATATAGATAGATTATCAATTGAAAACAAAGCAGATGAAACCCTAACCCTAGGGCAGACAGAACTTGCAACTTCAGAAAACAAAAATCTTACTTAAACAAAAACTAATCTAAATTTTAGGGTATAAGATGTTTTAAATAGCTAATACCCAAAACTCTACTCGCAAAATATAGAAATTACATAAATTTCTTAAAATAATAATATAAAAAAATATGAAAAATGGATTTTGGGCTTCTAAAAATTCGAATTTGGGGTCTGAACTTCATGATAAAGTCACACTTTTGATACTTTTTGGGCTCATCAAGACCATCGGTTTGAGTACCAATATCGCCTACTTCTGATATTCAAGTGAAAAACAAGACCTGTTTCTGGAACGACATCAATTAGGTAACGGTATTTTAGATCATCTATATATAATACATATATGTGATATGTTTTTCATTAGAAATGTACATATTTTCATAATAATTACATTGAACAATAACTTCCTTTTACATTAAAATTTAAGTGAAAGATAAAAGGACAATGGTTAGAGGGGCATAATCTAATACTATAAGTCTCATGATAGTCTATAAGATATTTTTAAGCATATCATAGTACATTTTCAATAGGATAATTGAGTTACTTATACATTCCAGTGCAAAAATTCATATCTTTAGTGTATTAGTTTTTTATATTTATTTAAGTTTTTCAAATATGAAATATTATGCATATTAAAATATAAAGTCATTCGTGAGATTTATGAGAAAATTAGTTATAAGTTTATTAAAGAATCAAGTTTTATAGCTTATTTTTTGTTGACAGTTGGCTAAATTTGTCAATATTAACTACATACTTCGTATTTTTCCATCATAGTTTAGTTATGATGAGATTATTCATTTTTTCATAATATTAAAGTTGAGGAATAATAGGAAAAATAAATTCATTGTTGACCGCTAGAGAAGCTTGCATTGTAAAACTTTGTAAAGAAAATATAAGTACGTATGAAAGATAATTTAGTTTCACTAAGTTTCATGTCATAAGAAGGTTAACTTAGAATTAAGGTTGACTTTCTTCTCAAAAATCTATGACAATTTTAGAATGATTAAGAGAGGTTGAGATTTGGTTCAATCAATAAATTTTCTTTCACACTTTTGGTTCGATCTTCATATCAATTTAATTCATTTTCTAGTTATTATTTATGGATTGATACAACTGGAATCGACATCGTTTTTATTCATTAAGAATATATATTAAATTACCAAAATTAAGTGATAGTAAAACATGTTTACAGAGAATGATGATTCGTGCATAGAGTGATTGGAAAATGGATGAGTTATATATAGTATATATAACTATATTTGCAATGATGTTTCACATATTTATGTATTTTATAGTAAAATAAATTGAAATAATGAGAAAATTAAGTATACTTTTTTCATAAGTATTTATGTCACATCCTCCACGAGGAGGTTGAAAAGCTAGTTCATAGATATCTGTTGGCTCTATTTCTTCATATTTTATCATAATTGGAATTCATTAACATGTTCAAATGTTTTAAGTTATGGTTTAACTATCAATTTGGTAAAATAATTTTTTTATCATATTTGACCTTAGTAGCTACCATTAAAAGAGGTATGATAGTTCAATTAATAATGTCATGATTTATTTTGTGTAATTAAAATATGTAAAAGTTTATTTTTAAACCCAATGCATTCAGCGGTATTCATTAAACATGAAACATAAATCTTAAACTCAACGGAAGTAATGTTTGAGACACTTGTGTATTTGAAGGTGTCGAGCACAATCAAAGCCATATAGACTTAACAATGGAAAATTAAAGTCCGATATAGTAATAGTTATATTAGTGTAGCATAATTTCATTATATATGATTCTACTTGAGGATCACACTACCGGGTTGAGATTTGAGACAATAAAATTATTTAAGGATATAAACGAGGAGAAGTAATTAGTGAAAAATTTTGATTTTGGAGAAGAATCATAAATGATTCATTCAGACTCAAATAATATAAGTTTGATATTTCATTTCTGATCATCTTTAAATCGTGAGAATGATAACTTTCTCTAGAAATCAATGTTCAAATCCTTATTTATAAACAAATAGTTGTGGTCGTTCATGAAAACAAAGTAAAAAAACCGCAAAACATTGTGCATATGAAAGTCGGTATAGAATTCTAAAAAGTTTCACAAATAAAAAATTTTAAAAATTGTATATTTTGTTTATGTTAGATATTTATATACTATTCTAAAAGAACATTGAAATCTTTATAATGCAATAAAATTAATTCAGTTTCCGTTTCTGTAACGTTATAAAGAGTTCTAAAATAACATTTAAATCTTTATGATGCAATATAAGAATTCAATTTCAACTTATATAACATCATAAAAATTTCTACAAGAACATTAATATTCTCTATGGTGTAAAAGAAGAATCCAGTTTCAGCTTTTATATTATTATAAATAGTTCAATAAGAACATTGAAATTATTGTGATGTAAATGAATAATTTTTAATCAAGGATTATTGTAACAATAGAAAAACTTTGTGTAAAATAGTTAATCTAAACAAAATAGATTAGTTGGTTGCATTATATCTGAACCATGTTTAACTTATTAGATAGTATGCATAAGGTTTTACATCAAATAGTTTTCATTGAATATGATAATTGACTTTTAAACAAACCTTCATTCCAGTTAACCAAAGGGTTTTTTAAGACATTCATAGTACAACTTGCACATTTTATCATTAAGCTTCATTCAATGAATATGAATATCACGTTTTCATGAATGGAAACATTTATAAAACTTGATATATATTTGGTAAGGATAGTTTTCGCCTGAGGGTAGGCTTGCAATTTGTTTGGTGTTTTAAAGAAGTATGTGGGTGTTTAATATTTAGAGTAAAGAGTAGAGGGAGAATTAAGCTGGCTGGTTGCAGTTAATTTTCATTACCCATATTTAATGCAGGTGGTTGGGTATTTATACCGTTACATTTTGGGCCCTTATGGGCTTTCGGGTCATGTTCAATGGACCCAGGTCATGTTTAAAGACCCATGAGCTCTAAGTAGGAGAGCAAGTAGCTTAGTCAAGAAGTGTTTAGGTTTTTTAGTACTTTTGTCATAGTTCGAACAGCCTCATTAGCTAGGTGTTCGAAGTGGTTTGTCCGGTCCGGAGAGCTAAGTCCGATCTGTCCCTTTCCAGGGAGTAAGAAGAATTCGGACTCATCAGGAGCCCCTTTTTTAGGTGTTTGTTCAAATACCTTTGTCAAAAACCTGAAAAACAGTCCGATGCCAGGGGTAGTTTTAATCCGGACAAGTCTGTTAGCACTGATAAGGAAATATATTCTTTAGGGACCTAAATGTAATTAGTAAGGACTTAATTGGTAAGTTCTATTAATATAGAGTAAAATTAGGCCTTATAAGGAAGATAGGGACTAAATTGTAAATATCCCTCTATGTAACCGCTCTTGTAACTAACTCACTAGGCCTATTTAAAGAGGCTGGGGAGGTTGATTACGCCTATGAAATATTCAGAAGCAAAAGTTTATATTCACTACCAAAAATTCACTCTGTTGATTCTTGTATTCTCAATCTTTTCAATCCAACTTTTATTCATACCAAGCCTTATGGTTTCATCCGGACTGATAAAGCTTCATGAATCCAAACGGTTTTTTGCCAGAGTTCGTGGGACACGTGTCGCTTTCTGATTGGTTGCTTCAGCCATTTTTTCACCTTGAATTTCGAACCCACCTTCTTCGAAAAGCAACCTTTTAATTAAAGGTGGTGACATCAGCGCCGTCTTTAATCATTACCAATCTTTTCGAATTCTCCTAGGAATCAAACTCCTTTTTTCAGATTTACTATAAATTTAAACATTTTCTACTGTTTCACCATCACTCTCATATTTACTCTGCACAACTTCTTTAAGCTTTCTCTCTCTAAAGAAAAAATTTACCCAGATAGTTTATGTTTACAGCGAGGAACGCTCTGATCAAAGGTGGGTGGCTCAACCTCTCTGAGTTAGAAAAGGCACAAAAGGTCGAAAGGGAAAGACGTATCGCTGCAGGACTACCCGTTTCGCCTATCGACAAGCCATTAACTTCAGCCACAGAATATGATCAAGGTTCTTCTTCCTCAAAAGGTACAAAACCGAAGAATTTATTCCAAACTAACCTCTCCCCTATTATCTCTGGTTCCTCGGTTCAGGAATCGGAACCCGTTGTCGAGCCACGAGTAACAGTTACCAGTTTAAAAAAAACCTCCCCCTTTATAGATATGGGGTCAGATACGGAGCACTCCCCTAAAAAACTAGTTGACCGGAGAAGAGGCCGGTTAGTTAAAGGCCAAGCTTCCAAGAGCACCCCCTCAAAACCAGGTGCTAAAGACAGTAGCACAGGGTCAGAAGTGCCCATCAAAGTTCCCAAGGACAGGCTGCTCGGTCCGGAGGGAACTAGTCCAAGTCTTCGAAGAGAAGCATCTGTATCAGAGCCCCAATCGGAGGCCAGAAATCAAGGGGACACTGAAGCCTATCAGTCTGGAGTTCAGGCTGAGCCAAAGCTGAACCCTCCATCTACTACTGCTACCGAAAACCCTTTTATCAACTATGGATGATGTAATGGAGGACTTTGTCGAAGAGGCCCCATTTGAGTCTGAGCCCTCCGGTCAGACCAGTAGTGCTGCTGTTGCCAAAAAAGACAAAGGCAAAGAGAAACTGTGTTTGAAGCATCCGGATCTGCCGGAGAGTCTTGAAGGAAAGGTGGGGCCTTGTTTCCACAAGGTCAATGTCAAGTATCTCCTTGCCTTGCAGAAAATTAACTACGCATTCATCCACACAGCTGAGCTGGGCCGGATGCGTACAAAGTGGGGAATACCGGAGAATGTGAAGATCAGGATCCCCATACATCCAGAGACTCCCATGGGTTGTAAATTAAGCGAAGTTGTCATCTTCACAGAGCTGTTCAATTGGGGACTTAGACTCCCCCTGGGCCCTGAAATTGTCAGATACTTCCATCTGATTAAGCTCTGCCCGAGCCAACTGAGCCCTAATGCCTGGTACACCCTCATGGCCAGCATCATGGCTTCGAGGCTCTCCGGGATTCCTCTGCCTATGGAGGAGTTTGCTGCTGTGGTCGGTCTTTGTAGAAACCCCAACATCCCTTTTTACCACTTCAATATGGGGGACAATCTCAAAGCTGTGGATGACCTGCTAGAGGCCGAGAGGAACTGGAGGACTCAATTTCTATTCGTAAGTGGGGCTTGGGAAAATGGAAGGAAAATCAAGTCTGAAGTGAACCCAAGTCTTCTCAGAAGCAGGTGGAGGAGTGATCGTAAGTTTCCCACTTTATACTTTTGTCTTTTTTTTTAGAGTTAGTTTAAACTAATTGGTCTTACTTTTGCCTCAGTAGAATTGCCCAAGGAATTCAGTGATTATCTGAAAACCGGGCAGGCTACTTGCACAAAGATCAATGCTTGGGCTGCTGAGAGGTGGGGGAACCGGTTCCATGCTGCTTTTACCGGAAGCAACTTGGCAAGGTCTCACTTGTGGAACACCACAGGTCGGAGATACTTGACTTGGGAGGAGCTTACCACTCAGCCTCCTCCGGATGTTGTGCTTAAAAGGACCCATGAACCAGATGGGACACTCTATTTGCCAGGCCGGGCCAAAGCCCCAAGCAAGATGAAGTGTAAAAAGAAAGGCAAGAAAGTGGCGGGTGGTGTTAACCCTGCTGATGCAGAGGAGGATGCTCCAATAAACCCGGAGGGGCCAATCCACAGCCAAATTGATGCTGCTCTCCTGGAAGTGGTGGAGCAGGAGACTGAAAGGCAAGAAGTACACCCCCCAAAACCTTCAAGGGCTTCTAAAAGAAATCGTAAACAGGGAGGTGAAAGCAAAGACCGGGAGGCCAAGAAGAAAAAGATCTCTAAGGGTGACGAGCTTTCTCTCCGGGCTCCGGAGCCTCCTTCCCAAGCTGATCCTACTGACCCAACACCAGCGGAGGAGATACCGGGCGACTTTCATACCGATGAGGTCGAAGGGGGAGATCTCAGCATTGATGGGGTAGACATCACCGATCTTGGTGGGTTTGGTGAGTACTTCATCAATCTTCCCAGAGACGACTTCGTTGGGCTTATCTCCCTCTGAGCACCTCGAATACTGTCACTTTCAATGGTAAGACCTTTATTGTTCCAAGTGAAAGGGACGTCATAGCCCACTCTTTATTAAGCAATGTTCAGTTTGTGCTTGTGTTGGAAAAACAAGTTCGAAATCAGGCAGACATTATCAAGGATCTTAAATCTGACAAAGAGAGGTTGTCCGATGACCTTCGTACTGCTACTTCAAACGCTTCCATCCTAAAAGAATAAAATGAGGTGTTGAAGAGAAACCAAGAGGCAAGTACCACGAAAGTCACCACTTTAGAGGACACCATTACAGAGCTCCGGGAGAAGCTGTCCGGACTGGAGAAAGATCTTACCACCTCAAAGGGGGAATCCAAGGCCAAAGACCAAATCATCACCAACTTGACCAATGACAAAATTGCTCTTGAGAATACAGTGTCCAAGGCTGCCGAGGAGAAAGCTACTTTGCTAAGGGAGCAGGAGGCCAAGATTCAAGCCAAGATCGATGCTTATGCCAACAACGTGATCGATACCCAGGAGGAAATGTATGCCAAGGTGAGGTCTGACATGGTTCTACTCTTCAATGAAAAATTTCTGAAGAGGAACCTTGGGGATTTATGGCTTCATGTTGAGTCTGACGATCTCCCGTATCACACAATGGTTGATGCAGACTTGCATGGTTACTCCAGTGCTTCCTCATCGAATGACGAAGAACACACCGGGGAGAGTCCCAACGAAGAGAAAGGTGACCTCAAAGGGAAGAAAAAGACAGATGAAGGTGAGCCATCTTCAAAGGCTCAACCTTAACTCATGACTTACTTTTTACTTGTTTATCCAAACTAAAGTCCTTGGATGGCCAAGGCACTCTTTTTTGTAATTGTGTCCGGTATCTGACTGGATAGGTTTTTTGTTCTATTTTGACAATTCAAAAGTCCTTGGAAGGCCAAGGCACTTTAAGTTATTTTAATGAATATTTTTGTTTTGTGCAATTCTCATCTTCTTTCATTGTTTGTTCCAATTTCGATGACTAGAGTTTAAACAGTCTTTAGTTATTTCATAGTGAGAGTGTTTTAATTCTCCGGCTAGATTTTAAATAGCCTTTAGTTATTTCATAGTGAGAGTGTTTAAATTCTCCGATGACGAATATTTAAGTCAATCCGGATAGTGTGACAAAGGACAAAACTTAAAACATTTCGGAATTTTTTTTAAAAAGGCATCAAATTTTATTCAAAAGCCCGGACACCTCATTAAAACCTCCCCGTGCCACCAGGGAGGGAAGAGTATGCCCCCAAATATTTACATGGATGTTTAAACAAATAAATATTTACACAAATACTACTCCAGGTACATCCGGAGATGTTCGATATTCCAAGGGTGACTCAAAACTCTTCCATCCTTGTCTTCTAGCCAATATGTTCCAGGTTTAAGCCTTTCAATAACCACATAAGGTCCTTCCCAAGTTGGAGCCAATTTGCCGAATAGCTTTTCTTTAGTATGTAAGAAGACTTTCCTTAATACCTTGTCCCCCGGTTGGAAATCTCTTCTTTTAACTCTGGAAGCAAATCTGCTTCTCATCAACCCTGATAGTGTGCAACTCTAAGGTGAGCTTTAACTCGTCTTTCTTCTACCAAATTGAGCTGGCCTCTGATTGCCACCTCGTTAGCGCGTTCGGAGAAGTTGTGAACACGAAATGATGGGAGAGTTGCTTCTATGGGAGCTACTGCATCCATCCCATAGACCAAAGCAAAGGGTGACTCTTGTGTTGCAGTCCCAGGTGTTGTCCGGTAAGCCCACAAGACCTCTTGTAAATAACTAGGTCACTTCCCAGCAGCCCCTTCCAAATTCTTCTTTAAACCGGACAGAATTGTTCTGTTAGCCACTTCGACTTGTCCATTTGCTTGTGGGTGGAAAGGTGAAGAGAAACAATGTTGTATACCCCTTGAGGCACAGAAACTCTCCATTTCCCTATTGTTGAACTGTGGCCCATTGTCTGTTGTTATCTTTTGCGGGAAACCAAATCTGCAACAGATGTTGGATAGAATGAATTTTATAACAGCTTTTGATGTTGTTCCTGTTAGAGCGGCTGCTTCAATCCACTTCGAAAAGTAATCTATAGCAACAATTATAGTTTTGCGTCCTCCGAAGGCCATAGGTAGAGGCCCTACTAAATCCAACCCCCATCGAGCAAAAGGAATAGGCTCAGAAATTGACTCTAAAGGAATGGCTGGGACATGAATTTCATTGTTGTACCTCTGGCATGGGTCACTCCTTCTTACCAATTCCTTAGCATCTTTCATGATAGATGGCCAATAGTAACCGGCCAGTAGAACTCTTCTTGTTAAAGCCCTGAATCCACAATGGGTTGATCCCTCACCATCATGCAATTCAGAGAGGACTACTTGAGACTCTTCATCCCCCAAAACGTGCAGGAGAGGTTTACTGTAAGACTTTTTATACAAAACGTCTCTCAATATGATGAAACCACGAGCCTTGTGTTTCAATGTTATGGCTAGTGATTTATCCGGAGGCACGATACCATCGGAGAGGTATTACAGGAGAGGAAACCTCCAATCCTGAGGATGTTTCACCTGTACTTCAAAAATTTCTTCTTCTTTACCCATATTTAGTTGAATGGAGGGGCTTTCCAGCACATGGATCCATGGATATGACTCCGTGTAGGCTATGGTTGTCAATGAGTCTGCTAAATCATTTTCTGTCCGGGGTATATATTCATGAGAAACACTTTTAAACTTGAGTGCTTCATTTTTAAGGAGGAGTAAATATTTCACAAGCTGCTCCTTTTTAGCCTCAGACTGACCTTGGGCATGGTGGATAAGAAGCTGGGAGTCACTTAGTAGCCTGACCCTCTTAGCCCCACAGATGTAGGCCAATTTTAAACCACCTATAGTCGCTTCGTACTCGGACTCATTATTGGATGCCCTGAAAGCAAAACATATAGCTTGGTACATTTTGTCACCATATGGGGAAGTCAAACATACCCCGGCACCACATCCCATAGTGCTAGATCCACCATCTGTTCGGACGACCCATACCTTTTTATCTTTTACGTCAATAGTCTGCTCTGAATCTCTGTTGGAGTGAAATTCAACCAAGAAATCAGCCACAGCTTGGGCCTTAATTGCTGTTCGAGGAGCAAAATCTATGTCGAAATCCCCTAGCTCTACTGACCATTTAGTCATCCTGCTTGAAATGTCTACCTTTTGGAGGAGGTTTTTCAAGGGAAAAGAAGTCCGGACGATGATATGATGAGCCTGGAAATAAGGCCTCATTTTTCTTGCAGCTATTACTAGGGCCAATGCTAATTTCTCGAGTTTCAAGTAACGCCTTTCTGCATCTATCAAACTTTTGCTAATGTAGTACACCGAATGGGGATAACCATCCACTTCTTTTACCAACAAAGCACTGATGGCACAACTTGAAACTGCCAAATATACGAAGAGTGTCTCCCCGTTAACTGGTTTAAATAAAGTTTTGGGGGAGGACAGGTGCTTCTTGATCTCATTAAAAGCCTCATCGCATTGTGAGGTCCAATCGAATCCCTTTGCACCCTTCAGGGTTTGGAAGAATGGGGCGCACCTGTCCGAAGACCTCAAGATAAATCTGTTTAAAGCAGCTAATCTCCCCGTTAGCCGATGTACTTCTTTAACATTTCGAGGAGGCTCCATTTGGAATAGAGCATTAAGCTGGTCTGGATCGGGCTGTATCCCATGCTCACTTATAATATAGCCTAGAAACTTTCCGGACTGCACTCCGAACACACATTTTTCTGGGTTTAATTTTAAATTCACTTTTACCAGGTTGGCAAAAGTTTCTTGAAGGTCTGCCAAATGCAATTGCTCATCCACACTCTTCACCATCATGTCATCGATGTATACTTCCATATTCCTTCCAATCTGATCAGCAAAAGCTTTGTTGACCAATCTCTGATAAGTAGCCCCAGCATTTTTCAACGCAAACGGCATTACCTTGTAGCAATGAAGACCCCTGTCAGTGATAAATGTAGTATGCTCTTGATCCTTTGGATCTACCTGGATCTGATTGTATCCGGAGAAGGCATCCATAAAGGATAACAGCTTGTTCCCAGAGGTGGAGTCTACTAACTGATCAATCCGGAGGACTGGATACAAATATTTTGGGCAAGCTCTATTGAGATCTGTGAAGTCAATGCACATGCGCCACTTGCCATTTTTCTTTTTTACCAGAACTGGATTGGAAGTCCACAAAGGATATTGAGACTCCTTAATATGCCCCATCTTTGTGAGCCTGTCAACTTCTTGCATAATGACATTAGCCTTTTCCTTAGAAAAAGCTCTTCTCTTTTGAACCACTGGTGCTATGTCTTTCCGGATAGACAGGTGATGTGATATTACTTCTGCTGGAACCCCAGTAACATCAGCATTGCACCAAGCAAAAACGTGCTGATGATTCTTCAAAAATTTTAACATTTCATTTTTCAAAACGGGTGGCATCTTAGACCCTATCTTTACACTTTTTCCTTCTTCTAAACAATGCGTCTTTACCTCCTCGACCGGTATCAACACTCCAAGGGTCTCTCTGGGGTCATCAATTTCACCCTCACCCCTCGAAAGCCCCTCAAACTGCTATTGTTCGTTGATACGAACTGCCCCTAGTGTTCGGGGAGCCAGAGCTGTAGCATAACATTCTCTTGCAACCTTTTGACTGCTCCGGACGACTCCCACCTGTCCCTGAACAACATATTTCAAGCACTGGTGGACTATTGAAGCCACTGCATGCATCCTCGAGAGCCAAGACCTCCCTAGAATAGCATTATAGCAAGTGGGACAATCCACCACGATAAAAAGTATGCTGACCATTTTCTTGAAAGGGCCCTTGCCCAATAAAACTTCTTATTCGAACTCTCCGATCACATCTGCTGAGCTGCCAGTAAAGCTTACAATTGATCTATCTGAACTCTGAATTACAGCTGGATTTTTCATTCTCTTGTATGTAGTTAGGAAAAGGATATTGGCTGAGCTTCTAGTATCCACCAGAGATCGTCTTATGTCATTGCCCCCAATAGATGCGCCTATGACAACAGCATCCTCATGAGGGCCAGCTATATCTCTTAAATCATCTTCATCATAAACAATGAAGGGGAATGGATTTGGTGACTGATAGGAAGTCATGCCTCCTTCTAGCTGGGTGGCTAAAGTATGAACGTGCCTCTTCCTCGAAGAAGCAGTAGGAGTTGTCATAATATCCCCTCCGAAAATTTTAAGCGACTCAAAAAACTTAATGAGTCTGGAGACCGTCCTAGAACATTCCTCAATTGCACCCACTCTGTTTCGAGTTGGATCAGGATCTAAGTACTCAGATTCCACATCAATCCTTTCAATTATAACCATGGCTCCCTCTAGAGCAGCATTACTTGGACCAACTCGGTGAGTGTTGTCAGGCCTGTTACCCCCCTCTTCTTTTGACATAAGCCCCTAGCTTTCCCCTTTCGATCAAGTTCTGAACCTCTTGCTTCAAAGCTATACAATCATCAGTGGTATGGCCAGTGTCATTGTGATACTGGCAAAAAGAGTTATTGCGATGCTCTCTGGGAGATTGTAGTGTGGCTGGTCTTCTATAGTGCACCTCCTCTTTTGTTTTATCATAAATGGTGGCCACACTTTCTTTCAATTCTGCGAACGAATCCGGTTGGACCCATGGCCCTCTCTTGTTTCTGGATTGCTGACTCTGAGCAGGAGCAGCTGGCTGAGACTGAGCTTAGGCCCTACCATGCCCCTGTCTGGTTTCCCTTGCCTTGTTCCCGGACTGATTCTGACTGGGATTTGGTGCCACTGGGGCAGACTTCACTTGCCTGTGCACCCTTGTTTTCTTTGTTTCGTCTACGTTAATCTGTTTTCCAACTTGATTCAGCAACCCTCCCCGGGTCATGGCCTTCTTTCTAGTCACTGAATCAGCCAAATTGCCAGGATTCAAGCCCTGTCTTAAGGATGCTATTGCCACTTGCTCGAAGCAATCAGCCAACCCATTCTTTGTGTTCGCAAAACGACTTATATATTCTTTTAAGGACTCGTTTGGTTCCTGAGCACAATGGATTATTGTGTCTCCATTGCCCTTTAGCTCTTTACTTCCAACGAACTGCCTTCGAAAGGCCACCCAAAAAGTATCGAAATTCTTGATACAGCCTTGTGGTAGATTGTTATACCATTTCAGAGCACTCCCCATAAAAGACTGGGAGAATGCTCTACAAGTAGCTTATCATCGTCATCAAAGTTCATCATAAAGTTCTTGAATTGCTCTAAGTGGTTGTCCGGATCAGTACTGCCATTGTACTTCTCCATTTTGGTGCTGTCAAACCTCTTAGGGAGGTTTCCGGACAGAATTTTGGAAGCTAATGGAGATTGCCTCCAATTTCTACCACGACTGAACACAGTATCCTCATTGGGAGTTGCAAAGATACTTGGTTCATCGTGAAAAGCGAAAGGATCCATCAGCATCCGGTCCACATGCCTCCGGCTATGAGATGACTCTTTACCAATATTCCGCTTCATTCTCCCATGCTTATCTCTTTTTCTCGAATATTTTTTAATCTGCTTTTGTATATAAAGAGGTTAAGGGGTATGAGTGCAATTAATTGTAAATCCAAATCCACACTTTAACTTTTATATATAAAGAGGTTAATTAGTTGATAATTTAGATCACTGAAAACCTAAAAAATATAGTCATATTAATGGTAAGATAAATGTTATGTTTAGAAGTCCAAGACCCAATGTGAGCTGTAATGTTATTGAGAATGGGAAAATTATATATTTTACTAGGAGATAGCCAACATTAAACCTAAAAATATTAAGCATATCATCTCTCATGAATGAAGCTACACCAGAAATAAATATATGCATTTTATTGGGACTCACTTAGAGTTTGGGAAGACCAAAGGATTCAGTAAGACCCTCTTTAATGAGATTGAGAGAGTTAACATCTCTTTGATATAAAATATAAAGATCGTATATGAAATAAAGATTAACGATTTTAAGCTTTTGACATTTCTAGCGGAATTTGAATTTGACACTTCTCAAGTGGGTGCTAACTTTCCCGTCTCTTGTTCTTGCATGTACTGGAAGACGCGCCTAAGTATGAGCTCCCCAACCTTGATGGGTCGGGGTTTAGGCTTCGTATTGAAACATATATTGTCCTTCTGTTTAATGTTGAATTCTCTAAAGTGTGTTTCGCCTTGATATTCTTCCGCTAAGTCGTTCGTAATCCTAGTTTGTTACCGTCTTGGGTGTATTGTAGGATGTGGGCGGTTGGGACCCTAATTGCTACTGGTACCACGGTCTATGCCCCGTAGGTGAGTTAAAATGGCATTTTGCGCATTGTTGCCTCTCGACATTGTTGGGTACGCCCATACTATATGTGGTAGAATTTCCGGGCAATTTTCTTTTCCTTTTCCCATGCTCTTCTTTAGTCTATCAATTTCTTACTGGTTTTGAATGCTTGATTCAGGCACCTTCGTGCTCCCACTGTGGTTGCCAATTTGGTAAGGATAGTTTTCGCCTGAGGGTAGGCTTGTAATTTGTTTGGTGTTTTAAAGAAGTATATGGGTGTTTAATATTTAGAGTAAAGAGTAGAGGGAGAATTAAGCTGGCTGGTTGCAGTTAATTTTCATTACCCATATTTAATGCAGGTGGTTGGGTATTTATACCCTTACATTTTGGGCCCTTATGGGCTTTCGGGTCATGTTCAATGGACCCGGGTCATGTTTAAAGACCCATGAGCTCTAAGTAGGAGAGCAAGTAGCTTAGTCAAGAAGTGTTTAGGTTTTTTAGTACTTTTGTCATAGTTCGAACAACCTCATTAGCTAGGTGTTCGAAGTGGTCTGTCTGGTCCGGAGAGCTAAGTCTGATCTGTCCCTGTCCGGGGAGTAAGCAGAATTCGGACTCATCAATATTAAAACCTAATTACTATAATATTGTAGTATGATAGATTGTAAAAATTAATTGGCCCAAAATAATATTAGCAAGTTTATAACAATCGTATGTGGATTTGTGTCAACATCCACAATTTGTAGCATTAAGAAATTCATTTATGATATTTCAGTTTAATTGTCTTATTAATAATATCAAGATATCTCAAAGTTGTAATCTTTTAGTTTTGAGATTAACTTAGTAGAGTATTATGAACTTCACAAGTTCAGTGAGAGTAGATTCAAATTTAGAGTTGTGTGTCGATAACATATTCATTACCATAACGTATAAGAGCATGTTACATTTCACCAAGAAATTTCTAATGAGTAAATTTAGTGTAAAATTTCCAGGTGAGGTGTCTTTTGCATTCAGACCCAAGATTCATCAGGATTAATCTTGATATTTTGTAGGTTTATCACAGTAGACATACATTAACAGGATGCTAAACCATTATGGCATGGAAACAATAAACCTCTTCTTTTAAGATAATTATAAATAATTTTTCATATTCATCATGCTAAACATCATGGCATGAAAACAAATAAAAATTTAATTTATAAATTTAGAAGATATACAAGATTTCATACGTTTTTTATATTAAAATTTTGAAATGTGCAAATGTTATTTCATGATATGTTATAACCTTCATCATAAGAATCCTAAGCAAATACTTGAGAATTTTGTGGATGGAACATTCACTCGATATTTAGTAATGATGTTAACATAAAGAAAGTCGGACATTTAAAGAGATCAGTTTAACATCATGACTTTAAGGGTTAAATGAATGCTAGATTAAATTATGTGATTTATATCACCATATTTTATGATGATAAATTTTGCAAAATGTTTAATAACATCCAATAAAGAAATGATATTTAGTTATTTATAGCCAAAAAATATAATAATAAAATAAGATTAACTCCATTATTTAGTTATAATTATAAAACAAATTTACAAAGCTTCATCTTTCTCTTTTCCATCTCCCTTTATTAAGGTTTTAGCGCACCAACATTTTTCGTGAACACAGTATTCATGTGGACGTTCTTAGTATAGAGGATATTCAGAATCAAGGGAGTTTGTTTGTAATTTATTATCTGGTTTAAGTTCAAATTGTATCATATTTAGTTTCAGTTCGTATACGATTAAGTCAAAAGAATACAATGCTTATTTGTTGCTTATATGTCTCTTATATATTTTGAACAATTTAACAATTTCAATTTAGTTAAATATTGTTGAAGAGTATCATTATTAATATTGTTGAAGATAATAATCACAAGAAGACCAAGATATAAATTGGAAATTACTTGAGAAGAACAATAGATTAATTAGAAGACTCAGAGATTAATTGAAGATTAATTATGAAGACTAAAATATTCAAAAGATAATTAAGGTCATTATTAAAGAGGAAGACTAAAATAGTGAACATATCATCAATGTCACTATTAATATTTCCTTTTAATGTACTATAAAAGATTGATCTTGTATACATAAATAATCAACAAAAAACAAGAAAAACTTTCCTCACAAATTCTTTTTTATCTTTTTAATATGGTACGAGAGCAGTGGTATTTGATCATTTGGGATTCTAGAAAAATAATTTATATTCCAACAAAACACAAATTAGTTAATCTTGAAATTAAAATTAGCTAACCTTCAAATCAGCTAACAATTATCTTCAAAATTGATGCCCTTGCAACGTACGGTTACTTGGGAGAATTGAAAAATTCCATTAGGAAAAACTCGATTGGATGTACATGGGTCTTTACTATCAAACACAAAGCGAATTCAAAAATATAGTGATGCAAGGCTCAACTTATGGGAAAAAAGGTACATACAAACTTGCGAAATTGATTATTCTGAAACAATTTCTCTAATGGAAAATATATACATAATTTAAGTTTTATTCTTAGATGCAGTAAACAAAAATTAGCCACTTCTCTAGTTGGATGTAAAAATGCATTCCTCGATGGAGACTTAAAAAATAAGTATATATGGAGGCTCTACCAGGATGCTCTGATGAATTTCAGAAAAGATGAAGTATGTCGGCTTTGGAAGGAATTTTATGTGCTTAAACAGTGCCCACGAGCATGGTTTGAAAGATTTATTATGGTAATAAAGTAGTACGATTACAAGCAGAGTAACTCTGATCATACTTTATTTCTGGAAAAAAAATTACATGATCATTTTCTTAGTAATCTATGTAGATGACATGATCATTACATGAAACGACATTGAAAAAATTTCAAGGCTAAAGAAGAACGTGTTCGCATAATTTGAGGTGACGGATCTAGGAGGGTTAAAATACTTTTTAGGAACTGAGGTTTTACATTCCAACAAAAGGATCTTTCTATCTCAGAGGAAGTATATTATTGATTTACTTGAAGAAACATAAATGATTGATTATAAAGCAGCACAGACTCCAATACAAGTTAATCATGGGATCAGAATGGTTGAACGTGTTGACCTGGCAGAAAAAAAAGATATCAATGACTAGTTGTAAAACTAATTTAATTGGTACATACTCAACCAGACATAGCCTATATAGTTGGGGTTGTAAATTAGTTTATGCATAAACCATAATTTGGTTATACATCAGCAGTCACGAGGATAATACGCTATTTAAAAGGCACGTCGGGGAATAGAATTATGCAGTTTGGGCTAGTAATCCAAATGATCTCATGTCTACATTAGGTTATTTTACGCTAGTTGGGGAAAACTTAGTGACATGGAGAAGCAAGAAGCAGAATAAATTAGCACTTTCGATTACTGAGGCAGAATTCGGTGGAATATCTAAAGGATTAATAACAATCTTGTGGATTAAGAAATTAATGGTTGAATTATATTTCTAGCATCTCTTTCGAATCAACTCAAGTGTGAAAATAAAACAACAATAAGTATCTCGGAAAATCATATTTATCACGATAAAACTAAACATATGGAAGTAGATGATCATTTTATAAAGAAAACAATTGAAGACGGTATAGTTGAAATTCCTTTGGTAAGATCGGTGGATCGGATAGTAGACATTCTAACTAAAGTTGTAACAAGATGAATCGTCACTACAACTTTAAGTAAGTTAAGTATTAGAAACCCGACTATTCAATTTGAAGGGGAGTGTTGAAGATTACCATATATAATGTTGTTAAAGATAATAATCACAAAAATACCAAGATATTAACAGGAGATTAATTGAGAAGATTAATAGATTAAATAGGCATACTAAGGGAGTATTTAAATATAGATTATGAAGACTAAAATATTCAACAAATAATTAAGGTCATTATTAAAGAATAAGACTAAAATAGTCTCATAAATGTCATTATTAATATATTTCATTTTAATATACTATAAAAGACTAGCCTTGTATACTAAAATAATTAACAAAAAAATATGAAAACAATTTCCTCCAAAATCTTTTATTTTTTTTAACAAGTATAACCATTTAGAAATCGACGTGTAGTGATTATATGATTGTGTCATTTCCATGTTGCAATTCATAAGAAGTCAAATTTTATTTAGGTGGTAGTTGACAATGTTATTATTATGGGAACTGTTACACACATATAATTCATGACATACCTTCATTAATTCAATGTTGTCAATCATCTAAAGTGTCAAACGTGTTGGATTACTTGTAAAATAAAACAATTATATAATACATACTTTGGTGGATATATTTCTATACATGAGATTATCCAAATGAGAGATTCTAAGGATATCATCAATTGGAATGCCTCATTCATATGGATTTAAAGTATTGTCATTATATGTCCAATTATTTAAAAATAATTAGCATTCGGTTTATTGGACCGACAGGTGACTATGAAAGCCTTATAAAATATATATTGTAGATACTAGTTTGATTTATGTAGGATCTAGATGAAAGATTCATCAATATAACATTATGTGTTATTGCATCATGTAAATCCAATAAATTTATGATCATTGTGGGTGTGAGTACCATCATATTATAGCAAGAATAAACCAATGGGTAAGATTTGTACAGATGAGAATACTAAGAACATACAAATGAATACATTGACTATTTAATCCAAGTGAATTCATAATACTTAGATATAAATAGGGGTGAAAGAGAAAAAAAATACATTGTATGATTTTTCTCATCCCCAGATTTAGCTCTCTCTTTTTTAACTCCTAAATCACACGATTTGCTTTACAGCTCAATATACATAGTCACATGTGACTTTCAATATCAAACAAAAAATAAAGTATTCTCATTTGACTTTCAATATCAAACAAAAGACAAAGTATTTTGTTCTATTGTTTTTATATATATATACTTAAAGATGCCTACATATAAATTTTTATTGTTGTTAACATTCTTTTAAGATCCCGCTAAAATATTGTATTGATAAATGTAATGTATGTAGAAATTGAATTTTATAAAAAAAAATTAAAAGTTAAGAAAACACTAAAAACATACGAATATAAAAAAGTACGAATATTTTCTAATTAATATGTCAATATAATCATAAAAACAATTATGGGGTGGAGATAATAAAATGATAAAAAATTATAAATTATAAATATTATATATATTTATACATATGTTATATGATATTTTTAGTCCATATTATTTATACGCATAACTGTATAAAAATATATTATTTCACTCTACTAAATTTTTAAATCATTTAACAAAAAAATAAGATTTTTATATAAAAATATTTCACATTCGTAAGCATGTTAGTATATAAATATTATTTTAAAGTATTGAGAAGTTAAGTTATTTTAAAAAAGGATTTTCTTTATTTGTTAGATTTAAATTGTCTTAGTAAGAGTGTTGTTATGATATATTTCTATCTAAAACTACCATAAAAATCATTAACAAACAGTTTTTTTTAAAACACAAATACTTTTTTCATTTTTTTTTGTATCTTTTTGTATTGTAAAAAACGATAAAAACTTATTTTTATTAATATATTACACTTTTGAAAGTAAAATGGTTGATCAAGTTTAAGCATCAAATATAATGTGAAATATCTAACATTTTTCTATTTTTTACATCAATTGTCTGCATGCCATATGATATAATTTTTGCTACATATGCATCTCTCATCTCTACTATACACAGAACTCTTATCTATATTGTCCTTGCATCTTTCGTTTTTATTGCATCCAAAAGATTTTATTACATTTTTTATTTTTTTATCGTTGTTGCCCTCATAAATCTCGAGTTTACTTACCCTAAATCTTATATATTTGTTACAACTGTAAATTTTGTTTATCTCTTCGTATATTTTTTCTTTACCGATCCTTATATATCGTATCTTTGTCGCATCCATAATTTTTATTTTCGCTCCATCGACAATTATTATTTTCGTATAATGTAGTCATTTTCTGTTTAACTGTATTGTAGTCGTCTTTTGTTTTGCTATACCACAATCGACTTTTGTTCAACTGCACCATCATCAACCTCTGGTTTTGTGGCATCTCAACAGCCTTCTATTCTTCTGCACCAACAGTAATTTTGTTTTGTTGCACCAACAAAATTATTTTATATATGCTGCACCATTTATGTTTACAACTTTTTATCAAGATTTTTAACGAAGCTATTTATCAAATATTATCAACAACTCTGCAAACTACATATATTTTACCAATGTATTTGATCAAAACACTTAGGTTGAAAATAAATATTAGTAAATTTATGAGCATTATTATGAATAAAGATGTAAAAAAAGATAACAATCATCAATGCTAGAATTCAAAATTATATAATTATTTGTCAAATGTCTGTAGATTTTGAAAATACTCAATAAATTTAGCTAATAAAATATTTTATCTAAGCATACATAGATATTATCTATATATATATATATATATGTGTGTGTGTGTGTATCTAGATAACGTAATACCATGATTACCTAGCTTATCTTAAATATCCATTTACTCCTTATCTGTTTTTAATCTTTGAGTTGCTTCATAAGAATCCAAATGTTCATCTACTGGAGAGATCTCAGCTCTTATTTCATGGTCGTGAGCCACTTTTATATATCACTTATTTTAATAACATCATATATTTCAGGTTCAAGAACATTTTAATGTATTTCAATTGATAAAGAATAACCAATTACATCATAAAAACATACCTCTATGGTTGTTTGCTTGGTCTTCATGTTATAACCATCGCTAGCTGATAAATGTTAAGTACATGTTATTTTCCATCTGATCATCTAAAGGCCCTGTAATAATAAAATCTCAGTATACTTTAGACTCATGTAGTGGTTTAACTTCTTATGTACAACCCGAAACGGAACCAAGCGCAATATCTTTTTTGACAAAAATATTATTAGCTTCACTTTGTAGATCAAATCTACCATCAACGTCACATCTCTTCCCGATATTACTAGGTTTAGTATCCATCGTTTTCTTCAATGACATGTCTTATTTTTAAAAACCATGTCCTTGCTTAGCAAATACTTTGATGTCCAGGTTTAAGGCATCATAGCCTATAAACGTTTACTCTTTCGGGATAGTCAAAGAACAAACATAGAATTTTATTGGCTTAAGCTTATCGTGCTTCACATGTGCATAGCCAGCACATCTCAACACTCTCAAATATTCTAACTTATGTTTCTCTCTTGCCCACACCTCTTGAGGAAAAATAAACTTAAGCATCATAGATGGACTTATGTTGATGATATATGCACCTGTTATCATGATTTCTCCCCAGACTTTTCGACTCAAACCAACTGTATAAATCATCTAATCTGTACCACCATGGTTTGATTCATTCTCTCAGTAAGAATTTTTTGTTAAGGAGTCCCATTTATGATGCAATATCTATGAATACCAAGCTTTTATTATAGCTAGTCAACTCCTTGTTCACATATTCCAAGCTATTATTAGTCTACAACTTCTTCATCATTTTCTCGATTTTATTCTCTATCAAATTATCCTTGTCAAATTCAACCATTGTATGAGTTTGGTATTAACTATAATTTTAATGTTTTAAATATTTAGGATATTTGGACTGAGGAGCGATATGATTATTCTGACAACTATCAGTTGTTAAAGATATAATACACAAACCTAGTATGCATAAAAGTAGGTACGAATATGCTTATATTACAAGTTATGTTTTATATGTTGATATACATGTAAATTTTCTTGAAATCAAAAGTTATCATGATTCTATGAATAACAATGAAAAGTTGAAACCATGAGAGAATAAATTAGTTCTCTTAAAAAAATTACACATGAATTATTGTAAGGTAGTTAAAAAATCAAAAGCTTGTTGGATGTAAATGAATATTAAAAAGAAACAATTTATTCCAGGAGTAAAACATATAGGTAGGAAGCTAAGATGATGACAAAAGGCTTTATGCAAAAGGAGGGTGTTAATTTAATTTAAATTTTATCAACGATTATGAAATAACTCTCTATAAGCGTTTTGTTGTCAACTGTTGTTAGATTTTATCTTTAATTAGACAAAATGGATGTTACTACTGTCATTTTGTATGGAACTCCGAAGAATACTATCTATATAAGTTAGCCACATGGTTTTAATAAAGACATGAATCTTATGTGAGTTTGTTGAAGAGACCTCTATATTGGTCGAAACAATTAACAAGATAGTGGAATAATAAGTTTGAATCTTTCACGAGGTCAATAAATTATATGAGAAGTTGTTATGACAATTATGTATATTTTAATGAGGAACCACATACTAATGCATATTTTATTTGTTTATCCTGATTACATACTTATAGCTCCAAAGAATAAAATGAATACTGAAATTGTGAAGACTTAGCTCAAGGGAGAGTTTGAAATGAATGGTATATAAAAATCCAAGAGAATTCTGGAATTAAGAGGGACATATTGAGAAGTTATATATTCTTATCTCAAAGAGTATACATATACAAAGAACTCGTAAATTTTGAAATATATAAATCCATATCTATGAAAACTCCCATTGGTACTCTATTCAACCTCAGCATTGCTCAAGCCCCAATCAAAGTAAAATATAGGAAGTTCATGCAAAATATGTCTTATTAAAATATCATCAAAAGTATCATGTATGTTATGATTTGTACTAAACATCATCTTGCTCAATTAATGTTTTATGAAGATTATGCTTACTTGAAAATTCTCATAAGATACTTGAAGGGTGTTTTAGATATTGGAATGTGTTATAATTAGAAACATGAATAGTGATAAGATGTTGAAGGGACATGTGAATTTGATTATGGAAATTACATTTATACAGAAAAAATCAACTTCAAGCTATATGTTTACAATGTTTGGTGGAGTGGTTAGTTAGAGAGCTAGTCTTTCATAATGTTGTTGTCTTTTCTTCTAAATAAACTGAATATATGGTTGTTACTTATGAAATAAAGAAATTTATATGGTAAAAATGATTGCTAAGTGATATCACTAATATAGAGCATGAAGTATATTTTTATATGATGATATTAGTGTTGGTCACTTGATGAGGAATCTAAAGTGCCATGAGAAAAAAAACATGTATATGTAAAGATTCACTTCATCCGACATGTGGTGGAGAAAAAGCAAGTGAAAGTTACAAAGATTGTTTGTGAGGACAACACTTCGGATGCTCTGACAAATTTACTATTAGTTTTAAAGGTCTTGTTAAATAAAAGTTTATATTAAGAGAAAGCTTTATATTTGAGAGAAGATATTTAAAAATTTAAGTGATTTTAGAAATCAAAGGAGTTTGTTTATGTTTTAATTTTCAATTTAGTTTATAATTTTATTTTGTTTAGTTTTAATATGTATAAAATTTAATAAAATAAAATAATATTTATTTGTTTTTATTTTTCTATGTCTCCATTTTATACAATTCAAGTTTCAAGGATCTAAATCCGGATTAGTAGAACAAGTTGGTCTTGATATGTAAATTACTAACTCTTAAAATTTCATATTACATAACATGTGAAATATAAGTCCATTTAGGTGATAGTTAACATCATCATTACTTACAAGAACATTTGTGTCGCTAAATAAACAAGACTATTCAATTAGTCTTTTGCTAAATTTTATATATAATAATGCTCTTTTATGTTAATTATTGGCTTATTCAGTTATATGAGAGATAAATTCATATTGCAACACCTTAAGTTAATATTATTGTAATATATGGATTGATTCATGGTTAATTATGTATTTTTCTATTGTTTATAGACGGTCCAATTAATAAGTCATCAAATAAATAAAACAATTGGGATTCGAAAAACGGATTAAACCCATTTATATAAATAATTATATATGAAGGATTAAATATCAATGTTTACCATTAAAACTAAAAATATGTTTATGAACTAATTTGGGAGAAACAAATTAGTTAGGTAATGATCTAACTATAATGTAGAATATAAGGGGTATGAGTGCAATTAATTGTAAATCCAAATCCACACTTTAGATCACTGAAAACCTAAAAAATATAGTCATATTAATGGTAAGATAAATGTTATGTTTAGAAGTCGAAGACCCAATGTGAGCTGTAATGTTATTGAGAATGGGAAAATTATATATTTTACTGGGAGATAGCCAACATTAAACCTAAAAATATTAAGCATATCATCTCTCATGAATGAAGCTACACCAGAAATACATATATGCATTTTATTGGGACTGACTTAGAGTTTGGGAAGACCGAAGGATTCAGTAAGACCCTCTTTAATGAGATTGAGAGAGTTAACATCTCTTTGATATAAAATATAAAGATCGTATATGAAATAAAGATTAACGATTTTAAGCTTTTGACATTTCTAGCGGAATTTGAATTTGACACTTCTCAAGTGGGTGCTAACTTTCCCGTCTCTTGTTCTTGCATATACTGGAAGACGCGCCTAAGTATGAGCTCCCCAACCTTGATGGGTCGGGGTTTAGGCTTCGTATTGAAACATATCTTGTCCTTCTGTTTAATGTTGAATTCTCTATAGTGTGTTTCGCCTTGATATTCTTCCAATAAGTCGTTCGTAATCCTAGTTTGTTACCGTCTTGGGTGTATTGTAGGATGTGGGCGGTTGGGACCCTAATTGCTACTGGTACCACGGCCTATGCCCCGTAGGTGAGTTAAAATGGCATTTTGCGCATTTTTGCCTCTCGACATTGTTGGGTACGTCCATACTATATGTGGTAGAATTTCCGGCCAATTTTCTTTTCCTTTTCCCATGCTCTTCTTTAGTCTATCCACGATCGTCCGATTAGTAACGTTTACTTGGTCGTTTGCTTACGCGTGGTAAGATGAAGAAATTAATGTTATATCTCGTATTCAAGGAAGAATTCCTTCATTTCCTCATTGTCTAATTGTAACCCATTATAGTAGATGAGGATTTCAGGGATGTCAAAATGGCATACTATATCATTCAATATGAATTTCCTAATCTCCTTCTCCCTTGTTTGTTTTAGAGCTTCGACCTCCGCCCATTTAGTGAAGTAATCAATCACAACGATTACAAACCTCACATTTCTTGGTCCAGGTGGTAAAGGGCGGACTACGTTTAGCCCCAACTTATCGAACTAACATGGCCCTAGCATTGATGTTAGCTCAAACCCCGGTTGATGTTGAAACTTTACCATCGTTGGCAGTTGATGTATTTTTTGACTAAGTTCTTTGTATTGTTCGTATGTCGGGCCATTAGTACCCTAAATTCAATGCTTTATAGGCTAGATATAAAGCCCATGTAAGGGAAATATGCTTATTTCCTGTCAAATCTGATCAAAAGAAAAAAAAAAGGGAAAGAACCAAAACAAAAGTGAAATGAAACACACAATTGTTAACGAAGTTCAGCAAATTATGCCTACGTCTCCTGATCTGCTGCAGATCAATTTTATTAAAAGAACACAGTGACTCTGCCGTTTTTGGTGAATACACAAAAACCCTAACACTAGGTTTTGTAGAGACTGTAACACTTAAAAGGGGAAAAATATTACAGTCCTTAATGTGTAATTTATGACCCACTCAAATTACAGTGTCTTTTCAATTCACTTCAGTTCTCTTTAATGTGTCTAGCACTTGCCTTATCTTCACTGTCTTTTCATCTAGAACCTCTTCTATCCAATAATAACATGTTGAATAAGGCTAGATTATTATGTCAAAATAACAATCTCCCACTTGAAGACTGGTTTCAGCCTGTCTTCACACCTTGATCTATGCAACAGATCTTTCTGGTCTTATTACTCTTGCAGACCAACTGAAGCTGAACACAACTTCAATTTTTCAATGGCTACTGTCTTTGTCAACATATCAGCTGTATTCTTGCTTCCTTTGATCTTTTCTAGTATTAGCACCTCATCTTCCAATAAAGATCTAATGAAATGATAGCGAAGAGTGGTGTGCTTGGTTCTTGAATGAAATGTTGAATTCTTCGCCATTTGAATTTCACTTTGACTATCACTATGCAGAACATTGTTCTTCTGTTTGAATCCCAACTCGGTTAACAAACCTTAAAGCCATATCATCTCTTTACTGGCTTCGGTCACTGCTACATACTCAGCCTCTATAGTTAATAGAGTGACAATTTTCTGTAACTTTGACATCCAACTAACAGCTGTAGTTCCAACAGTAAATATATAACCGGTAGTGCTTTTCCGATGATCAACTTCACCTCCAAAATAGGCATCTACGTAGCCTTGTACATTTAACTCACCCTTACCAAAGTACAAACATTATTCTGTGGTACCTAGTAGGTACCTCAAAATCCATTTGACAGCTTCCCAATGAATTTTCCCTGGGTTTGACATAAACCTGCTCACAACTCCCACTGCATGACTGATGTCTGGTCTCATACAAACCGTTGCATACATCAAACTTCCAATAGCTGAGACGTAAGGAACCCTAGCTATGAAGTTTGTTTCTTTATCCGTCTTAGGGGATCGATCATTCGATAAACGAAAGTGACCTGCCAATGGTGTACTAACTGGCTTTGCATCACACATGTTAAATCTCTTCAAAATGCGATCGATGTACTCTGACTGAGATAACTGTAAAACGTTTCTATGCTTATCTTTTATGATTTGCATTCCAAGAATCTTCTTCGCCGGACCCAAGTCCTTCATGTCAAATTCTTTTGACAATTTTAGCTTCAATCTTCTAATATCATCCATATCTGAACCTGCTACTAACATATCATCAACATAAAGTAGTAAAATGATATAACTGGACTTACATCTTTTAAAATAGCAACATTGGTCCGAATTACACTTCTGAAAACTCTCTTTGTGCATAAACCCGTCAAATTTCTTGTACCACTGTCTTGTTGCTTGTTTTAAACCATACAAATTTATCTTAAGTCTGCATACCATGTTTTCTTTCCCTTCTTTTAAGAAACCTTCTGGTTGATACATGTATATCTCCTCATCCAAATCTCCGTGAAAAAATGCAGTCTTCACATCTAATTGTTCAAGATAAAGGTCTTCAATGGCAACAATACTCAACATTGATCTAATAGTATCGAGCTTCACAACTGGAGCAAAAATATCAGTATAATCAATTCATTCATTTTGCTGGAACCCTTTGACAACTAGTCGGGCTTTGTATCTCTTAGAGCCATCATGCTCATCTTTCTCCCGATACACCCATTTTTTATGAAGTGCCTTCTTACCCATTGGTAACTCAGTTAGGTCCCATGTATCATTTGAGATTAAAGACTTCATCTCATTTTTTATGTCAAACTCCCACTTACTAGCATCACTGGTCTGGCAAGCTTCATCATAGCATTCAGGTTCCCCTACATCGGTAAGTAACAGATTGTTCAAGTATCTCATGTTGGGTATATGGGGTCGCGAAGATCTTCGCAAAACATGAACTGCCTCGGTCGAACGAACTCTCCTTGTTGAGGGGTTAATCTGATCGGCTTTATTTCTTGACTATCTGGGACTCCCTCGATATCTGCAAATACTGATTCATACGACTTTGAGTCATTTGCTTCAGTTTTATGTCTGTCCTTGTACATCACTGTTTCATTGAAGATCACATCTCTGCTTCGTATCATCTTCATGTTCTCCTCATCCCAAATACGATAACCGAACTCATCTTCGGCATATCCGATCAGTAAACATTTTTTCGATTTCGTATCAAGCTTGTTGCTGCCTTGATCACTTATATGAACATATGCTGAACAACCAAAATATCTTAGATGTGATAATTTTATATCCTTACCACTCCATACCTCCTCGAGTATTCGATGTTCTAAGGGAATCGACGGGCCTCGGTTAACCAGGTAAGCCGATGTGTTGATTGCTTCTGCCCAGAATGGCTTCGGTAAACCAGACTGTATTCGAATGGTTCTAGCTCTTTTTGTCAACGTTCTGTTCATACATTCGGCAATACCATTCTATTGAGGCGTACCTGGAACGGTTCTCTCCATCCTGATACCATGCTCATAACAAAAGTTCTTGAATTTGGTGTCCTCATATTCACCACCATTATCAGTTCTCACCTTTTTAATCTTCAGACCTGTCTCATTCTCAACCATAGATTTCCATCTCCTAAAAA
The DNA here is from genome assembly GCA_036936605.1 of Limnanthes douglasii subsp. nivea. Lineage (NCBI taxonomy): Eukaryota > Viridiplantae > Streptophyta > Magnoliopsida > Brassicales > Limnanthaceae > Limnanthes > Limnanthes douglasii. Next base: position 241,815,022 of record JAUPFV010000003.1, on the reverse strand, counting down.
CATCAAATACTTCAGATTCATGCTTTAGAAAATAAACCCATACCTTTCGAGAATGATCATCGATAAAGGTCACGAAATAGTGTTTCGTTCCAATAGATGAAACAGTTGTTGGCCCCCAAACGTCATAATGAACAAGCTCCAGCCTTTCTTTCTTTGGGGTTCTACCACTCGTCTGAAAACTGACCCTTTTCTGTTTTCCAAGTATGCAATCTTCACACATGTCTATATCGGCTGACTTTAGACCTGCAAGCTTCCTATTCGAGTACATAATTTTCATACCCTTCACACTCATATGGCCAAGCCTCTGGTGCCAAACATTTGGATTTTCGTTTCCTGCTGCTATTGCAATTGAACACCTCGTCTCGGATGTCTTGTAAAGAGTACCACTCTTCTTTCCGCGAGCAACCTTCATTGCTCCCTTTGAAATTATCCAATTGTCACCATAGAAGATCGTATTATAGCCTTCGCTAGCCAACTGCCCTACTGAGATTAAGTTCTTTATTAGACTGGGATGTCTGACATCTTTCCGTTCCCATACAGACCCATTCAACTTAATCTTCACGATATCTTTACCAATAATATAACAAGGTTGATCATCACCAAGATATACTTTTCCAAGGTTACCAGGAACATACCTCTCGAAGAATTCTTTCTTCGAAGTTGCGTGAAACGATGCTCCAGAGTCTAATACCCAAGACTCTTCCCTGCTTTCTAAGGAGCATATTTACGCATCGTCTCCTTCTGAAGTGATATTTTCCTCTATCTTCTTCTCCTGGTCCTTTGGTTCTCTCTTGCACTGAAATTTATAGTGCCCGATCTTCCCATAATTCCAACACTCGTTGTTTCTCAACCCCTGGGAAGTTTTAGGATTCCTAGACTTGGATCTTCAGTCTCTTGATTTGCCTCGGTAGTTCGATTTATCGCGTCCATATACTCTGGTTGAATTTCTTCCTCTCGATTACGCATGTAAGACTGATGAGATTGATGACTCGCATGATTCTCTTCTTCGAATCTCTTCACTGAGAAAACTAGGTCACGAACATCATCAAATTTCAACTTATTGCTTCCCGACGAGCTACTCACCGCAGTGACAGTAGCATTCCAACTATCTGGTAGTGAAGACAACAGTATCAATGCTCGTATTTCTTCATCAAAATTAATTTCAATTGAACTCAACTAGGTTGTGATTGTATTGAGTTCATTGAGGTGTTGAGCTACCAAAGCGCCTTCCATCATTCGTAAATTGAATAAACACCTCATCAAGTGAACTTTGTTAGACGCTGATGGCTTCTCATACATACTGGAGAGAGCCTTCATAAGACTCGTCGTGGTTGTTTCCTTTATGATGTTAAAAGCAACATTGCGGGATAGCGTCAATCAGATGACTCCAAGAACTTGTCTATCAAGAAGGGTCCATTCTTCATCTTTCATACCCTCTGGTTTCTTTTTTGAGAAGGGTTGATAAAGATTTTTCTAGTACAAATAATCTTCAATCTGCATCTTCCAGAACCCAAAATCTACCATCGAACTTTTCGAGTCACACATTTCCTTCGTCTGTAGCCATTGCTCCCACTCAAATCCGACCTCCTTTGGATCACTACCAGCCTAGCTCTGATACCAGTTGTAAGGGAAATATGCTAATTTCCTGTCAAATTAGATCAAAAAAAAAGAAAAGGGAAAGCACAAAAACAAAAGTGAAATCAAACATACAATTGTTAACGAAGTTCAACAAATTATGCCTACGTCTCCGGATCTGCTGCAGATAAATTTTATTAGAAGAACACAGTGACTCTGCCATTTTTGGTGAATACACAAAAACCCTAACACTAGGTTTCGTAGAGACTGTAACACTTAAAAGGGGAAAAATATTACCGTCCTTAATGTGTAATTTATGACCCACTAAAATTACAGTGTCTTTTCAATTCACTTCAGTTCTCTTTAATGTGTTTAGCACTTGCCTCATCTTCACTGTCTTTGCATCTAGCATCTCTTCTATCCAATAATAACATGTTGAATATGGCTGCATTATTATGTCAAAATAACACCCCCAAGTGCCAATTACACACCCTCATATAGATTTCTTTGAGGCAATACTCGGCTTTTGTTGGTGATAGGTATTTCAAGAGAGGTTGGAGGTATCCCCTAAGGAATAGTTTTCCATCCATATGATGAACCGTGCGGCTTGTAACCTCAACCTCCATGGTTTGAATTTATTGGTCGGTATCACCCCGTTGATGAGATATATCATTGCCTCAGTCACACATGTTGGTCATTATGTTGTGATCGCGTTGGTCTCTTTTGTCTCCTCTTTCACAAGACATGATTCCTCTTATCTTTGAAATTTCTCATTTTCAGCGCCTCTTTAGCACTTCCTTCTGAGGTAAGATTATCTGCCATGGTACTAAATTCTCGACCGATTTGTTCAAAAGTAACCTTGGTGAATTGACTACTCATTTTTTCACTTTTTCTAAATCTTGCCTCATCCATTTCTCATTCGCTTCGTATTCTCCGAGTATCTACTTAACGACTAGTTGGGAAGCACTCTCTAGTCTAATATTTCTTGAGGTAAATACTTTAATTATTTGTACTCCTGCTATCATAGCCTTGTATTCAGTCTCGTTGTTTGAGTATCTAAAACCGAAGGCGATAGCCAGCATTACTTATTCTCATTCCGGGGTTACAATGTACACTCCCCCTCTGTATCCCCTCACATTGAAGGTTCTATCTACATACATCAACCACTTTGTATCATTGTTTCCTCTCTTCTAGGCATTTCTCCTACCTATTTGGACCCAAATTTGGCCAATATATACCCTTTTATAGCACTCTAAGGTAAAAAATTGTTGTCAAACTCCCTACTTCAATAACCCATTTGGCTAAACGGTATGAGGCTTCTTGCATACTTGAATAGAGCATGCATTTTTTAGCCCGAATAACATTACAACATAACAATATAACCCTTAGTTCGTGGTAAATGAAGTCTTATCTTTATCCCATGGATCTATTTCCATGTGGTTGTATTTGAAGTAGGCATCTATAAATGATAAGATTTTGCGACCTGCAGTGGCATCCACGAGTTGGTCTATCTATGGCAAGAGGAAAGGGTCATTTGGACATGCTCTGTTGAGGCTCATGAATTCACATTCACCACTTCCCATTCTTATTTTTACTAACACGGGTTTTCCCACCCATTCGTGGTATCTGACTTCCCTGATATGACCCATGGATAATAATCGTTCGACCTTCTCTTCCACTATCTTTGAGTGCTCGGGTTCCAAGTGCCTCTTCTTTTATTGTACTAGCCTTACATGTGGGTCTATCATAAACTTATGGGCAGAAAAATATTCTGGATTACCTATTATCGAGGCGTTGTCCCATGCAAAAACGTGTTTGTGTTTCTTTAGTACGAATATTAAGCTTGACTTCATTTTTTCCTCAAAATTCGTTCTGATGCTAACTATTTGGTTAGCTCCTCCTCCCAGACATACCTCTTTTAATTCATTCGTTGCTCCAAATTCGGACGGTGATCCCCCGGGTCGTCCACGAAGAAGGGAGTACCTGAGGTCACATGCTAGCATATTCCTGCTCGTGCTAGCGTATGTAGCTATCTAAATGTATTAAATTTTGCGGATCCTCTCGAACGACTTCATATATTACCCATTGGTATCCCCTGATTACCTCTACTTTGTATCTCACCATATATTTTCGTATTAATGCTAAAGGGTAGGGATGGCATCGGAATCAAGCAGACATGGTCTTCTTAAAATGAGGTTGTAAAGAAATGGTGAGTCGAGTACTAAAACTTTTTCCATCTTGATTTTGGCTCGTCTCCCAAATTCTATCGAAATTTCTAATATTTCTTTCCCAAGCTGCTACGACTTTCTCCCTGTCTCCCATTAGTAAGTTAGGGCAGCACGGAGGATGATCCTAAAGGGAATTATATATTTTAGGATGATGAAAAGTAGGTTTGCCACTTCCTTCTGGTTTACGAAAACTTTTAGCATATTGCATCTTTCTACCTCGTTTTTAATCAGTAGAATTTCCCAAAGGGTATTGGTGATCCCCTCAAAGTATTTCTAAGTGAAGTATATAATGGGCTCTTATAACCTTCTTCTACAGTGCATTGTCGCATTTTCTTAAGTATTATTTTATGGTGACTCATTGCCACTAACGTTCATTTTTACCAGAAACTTCCATCCATTCTTGCTCGAAGAGTGGCATAATGGTATGACCTTTCTGGTGGTCTTCATCGTTACTATTTTCTGATCAGTTAGGATATATGGTTGTGTCTTTTTTCGAAAATATAAACAAAATGGTTAGGCAAAAATCACATACACTAATTATACTTGGATAATTTTGACAAATAAAGTCAACAGTAAAAAGATTGGAAGAACTTGAAATGAATATGTGAAGAACCCTTATATTTTATAGATGATGTTGATTACAAATGATATCTATTTATGTTGCTACTATTCTCTCTAGCTTTCACCCAAACTCACAAATGCAATATTAACTACTTATATAGTGGCCTTGAGTTAGAGGGGTCTTAGGTTGTTACCTTCTTAAAGGTGTATCATTTTCTAACCCTTCAAATGCTTCATCTGACGTAGGTATTCCCTTGAGGGTTGTTTTATTCTATGGTATAAGGAAATTCTTCCGTACGTCATCAGACACGATTCTCGTAACCTTTAGGAACACTTGTTAGAGAGAATACCGACGGACTTTAAGGGCTCGTCAGCTAATGATTGTGGGGATGTTGAATGCATCCTCCTTGTGAGCTTATCGTCGGGACTCGTGAGCCGTTTCTTTTGGATCGCGTTGAGGGCTCATATGAGATTTGGCTAAGTCAGTTAGACTTGGTGAGGATGTTATCTCAAGATTGAGCGACTTAGCTGGCCGCTCAAGTCCATGTGGCCAAGTTTCCCAATTTGGCATTAGGCGACCAAGCTAGTCGCTTAAGGTTATCTAACAAAGTTGGCCAATTTGGCCTTAGTTTTTTTAAGACAAATAAACTAGATCCATGAATATTTTTTTAGTTGTGAGATTACTTGCAAATTTGTTGAGAAAACAAAATTGAATGTGTAAAAATACGTGCAATTAGGTTGCGAAAATAAGATAAAATTAGTTGCAGAGATATGAATTTAGTTGCTAAATAAGTCTGAATGTGTGAAAAAACAAAAAACAAACGTGTTTTGTGAAAATAAGTGCTCATTAGGTGCAAACATACGTGTAATTTGGGTGTGAAACAACTGATTTTTTTGTAGTTGTAAAAATGTGTTTTAAAAATAAATATTTTTAAAACAAATTGGAGTTGTGAAAATACATGCAAATGTTATGAGAAGAAAATAGTTACGGAAATAAAATTTTGATTGCTATATAAGTATGATTGTGTGAAATAATAAAATACAAACTTGTTTTGTGTAAATAAGTTTTTATTCGGTGAGAAAAGACATGTAATTTGGATGTAAAAAACTAAGTTGCTTTTGTTTAGTTGTGAAAATATATGTTTTTTAATAATAAAAAAATTAGTGAAGAAAGCAAATTAGAGTTGCCAAATTACGTGCAATTTGGTTGCAAAATAAGTTCTTTTATTAAAAAAATATATTGTTTAGTTGTAAAATTACGTGTAATTTGGTCGGGAAATAACAACTATCGTTTAGTTGTGATTGCGAAATTGACTTTAAAAAAGCCTTCAAACATATTATTCATAGATTTCGTTTCGTTTATTTTTAAAAATATAAAAATATTTTTTTTATTATTTATTTTACCTAAAATTTAAAAAAATATGAGAATTTAATTTCTTAAAAATAACAAATGAAAATATTAGTTTTAATAATCGGTTGGAATTTCAACTATATATTAATAAAAAAAATAAACATCTATAAAAACACCTTTCTTTTTATTAATAATACAAACAAATGTATAAGACTTTAAATTATTTCAGATTTATTCAGTATAAATATATATTAGTTATCTGAATTGGAGATATTAATAATATTTGGGTTGAACATAATTATTCGAGATACTTTTATATAAAGAAAATGCTAATCGGTGTCTTCAGACACCGGTTAAGGAAGAGAGAAGTTATTCCTTTCAAAAATATTTTATATTTTATAAAATAAAAATAAATTAATTCAAATATTAAATGAGAGAATCTTTCTTAAAGAAGTAACTTTTTCTTTTTTTAACCCGTGTCTAAAGACAGCGGTTAACATGACCCTTTATATAAAAATAAAAATAGTAAAAAAACAAAAATACACGCATGGAAAAGGCGAAATGGACACTTAAATACAATTTCATGAAAAAAAGTATCGTAGGTGGATTTATAAAGTCTCCACACCTTCAAAGCGGAAGTGGATTTCCGATTTTGATTTGACCCAATACTTGACTGCGATGTAATACTTTTCATTTTATTTTGTGGAATTGTTACAATGGTGGTGGTTTCTATTATCCGCAGTTGTTTATGCGAAACAATAATTTTGTGTTTTACCAAACATTTTTTTTATAAAAGTATTGTTTGCGCTACCAAATAATAAATTTTGGTGAACAAATTATGAAAATAATATGTCAAGTGACGAAATAATGCGTTTCGCCATCTAAGAGCATCCCCAACAGAGTAGCTATATGGGACTAGATAGCAAATTTGGAGATTATTCCATAATTTTTTCTTTCCAACAGATACTCTATTAGGCTAGTTATATTTAATTGCGTAATTTTAGGTAGGTATATTTAGAGTGGAAGTTACTCACTCTCTATAATTATTCCTTTTTTTTCTCTTCCACTTGCTCAAATAAAAACTACCTTAATTATACAATAGCTGTTGGATTATATGATAATCTAAAATTTTACAGTATGATAATCCTAGGTATATTTACCAAATTTTTAGAGTAGCTGTTGGGGATGCTCTAATAATTTACCGTCGCAATAACACGGCAAACTCTAAATACTAAAAATGTTTTTTTCTCCATACTAATATACGGTTTTATAATGCATAAATATATATAATTTAAAAAATATTTGTATGAATTTAAAGTAATTATATACATAAATTAATTAGTACAATCTAATTTGATAGGTATTAGCATAGGTTCATTTTATTATGGTTATTTTTTTGTTATATATATATATATATATATATATATATATATATATATATATATATATATATTATTTTTGGTAATCGTTTTTTTATTATTCGTAAATATATAAGTATCAATAATTATTGTTAGAATATTCAGTGTATTAAGTTTCTTTGTATAGGTCTTTAAGTTCTCTATATATTGAGAGCCTTACTTGGGTTTGCATTATAAAAAAAACAGTGTAATACAAAAGGGAACATTCCCTAATAGATACAAAACCCTAGCCGCTAGCCGCTTCCTGCGGCTACTTCTCTCTTTGTTTTTAACATGGTATCAGAGCACGTGTGATTCTAGGAATTCTGAACATCCTCAAAAAAGATGGCTGGTAATGAAGTCGTGGTCAGTCAAATCTCTGATGAATTAACAATGCAGATTGCTGCCATTATGAGAAATGGTCTTGGAACACAACAACAAACAACTAACCCCGAGAATTTATCCCTAGGGATTAAACTCGGTGGTGACAACTATGCCCTATGGGCAAACCTGATGAATAAAGCAATTGGAGGAAGGGGGAGAGGTTCTCACATTACATGGGAGCCGACACCTCCATCCAAAACTGACAAAACATATACAAGGTGGGACCAAGATGATCAATGTGCTTTCACATGGATTATCCAGAATCTTGAATCCAGCTTGGTGAATAATGTCTCGCAATATCCCACTACAAAAGCCCTCTGGGATGGGTTAGCCACCACATACGGTTCTGGTACAAATTCGTTACAAGTGTTTGATCTTCATAAGAGGGCTAATTCATTAAGGAAAGGGTCTGATACACTAGAAGACTTGTGGAACAAACTGTAGAACATCTGGATGTCTATAGATAGGCGAGATCCGAACCCTATGAAAGACCCAGAAGACATTCAGATCTACAATAAGAAGACTCAAGAGCAAAGACTCTATCAATTGCTAATGGGGATTAATGACAAGCTGGAACCAGTCAAGAGAGATATCTTGAAAAAAGGATCATCTTCCTTCCGTGGAAACAGCATATGCTACAATACGAAGGGAAGTGGCCAGGCTTAATATACTAAAATCAAGTTCTTCTGATAGTGACTCGATTGAAATTGGAATGGGTTTGGTTGTTAAAGATTCTTCACAGAGGTTTAAATTCTGATCCAAAGAGAAAGAAGATAAATCCAAGTTGTATTGCACTCATTGTGGGATGAAGAAACACACTAAAGAGACATGTTTCCAGCTGGTTGGCTATCCAGAATGGTGGGAGGACGGTCATAAGGAGAAAAATAACCAGTGTTTCAGATCTAAGGTCAAACGGGCTTCGTCTACACGTGGCGGTGAAGATCCGACTAAAAATGAGCAAAGAAGTGGCACTAGTTTTGGAGGAATGGCGGCGAACTCCTATGAAAAACTTGGAGGTAAAGAGGTTTGAGAAATCAATGAATTGGATCTTTGATTGCGGGGCTACGGACACCATGTCTTATGATCCTAAATACTTTGGTGACATGTCATCTCCAAAGAAGTCCCATATTGAGAATGCTAGTGGAGAAATTTTTGAAGTCAAAGGGGGAGGTTCAATTATTTTTTCGGAAAAAATGGAAATTAAAAACTGCCTCTACATTCCTTCACTATCCTTAAAGTTATTATCCGTTAGTGAAGTGACAAAACAACTCAACTGTGTGGTTCTTATGTATCCATTTTTTTGCATTTTACAGGACATTCGTACGAAGGAGATCATTGGGCATGGTACTGAACAAAGAGGTCTCTATTATGTTGATGAGGTAGTTTATAAGGGACATGCCATGTTTGCTCACAGAGCAACCGAAAGGCAACTTTGGTTATGGCACAAGCGACTTAGTCATCCTTCTTTTAGCTATCTTAAAAGTTTGTTTCCTAGTCTTTTTTTTGAATAATTCCATTCATGAGAAATGTGAAACCTGCATTCTTGCAAAAAATTGTAGGGTCTCATTTAATCAAAATAATACTATAGTTGATTATGCTTTTTCGCTAATCCATTCTGATGTTTGGGGTCCAGCACCAAATTCCACTAACAATCAAATCAGATACTTTGTTTTATTTGTGGATGATTTCTCAAGAATGACTTGGATATACTTCATGGAACATAAATCGGAAGTACCAGAAATATTTGTTTGTTTTTACAAAATGATTTTGACTCAATTTGAAAAAAAAATACAGATTCTCCGTTCGGATAATGGAACAGAGTTTGTCAACCAAACAACGCATAATTTTTTCAAAACAAATGGTCTTATCCATCAAACCACTTGTCCAAACACACCTCAACAAAATGGTACTTGAGAACGAAAAAATTGTACTTTACTTGAAAAAACTCATGCTATTATGATTGAATCTAGAGTTCCTCATTCTCTTTGGCCAGAAGCTCTTGCTACAGCCACGTATCTTGCAAATCATCTACCAACCTGATATCTAGGAAATTAAACTCCATTACAAGTGCTTGCCACCCAAGTTACAATTGCATCTGTTATGACCTTACCACCTCGTGTCTTTGGTTGTTCGGTGTTTGTTCACATCCCTAAAACTAGTCGAAACAAACTTAATCTGTGTGCTGAAAAATGTGTATTCGTTGGGTACGGTGTCCTTCAAATGGGTTATCGGTGTTACAATCTGTTTACTCGTCGAATCTATGTTACCATGGACTGTGACTTCTTAGAATCCGATTATTTTTTTGACCACCAATCTCGTCCTCAGGCGGAGAAAGTAAGTGAATCACTCGACTGGTTTCTATATGAAAGTTACTTTGAGGATGTGCCGACAGAGTCGGTAGATGGCGCCACCGAACATGCCTCTTCCAACATAAAGGAGACTGATGAGGCAGTTCTTACCACCAATGATTCTCCCGAAGACAGTGTCCAACAAGAAATAAATGCCATGGATACTACCAGCGAATCAGCCGAAGAAAATGTCCATCAAGAGGTAAACAATTTACAATTTCATAATTCACAAAGTACTACTAACCATGACATTTTAGGAAGTTCATTTGTTGAAACTCAAACTCTGGTTCTTCCCCCAAGAAAAAATAGAGGGGTTCCTCATGACCGGTATTCACCGGAACACGTTGCTCGTGCTTCTACATATCTGGTAAAAATGGACAGGAAAGGAATGACGAAGATTGCAAAGGCGTTTTCAGCTACTATTCTCTCTGAACAAATCCCTAAAACAGCTCAAGAAGCTAAGAAGATGACTGAATGACATGAGGAAATGAATACCGAAATGGAAGCTCTAAAAAGGAATGGTTCATGGGAGAATTGTTTGTTACCACAAGAGAAGAAAGCAGTCGGGTGTAGATGGGTGTTTAATATAAAATATAAATCTAATGGAACCATTGAGCGACACAAGGCAAGATTGGTTGCCAAAGGATATACACAAACATATGTTATAGACTACTCTGAAACGTTCTCTCCGGTTGCAAAGATTCATACTATCAGAGTTTTACTTTCAATAGCCGCGAATAAAGATTGGCCTTTTCATCAATTTGATGTAAAGAATGCTTTCTTACATGGAGACTTGGAAACATAGGTATATATAGAACCCCCACCAGGGTTTTCTGATGGTTTAAAAGAAAATGAGGTATGTAAACTGAAAAAGGCATTATATGGGCTCAAACACTCTCCTCGTGCTTGGTTTGGGAGATTTACAATGGCAATGAAGCAGTATAGCTACAAACAGAGTAATGGGGATCATACCTTGTTTTACAAAAAGAGAGGAGAATTAGTCACTTGTCTTATAATATATGTCGATGATATGATTATAACGGGGAATGACGAAGAAGAAATTAGCTCTCTTAGGAAAAACCTCTTCAAGAAGTTCGAAATGAAAGACCTTGGGGGATTGAAGTATTTCCTAGGAATCGAGGTTGTTAGGTCAAGATGAGGGATTTATATCTCCCAAGAGAAATATATATTGGATTTATTAGCTGAAGTTGGCATGGTGGATTGGAAACCAAATGACACTCCTATGCTTGTGAATTACAAACTAAAGATAATTGAAGGGGCTAGACCAGCGAGTAAAGAAAGGTACCAAAGGTTGGTGGGAAAATTTATTTACCTGGCTCACACTCGACCCGACATTGCATACACGGTGGGAGTAGTTAGCCAGTTCATGCATCATCCTCATGAACACCATATGGAGGTAGTAATGAGGATTATTCGATATCTCAAAGGCACACCAGGAAGAGGCATAATTTTGAAGAAAATGGACACCTTGATGTTTAAGTATTCACGGATACTGATTAGGGAGAGAATCCTAACGACAAGCGATCAACTGTTGGCTACTTTACTCTTCTTGGAGGTAACTTGGTGACTTGGAGGAGTAAGAAACAGAAAGTAGTATCACTGTCAAGTGTTGAATCAGAATTTAGAGGAATCGTTAAGGGGATTACCGAGATATTTTGGTTAAAGAAAATAATGAAAGAAATCAGATCCCCTCTGAAGTGTCCAACTCAGTTAATGTGCGATAATAAAGCTGCGATTAAGATTTCAGAGAACCCGGTACGATACGATTGAACAAAGCACGTAGAATTAGATAGGCACTTCATAAAAGAAAAGATTGAAGATGGGACAGTCAAACTTCCGTTTGATAGATCTGAAGACCAACTTGCAGATATCCTGACAAAAACAGTTGCTGCAAGAACATTCGAATCAGTTTTATCCAAGTTGGGTATTGGTGATCTCACTACACAACTTGAGGGGGAGTGTTAGAATATCCAATGTATTAAGTTTTCTTGTATAGGCCTCTAAGTTCTCTATATATTGAGATCCTTACTTGGGTTTGCATTATAAAAAAAACAGTTCAATACAAAAAGGAACATTCCCTAATAAACACAAAACCGTAGCCGCTAGCCGCTTCCTGCGGCTACTTCTCTCTTTGTTTTTCACAATTATATAAAAATTGAAACCTATGTTTCCAAATAACTAGTTTAAATTGGAATCGTGAATAAACAAAAAAAGCAAATAAAAAAGTTTGAAGTGGTTTTGATATTGGCGGAAACAATAGTTGTCTTTGTCGAGGTGGTACACGGTCTATAGAGGGACATTTTGGTGTTTGATGTAGATTGAGTTTGGTCTTGGTTTGTTCAGATTTGAATTAGCTTCAGAATGCTTTAATTTTTGTAAAACGTAGTAAAGCAGCGCCTAGTTCTCAAATGAATGATGAGGTAAAGACTTTCATTCTATTGAAGTGTTGTTATTCTTTCAACTCCTTCTAGTGGTGTTTGATGATTTGCTTCGGTCGAGATTACTACGAAAGTATTCTAGTAGCCCTTTTTATCCTTGACGAATGATGAAGGAAGAAATATATATTTTCTACTTCTTTCTTTTATTTTATTTTTTTTATGACGAGAAACTTAGTTTTTTCTTTCGACTTTGATTTATTCATTAAAAACTTTTAAGTAGCATCTTTAGTCTTTGTTGAAGACTCAGTGAAGGGATGAAATGATATATATATATATATATATATATATATATATATATATATATATATATATATATATATATATATATATTTGGTCAACATGGATTTATATTATCGGTTCATCTGTTCTTTTATTGAAACCACTGTTTCTAGAAAAATTATTTTTTGTGAATATAATATTTAAATTTATTTTTACTTGCAAATGGTCGGATTTTGGAAGTTGTATGGCATTTTTTTAATTTAGAGTGGAATACGCAAATTGATTGCAGAAATGCTACATGTGTTGATCGTTTACACTTTTAACTATGTGCATGTATCTTTTTCAACTTGTGGGATCATGATCCTCTAGTATTGTTTTTATCTATTTTTATTGTTATGCAAGTTCATCCAAGCCATATAATAGAAAATATTAACAATTTGATTCAAATCATACATTTGGATATAAATATTCTTTTTTATTTTTAATGTTTTTTCCCGTTTTTTATTTTTTATCTTTTTTATTTTCGAGTTTTTTATTTTACTTTTTTAACTTTCTGTTAGTTTGTTATTTTTATTGTAATAAAATATTTATTTTATGTATATAAATAGATAAAAACGATGAAAAAAATAGATGCTCTAATAATTAATATAACAAAATCAAACATTATGATCGAGAAAAAGAAGAAACCTTAAACTTTTCACAGTTTATTATTCAATCGATTCAAAAGAGGAAGCAGTCAGTTATTATTAGGAAAAAAATATAGCTAAGAGTCGTTATTCATTTATAATACATGCTTGTTGTTCCTTTCCATTTCCATTGTGAATGAATGAGTTCTTCAATGGTGGAAGGTAGTGGTAAGGGTGACTCCAATAGTCACCAAATTAAGGCCGATTTGAAAGATAGAGGTTTGACCAATATTCAACATTGATGTTTCATAAAACACACATATTGACCTAGGATGAATGTTTCCAAAACAATTCATTGGTGAATCCATAACGATATCCACCTTTGGTTTTCAAAGGTTTTTTTGGTATAAAAAGCGCTTAAATTAATAATTAAATGTTGTACATGGGTTCAGGAGGCAAGTGCCTCAGTACAGTGCTTAAATCCGGATTGGATTGAGAGTGCTACAGAATTTGAAATTACATTTGTATTGCTGGAAAGACCTTATAGGTAGCAATCTATCCAGTGAAATTGGCTTTTGTTCCTTTGAACCGATATCTGAGGTCAGATAGTACATGATGAGCTATGCTGGTGAAGGGGGATTGTTTATTGTTGTAGATTCTGTCGTTCCTTTCCCTCCAGATGTAGTAGATGGTGGCACAGAAGGCTGCTTTCCAGTGAGTCTTTCGGTTGTCCTTTGTGGTGTTCCATGTGCTCGCTTGTTCCAGCCATAGGGCCAGGAGGAAGGGGGGAGGGAAACAGTAGTTTTTGGGCTAGGGATTCCCATATTGCACTAGAGTAGTGGCATTGGGTTAAGAGGTGTTCTATGCTTTCATGCGATGTTTCACATAAGACACAGGTCGGGGGTGAGTCCAGTCCCCACGCGATAAGTTTATCCCGGGTGGTGAGCTTGTTATGAATTGCAAGCCAGGTGATGAAAGAGTGTCTGGGGATTAAGTATTTGTGCCAGACAAGGGAAGACCAGGCAATCTTATTTTTGGTTGGTTTAAGGCATTTGTAGGTGCTGCTTATGGAGAAGGTAAGGAGTTGTTTGTTGGGAAGCCATATAAATGAGTCCTTTGCAGGGGAGGGGGGGAAGGTTTTGGATGGCTGATGTTATTTCTGTAAGGGAGGGGTTGAGGTTTCTGTTGGGAGCTCTAGCTTGGGGGGGCCACATCCAGCGGCCGCTATGGTTGAGATCTTTCACCATTGTTAAGTTTCGGAGACGGGAGAGGGATTGGATAGAGGGTCTGTAGCGGTTGATCAGAGAGGTGGGGAAGAGCCAGGGGTCATGCCATATGGATGTGTCTTCTCAATTGCCAATTACGACTCTGTAGAGGTTTGCTGCTACTGGGCGGAGATTGAGGATTTTTCTCCAGCTCCAGCTCTCGTTTGGGGGAACGGGAATGGTCCAGAAACATTTGTTTTTTTATTTTTTCCATTAGAATCCATTTTTTCCAAAGGGAGTTCTCATTTTTTGCGAGGATGGACCAGAGGAGTTTTATGGTGGCCGCCTGATTCCATATTTTTAAGTCTGGGATCCCAAGGCCACCCTCTTCTTTGGACACGACTATCATTTCCCATGCGATTTTTGATCCAGTGATCTTCATTTCTGAGCCAGACCAGAGGAATCTACGTAAGAGCTGTGAGAGCTCTTTGAGGACTCTGATTGGGAGGATGAAGATTGAGGACCAGTAGACTTGGGTAGCGAAGAGGACAGAGGTGATAAGCTGAAGGCGGCCAGCATATGAAAGCTGCTTCGAAGTCCAAGAGTTGATTCGGTTTGTGATTTTGATGAATAGGGTTCTGCAGTCGTTATAGGTTAGGCGTGAAGTGATGAGGGGAACTCGTAGATAACGGACTGGAAGGGAGCCTTCGATGAAGTTGAGAAGGGAGAGGATTTCATGCTTGGTGCCGGGGGAGGTTCCGGAGAAGAAAATGTGACTTTTGGCGGGGTTCAGCTGAAGCCCTGATAGGGTTTCAAATTCTTGAAGACCTTCTAGGATGAGGTTGATGGATGGAGAGTTGGCTCTGCTGAGGATAAGGAGGTCGTCTGCGAAGCACAGGTTGATGATACGGAGCTTTTGACATTTCTAATGGAATCCGAAAGATGGATGTCTACTTTTTTCCTCGAGGATGCTGGAAAGTACCTGCATTACCATAACAAAAATATACGGGGAAAGGGGGTCGCCTTGCCTGAGGCCTTTGGCACCCGGAAAGTAGTTCGAGGTCTTGCCGTTTATGCAAACGTCGTAGGATGGGGTGGTGATGCATTGGATGATCCAATTTATCATGTCTATGGGAAAGTTCATGGCTAGCAAGATGTCAACAACGAGTTCTCATCTGACATTATCGAAAGCTTTTCTAAGGTCTATTTTGAGGGCACATCTGGGGCCTTTGTGATTAGTGTGGTACCCATGCAGGAGATTTTGGGAGAGGAGGATGTTGTCCACTATTGACCTTCCCGGTATGAAGGCAGATTGGGAGGGGTCGATGAGGGTTGGGAGTGCTGGCTTGATGCGATTTGCAATGATTTTCGAAATGGTTTTGTAAATCACGTTGCAGCAGGCTATAGGTCTGAAGTCTGACGGATGAGAGGGGGTATCAGTTTTGGGGATGAGGGCTATTAGGGTTTTGTTCCAGTTGGGGTCCATTTTCCCTCTTGAGAAGAAGGATTTGACACCCTCGCAGACGTCATGGCCTACTGTTGTCCAGCAGGTCTTGAAGAAGTCTGCGCTGAAACCGTCAGGGCCAGGCGCCTTGTCACTGTTAATCGCAAAAAAGGCTTGCTTTATTTCTTCATTTGAGATGGGCTTGATCATGACCGAGAAAAGATTTTGGGGTACGGAGGATTTGATTAGGTTTCGGATTCGTTCCGGACCAGGGTAATCTTTCGAACTAGGGGAGCCTAATTGGTTAAGGAAGAAATTGTTGAAGGTGGCAGTGATGGTGCGGGGGTTGGAGCTTATGGAACCGTCCTCTTTCATGATGGAGAGAATCTTATTTCTGGCTCTGCGAGCTCGGATACTGTTATGGAAGAATTTGGAATTCTTGTCCTCGAGCTTGAGCCAGGTTTCTCTGGATTTCTGCTTGAGGAAAGATTCCTCAGCTCGACTGTAGAAGATGTAAGATTCTGAAGCCGTTTTTTCAAGGGAAATTAAAGCCTGGTTTGAGGGGGAGTTAAAGAGGTTTACTTGGGCTTGGACTAGGGAGGTTCTAGCCTTCTCAACACGGTCACTAATATCACTAAAGACGGTTTTGTTAAGGGAGATTAGGGAGGGGACGAGCCTAGAGAGCTTGGTGGCTAGATTCTCCATTGGGCTTTGATGGGT
Source organism: Limnanthes douglasii subsp. nivea (assembly GCA_036936605.1). Taxonomy (NCBI): domain Eukaryota; kingdom Viridiplantae; phylum Streptophyta; class Magnoliopsida; order Brassicales; family Limnanthaceae; genus Limnanthes; species Limnanthes douglasii. Next base: position 241,798,505 of record JAUPFV010000003.1, on the reverse strand, counting down.
GGGGGTGTTCCAATTATTGAGGACCAAATCCTGGAAACTCGGGTGGAGTTTCCACATATTGAAATATTTGAAGGGGCGGGGGGAGGTCAAGTAAGGGGTGGAAAGGTGGATAATTATCGGGGTGTGGTCAGAGGTGAGCGGGATGTCGTAGTGAGCAAAAGAGTTCGGGAATGAGTCGTCCCAATCGGCATTAATCAGAGCACGATCAATTCTAGAGGATATAGGGTTAGACTCTTGTCTGTTGAACCAAGAGAATTGGAATCCTGTGGAGCGGAGATCCTCGAGGTTACAGGTTGTACAGCAGTCATTGAAAGCTTCAATGGAGCTGTTCCATTGAGGGTCATGGCTGGTTTTCTCCTGAGGGCTTCTAATGGCATTGAAATCCCCGAGAACAATCCAAGGGGAGTTGGCATTATTAAGGGCATTGGATTGAAGCTTGCTCCAAAGAGGGAGCCGGTTTGCATGGTCATTAAAGCCATAAACAGTCGTTAGATTGAAATGGGAATTTCTGGCAGTCCAAACTATAGAGCAGTGGATGGTCTGGGCCGTAATATCTAAGATGGATAGGCTGCAGACACTAGGGTTCCAAGCTATCCAGATTCTTCTCAAGAGATGGGATTCATGGTTAGTATGGTAGTGCCAGAAAGGCAGCATGGTTCGCATTATGGCCTCAGTATTAGGGACTTTAACTTTGGTTTCCAGGAGGCATATGATGTTTATGCTATTCTTAAAAACTAAGTGTCGTACGTCTTTTTGGCGCACAGGGTCGTTTAACCCTCTAACATTCCAACATGCAATTTTCATTTGAATTAAACAGGGAGAATATAAAGGAAAGTTAATACATTTTGGGGTTTTCCCCGTACATACTTGAGAAAGCAGCGTTACTGGCTGCTTTAGGTATTGGGGAGGTGATCTTTGTTGAAGAAGGTTCGCCTTCTTCGTGTCCTATCTGGGCTGCTGCAGGGGTGTTACTCGCGATGATGAAACTCTTGGTCCAACTGTTCTGAATGGTCATTTGTCTTAATGTATCCGGTGTGGGAGCTTCACTGTTGCTTGAGTCTGAGAGTGTGATATGCGGTGGGTTGATCATGGGTTCTTTTCCAGGTCGGTGAGCAGGAAGGCTTGAAGTGTGAGTAGGGTCCGCGGCTATGTGGCAAGCTGCGGCAGCGTGTCCAAATGAAAAGCATCGGTTGCAGATTGTAGGGAGGCTTTGAAATTCCACTTGAATGACGTGGTCTTTGCCTAGGCAGCGGATGGTGATGGAGGAGGGAAAGTTTGAGGTGGCTTGCATTATGATACAGATCCGGGCATAGTTCAACCGGGTTCTGTCCGTTGTCTGACTGTCTACATAAATGGGGGTTCCTAAATAGCTTCCCAGGATGCCCAGCCCTTTTTCCGTCCATAGCTCGTGGGGCATGCCATGAAATTTGACCCAGAGAGGGATAGCTTTTAAGGCCTCTCTCGTCAAGGTTTCCATTGGCTCCAACCTCTTTAGGAAAACCGGGTGGCTGCTGAAGAACCAAGGGGACTTTTCCAGGACTTCCGTTGCGTTGTCGGTTGTGGAAAATTTGAAGAAGTAGTGGCCGGATGGGGTCGGTTTACATTCTTGGAGGCCGTAGGTACTCCAAATTTGGTTAGCTAGGGTTTGCACGTGGGATACTGCTCTTTTCTTTGATAGGAAATAGCCGGAGAGGCATTTTGCCCAGTCCTCTTTTTCGCCCGATATCGCGTCATCAGGGAAGCTTAAGGTGCCGTTGTCTATGAGAATGTCTTCGGTTTTTTGGATCTTCATGGGGGATCGTGGGTCCGGTTGAGCAACTATGTGGGCCCAGGATCTGGTCGGTGCTCCAGGATGGTGAATGTTGATCATCGAGGCTGATTCTACGGCAAGTTGTGGGGAGATAGAGTTGTTGTTTCCATGAAAGTGTCGGAATGCACTGTTTTGCTTCCAAGGTCCGGCGAGGTCAGGACGGATTTCAAGGGGACGGTGGGCTTTCGAAGGTCTGGAGAAAGCATGCCTTTGCTGTTGCAGCCAGGGTAGGATTCTGGAAATGACGAAGGAGATGGAATAGGGTTTAGTTTGGGTGTTTGGGATGGTGGAGGGGCAGTAGTGTGGATGATGGTAGAGGTCTGATCCTGGTTTTTGGGAAGGAATGCTAAGGCTTTACTTGCTTGGATGGCTTGTTGAAGAGTGAGGACGGCCGTGGAGAGTACACTGGTTTGTGGGGAGGGGTGGTGTTGTAAGGGTGGAGGGTTGTCGGGTAGGCATTGTTAAATAGGTATCTGCTGGTTACGGTTGTGGTTTCGACAATCGAAGGGGGAGGGGCTAGAGATAAGAAAAACTTGCTAGGGAGGGCTCGCGCATGCTGCTAGGGCTTTGGCTTGCATGCATGGGGTTTTGCATGCATGAAGCCAGGGAAGTAGGGTTAGAGAAAGTGGATAAAGCAGAGTTGCTTGGGTGGGGTGAGGGTTGATTTGGTGACTGGGAGGTTTGAGGTAAGGATGTAGGGATTGGGGGAGGGTTCTGGGGTGAGGAGGAGGTCGACCAGAACAACCCAGGGATGGAGGCCGACTCGCTTCCGTGGAGGCAAGGCTTCGAGTGGGATTCCGGTGTGACGTTGGAGGGACGTGGGTTGTCTTCAAGGTCAGTGATGGCCTTGAGAAGTCGTTCGTTGCTTTCGAAGTTAGCACGTAGTTGCTGGTCCCTGGTCGGCGAGGGAGAAGGCCCGATTTCAGATGGGTTCTTCCTCAGAGCTTTCGATGGCTATGGCTTTGGTTCCCGGGGGGAGAGAGACAGAGGGGAAGGAGCCATGTCATGCATGTCTGAATCGATGGGCTGTTTGGCTAGTTGCTTGCGGTTGGGTGAGATCGGTGGGGGGGGATCCATGCACGGACAGTGGGAGTCCATGCATGCCAGTAGATTTCGGGGGAGAGATGGAAGAAGGAGACGATGATCGGGTCTCAAGAGACAGTGAAGTGCTAGGGCTAGATGGTCTCGAAGAAGTGGCTGGTGGAGGGGGGGCTGGTTTTTCGTTAAAACGTGGGGTGATCTTACGGTTTGAACGCCTGGAGGAGGAGCTTCTTCTTGTTTCCACCATTTTGGTGAGGGTGAGCAAGAGGAGAGATAGAGTGGTTGTGAGAGGCGGTTTTTTGTGGAGCAGAGGGTATGAGTGGGAACAGAGGTGAGCGGTAGAGAGGGGGAGGAGACGGTTTCAGATGGGTGGTTTCTGTTTTGCTGAGAGAGATGGATAGAGACGGTTTCAGGTTTGCAGTTTAACTGCCAGGAGGTTTGTTTTAGTGGTGGGTGGTTTATGTTTTGCTGAGTGAGATATCGAGGGGTTATGAAGATGGTGAAGTGAGTGGGGGAGAGGGGAGGCAGTGGTTTTAAGGGAGTGGGGTGTGTAGGCGGCAGGCGAAAGGTTTGAGGAAGCTGGAGGGTGCAGGTAGGGTTTTGCTTGCACGATTTGAGAAGCTTTAATGAAGAGAGAGAAGATGAGAGAGGGGAATGGGACTTAAATGCGTCTGTGCATGCTTTGCTCTCCCGATTGGTCAGGTGAAGAGAGAGACAAGGCCAGCAAAACGAATTAGAAGCAAGGTCAGAAGGCGTGTGATTGGGTGTTTCGAGTGGACTTCTTCGAGGAGGGGCAGAGAGTGGGAGTGTGAGCTTACTCGGGATAGGAGCCATGGACGGCGTTTCTCGATGGAAGGAGGCGAAGGGGCAGTGCTTCGCCTTCAATGCCTCTGCCTTGGGAGTCTGAATAGTGCATGGATGGATAAATGCTTGGTGGTTAGGCGTGGGGGTGGTCTTATAATGGTCTGCTAGGAGACTGCGTAATAAAGGAACTGCTTCTGTCTTTAATAGAGAGATGGTAACCTCCATTAATGGCGATGGAAGAGGTGTGGGGTGAGTTTTTAATGCTCCAACACCCACGGATTTGCAGAGAATGAGAAAAGACTCCCCATCCACAAGTACATTAACTTGTGTTGGGGAGTATAACAGATTGAAAGTGAAGATCAGAATGTTGATTTGGAAGGAGATTGAAAATTTGCAGGTTGTTTCTAGGGAGAGCTTCTCTCTCTAGAAACTAGCCGTTTTTAGAATTCTCACGTAGCTTGTCTCTGTATCAATTTGTTGCACGGTTTATGTCAACTTCAATATATAAATAAGAGATCGTCTTCTCCTATGGTTTTCAAAGGTTGGGGAACTCTCCTTGGTATTCGTGATAGTGAAGTCCTTTTATTCAATTATATATTTACCCGCGGACTACATTTTTCTTTGGATCGTGATCTTGCCATATTCTTTCATAACCAGCCATATTTTCTCTAGTCATTTGGTTTCCAATATTGATTTTTCTATATCCGGTTATAATTTTATCAAGACGTCATTTTACACACTTTTCTCTGAATGAGTCCTTAACTTTTTATCAAGGTTCTAAACCGAAAGACCAATTATTTCTTCCATTTTGTGATAAAGTGGTTTGAAAATATTTTCACTAACCTTCTTAACTATATCAAATAGTGAAAGGATAGTTTTGTGTTCGTTGGTGGCAAATGAGATACCAAAATTGAGAAAGCTAATTCTTCACTTAATAGAACTTGGCATTCCAAGCATAACTTTATATTTTCTCAAATTACTTTTCCTTCATATTTTATTTATTTATTATTTGTTTAATTTTCTTTTCATCTCTTGGTATGGAGATACATTTTAATGACCAAAGATTATAGCATACTCACCAGAGGTATGCTAGCATGGTGGAAGATGATAAGGTCGGAATAATTTTTCACTACCCCTTATATATATATCCGAAGGGTTGTTCGGCTATAAACGGGACCATATCCAACTAAATTAATGGAACCTGACTCAACTAGTTGCTGGTCATTTCACCTCTTGGGCTAATGGATTTTTAAACTTAACAAACGCCCATAATCTAACCCGAAAGAGCCATGGGTCATTGGTTAAGTATAAATACCCCAACTATTTTCATTAATGAGGGTAATCAGAATTTACTGCTAGTACACACCTTAATTATCTCTCTACATCTTACCTTAAACATTAAATTCTCAAAACTGTTTCCAGAACTACCCTTTCATAAAAAATAATACACACCAAATTGGCGACCACAGTGGGAGGCGATGGTGCCTGAATTTCATATTCAAAACTAGTAAACAAAGTAGTTCAAATGGATCAAAATGCGCAGAATGTTCCACCTCCTAAGGTGAAGGTAGCAAAAGAAAAAAATGAGTATACCAGTTGAGGAGCGCGATCAATTGAGGGCTGAGATAAAGGCATTGAGAGCGCTAAAACAAACAGAGAAAGGGGTTAAAGAAAAATCTGGTGCGTCGGTACTTCACCATACTGACAATCCTTGAGAGAACAAACAGTCCCTAAAGACTCATCTCAGCTCCAAGAAAACAGACCTATCTAAAGATGTGGAGAACTTCACTTTAGAATCCTCCAACAGCTCATCTAATGATGCGGAGCTTGAAGAGTTAGTCTCATCTAGCAGTGATAGAGGACAGTTAAAAAAGAAAATGAGGCTTACTAAAAAACGTTCAAGAAAAAAGGATATGCGTGGCAGGCTCAAGAAACATCATGGGAAGATAAAGGGCTCCGTTGATCAGCATATTGATCGTTTGTTGATTGGTCCCTTTGCTTTCCAGTCCAAACCATGTATTTTTGTTACTCCAAATGAGGATACTGTGTTTAGTCGTAGAAAAAATTGGAGGCAATCACCTTTATCTGCAAAAATACTCTTCGGACACCTTTCTAAAAGGTTTGACGGCTCTAAGATGGAAAAATACGACGGGATCAAAGATCCGGACAACCATCTTGAGAAGTTTAAAAACTTTATGATGAATTTTGACGATGACGACAGACTGTTGTGTAGGGTTTTCTCCAAACCTTCATAGGAAGTGCCCTCGAGTGGTACAATAGTCTCCCTCGGGTATCTATAAAAAAAATTGATATATTTTGGGTTGCCTTCCGCAGACATTTTGTTGGAAGCAAAGAGCTTATGGGTAATGGGGATACCATCATCCATTGCGCTCAGGAGCCAAATGAGTCTCTAAAAGAGTACATCAACCGGTTTGTGAATACAAATATGGTTTAGCAGACTGCTTTAAACAAGTTCCAATTGCTTCTCTCAGATAACGTTTAAATCCAGGAAACTTAGTTGATTCAGTAACTCGGAAGAAAGCTATGACCTGAGCGAGAGGGGGTTGTTAAATCAGGTTGGAAAATTTATTAATGTTGAGGAAACAAAGAAATCCAGAGTACCTCACCAGATTAGGTCCATCACTACAGCATCAACACCTCAAGCTGCTAATTAGTCCGGTTACAAGTTAAAGAAAACTAGATAGGGGTCTAACCGATCTGGGCAGAATCAGTCCAACCAGGACCAAAACCAACACGTTAGAAATAAAAGGGGGCCTTGGGTTCAACCTGAGTGGTTTTTTGAATTGGGATAAAGCGTGACTACAATATATGACAAAACTAAAAGAGAAGTGCATTTTACAAAGCCAGCAGCGTTGCAATCTTCCAGAGAAAACTGGAGTACCCGCTTCTATAAGTACCATAATGACATTAGGCATGATACTCATGATTGCATAGCGTTAAAGCAAGAGGTGAAAAACCTCATTGAAAGGGGTAAGTTGGGGGGTTGTGTTAAAAAACAAGGGGGGAGTATACCGGATAATACACAATCCAATGCCAACACTTCCCGAACTACTCCTTCAAGCATTACTAGGACGTCTAGGCAAGAAGATACCATGGTAATTACTGAAAGATTTGATGTGGATTTATGTCAATAGTTTGATCACCCAATTGGATGGGGGGATGTCCACACATCTGTATCAAAATCTAGCTCATTTCATAGTTTTTGATGAGGACGTCGTGGTAATAGGGGCATCGATAGGAAGAAATGATATACGTCGAATTCTGATTGACACAAGTAGTTCGGAAAATATCTTGTTCTTAAGCTCCTACAAACAGATGAGAAACCCTTTGGTTATTCAACGTTCGAACATAATCATTGTGACCTTCACAGGGAGTTTGGCAGATGTGACTGGGGAATTCGAAGAAAAAATATTGCTGGCCAAAGGACCTTTTAAGAAAATGGTGAGGGTATTATTTGTTGTGGTGGTTGCCCAACATCTTATAATGCAATATTTGGGAGGTCTTGGCTCTCCATAATGCATGTTGTTGCCTCTACCGTCCATCAGTGCTTAAAAAACGTTGTCTAGGGACAAGTAGGTGTCGTCCGAAGTAGTCAGAAAGTAGCCAGAGAATGCTATGCAACAACTCTTGCCTCCAAGTTTGTGGAGGCAATCAAGGTTAACAAATTTTAGCAGTTATTGGAGCCTTCCACTGATGAGAATGAAATTGATGATCCTAGGGAGGCTCACAGTGTCATAATACCTATAGAGGAAGTTGAAATTCATTCCTTAGCTGAGGGAAAAAGTTTTAAAATTGGTATCAAGATAGCATCAGGTTTGAAATACATGCTATTATCTTTTTAAAGGATAATCTGTATGTATTTTCATGGTGCAATGATGATGTTACCAGAGTGTATGCAGATGTAATTTTTCATAAGTTATCCGTATGAGCTAATGTTGGACCAGTTATACAAAGAAGAAGGTCCTTTTTAAAGAAAAAACTGATGTAACTGTTCAAGAAGTTGATCGCTTGACCAAAATGGGCCACATTAAATAATCTGAGTACCAATTATGGACTGCCAATTCTGTCTTGGTCAAGAAAAAGAATGACAAGTGGCGCATGTGTATCAACTTCACTAATCTTAATCGAGCATGTCCAAATATCTTTATCCTGTTCCTTGGATAGATCAGTTGGTGGACTACACCTCAAGGAACAAGTTGTTATCCTTCATGGATACATTTTTAGGGTACAAAGAAATACAAGTAGATCTGAATGATCAACACCACACCACTTTTATTACGAATAAAGGTATTCATTGTTATAAAGTGATGTCGTTCGGATTAAAAAATGTTGGGGCCACCTATCAAAGGTTAGTGAATAAATCTTGTGTTGGTCAGACTGGAAAAAATATGGAAGTTTATATAGATGACATGATGGTAAAGAGCCTTGAAGAAGACGCGCACATATCCAACCTTCAAGAAACATTTTCCAATTTAGAGGCTGTGAATTTAAAGTTAAACCCTGAAAAGTGTTTTTTCAGGTCTGGTATGGACAGTTCTTGGGTTATGTAATAAGTAAAAGAGGAATTCAACCTGATTCGGATCAGTTTAATGCTCTATTAGCTATAGACCCTTATCGGAGCACTAAAGAAGTTCAAAAATTGAGTGGGCGATTGGTTGTATCAAACAGGTTTATTTCAAGATCATCAGAAAAATGTGCTCTATTTTTCTGTGTGTTAAGGAATGCCAAAGACTTTAATTGGTCTCTACAGTGTGATCGAGCGTTTTTTGAAATCAAGAAGCATTTGTCTTCACCCAAGACTCTCTTTAAACCTGTTCAAGGGGAAAAGCCTTACATATACTTAGATGTATCAGAATATGCAATAAGTGTTTGGTTAGTAAGAGAAGTGGATAATTACCCTATTCCGGTTTATTATATTAGCAAAAGTCAGTTGGATGCTGAAAGAGGATATTTGGAGTTAGAAAAGTTTTCCTTGGCATTGGTAATTGCGTCAAGAAAAATGAGACCATACTTTTAAGCTCATTCTACTTTCGTCCGAACATTTTTTCCCTTGAAGAATATTCTCCAGAAAGCTGATGCATCAAAAAGAATTACCAAGTGGTCAGTTGAGCTGGTCTCAAGCTAGCCCTTATATGTGGGGCGAAAAGAGTCTGATTAATGAGTGACTTACAACTACTTATTCACCATGCCGAGGGACAATCTGAGGCAAAGAAAGAACGATTGATAAAATATTTTCTTATGTTGAGAGAGGTTTCTGCAAGCTTTAAGAGTATCTAGTACGAACACATCCCTAGATCGAAGAATACTGTGGCAGACTCCTTAGGAACCATAGCTTATTCTGAATCATACCCTTGGATTCGGATGCTATAGTGTCCATCAATATGAACAAGCCAAGAAAAGGGTAAAGAGAATGAAGAAAGTATGAGAATATTTGTCATTCAATCCAAGGACTGGAGGTATGATATCTTTTAGTTTATTTCCGATGGGATTTTGCCTCCGGATAAAGCCCTGACTAATAAAATTAAATATAAGGCTCGTGATTTCCTGGTATTAAGAGAAGTTCTTTACAAGAAATCATTCAACAGACCCCTCTTTCATTGCTTAGGATTTGAAGAATCCCAAAATGTTTTATCCGAACTACATAAGGGGAACGGTTCTGCACACTGTGGCTATAAGGCCTTAACCAAAAGAGTATTATTAGCAGGGTACTATTGGACAACAATAATGGCAGATGCCAGAGATATGGTCAACAAGTGTGATCCTTTCTAGAAATATGGGAATGAAATCCATGTGCCAGCAGTTCCTATAGAGTCCATATCTGAACCGATACCTTTTGATAGAATAGGGTTGGATCTGGTTGGGCCTCTTCCTATGGAATTCGGGACGGGTGTCGAACGATCATAGTTGCTATTGACTATTTCTCTAAGTGGATAGAGGTAGCTCCCTTAGCTGGAACCACTTCTAAGGCAGTAATAAATTCGTTTTATCCAACATATGTTGCAGATTTGTGGTTCCCCAGAAGATCACCACAGATAATGGGCCACAATTTGATAATAAAGACATGGAAATTTTTTTCACCTCCAGAGGAATTCAACACTCCTACCTTCTCCATTCCACCCTCAAGCTAATGGGAAAGTTGAAGTTGTTAATCAAACAATTTTATTTGGGCTGAAGAAAAATCTAGATGGAGCTGCAAGAAAATGGCCAAGTTATCTACAAGAAGTACTATGGGCTTACCGAACTACTCTTCAGATTGCTACACAAGAATCCTCTTTTGGCCTCCTTTATGGGATGGATGCAATCACACCCATAGAATCCATTTTACCATTTTACAGAATCTAAAACTATTCTGAACAAGCAAATGTTATGGAAGTTAAGAATCAGTTGGACTTGATTGAAGAGAAAAGAGTTAAAGCGCATTTAAGAACAACATACTATCATGGTCTGATAAGGAGAGAATTTGCCTCCAAAGTTAAAAAAAGAAAATTTCAATTAGGAGACAAAATCTTAAGAAAAGTCTTTTTGCATACTAAGGAGAAGCAGTTCGGCAAGCTGGCTCCGAACTGGGAAGATCCTTATGTGGTATGTGAAAAAATTAAACCAAGGACATACAAACTTCAAGACAAGGAGGGTAGAAAACTAAAGCATCCATGGCAAATTGAACATCTCAGGTTATATTTAGAATAAAACTATTTTGTAAATATTTACTTTTCTATACTTCAATGTAAATATTAAGAGGGCATACTCTTTCCTACCCTGGTGGCGTGGGGAGGTTTTGACGAGGTGTCCAAGTTTTTCAATAATATCTTATGTCTTCTTCAAAAGTCTGGTGCAAAATTGTTGATCAAAATATGAGGTGATTCAATATTAAATACTCATTAAACACCCCGGCTCTCAAATGAAGTATCTTTGAGTTGATTGAATTTGTTAAACAGTTGATCACATGCATTAAACATTTGTGATTAGAATCATTTAATGGTTATTAAACACTTATTTAACAATTAGAAATATGAAAAATTATTAAACATTGGCTTTGAAAAGATAAACGAGATTCATACAAAGAAAGATACGATATTAAAACTTGATCGGAATAGACCCGATCCACAGTTCACAAAATGCATTGACCATTCAAGGACTTTGGTTCATAAGACAGAAACTCAAAAAATGAAACAAATGCCTTGACCGTCGAAGGACTTTAGTTTTAAAACACACCAAAAAAACAATAAAACCTTAGGCATTTTTCCCTTCGGTTTCTTCATCACTTTTACCCTTCTTAGGACTTTTGAGTTCAGCGCTCGAACTCTCACCAGTTCCTTCATCATCTTCAGAATCTTCTCTGATTCCATAGCTGTGTTTGTCATCATCTGCCAGGGTATGGAAAGGGATATCATCGTACTCTACATATTTCCACAAAGGACCAAGGGTCCTCTTTGGAAAAGTCTCATGGAATAGCAAAACTGTATCGGACTTAATCCCATCGTCTCTTTTCTCTAAGGTATCTACTATTCCAGTAGCATACTTCTCTATTCCAGCATCTATCTCCTCATCTTTCTTGTTTATTAGAGAAGTATTTTCCTATATCTTATCCTTGAGACGTCTTTCCAAATTAGCATTTTCTTCGGATAAAGTTGTGACAGTATCGGCATTGACAACTAGTTTCTCCTTTAAATTTTTTATCTAACTAGAGGCAGAGGTTTCCAGTTCAGAATGCTTAGTCTGAAGATCTTTTTGGGCATCTGTAAACCGAAGCTATTCGGTAGCCATATCTTCTTTTTCTTTCTTCAAAGTTTCTATTCTTTGTTGAGCAACGGAGACATCATTCTTTAAGCCCTGGTTTTTTATGGTTAAAGAGGTTATGGTCATTTTTTCTCCCTCATTTTCCTTTCTAAGTCGACTACCGGGCGGATGAGACCTAATAAGGCATGGCCTACAGTGTCTTGCTCGCTTGATATCACGTATGTCTCACTGTTATGGGTTACAACATTGGCAGTATTACCATAAGAATAAGGCTTCGCGAAGTCATCCTTGTCCAGATTACTAAAATACATGTTCTGAAACGCATCCAGATTGACATTTCCTTCAGCAGTTGCATGTTCAACAGGAAGGAGCGTTTGAGGAGGAAGGTGAGGTTGGATTTCTTCTTCCAGAGTAAGATCGGTAGGAACAGGAGGAGGGAGTTCAGAAGGACGCGGGATTATCTCTGCCCCCAAACTAACCATCTTTTTCTTTGCAGCTTTATCATCACTACTATCCTTGCGTGTCTTGTGATCCTTATTCATGATCTTAGGCGGGTCATCCGATCCGCTGGCTTCTTTAACTGTAACCTTAACTGCCTCCAGCAAAGTAGCATTGATTCACCCTTGGTTTTCTAAACTGGCCCATTCGGTGACTTGCTGAGATGGGTTTGGTCTTTTTCTTCTTTTTCTTCTTCTTGTTCTTGTTCTTAATCTTTTCCACGTGGCTAGGGGCTCTGACCCAGGAAGGAAAATAAATTTTGCCACCCTTAGCCTCTATTCTCTTTAAGATGACATATGTATAAGGAGGAATGGTCAGTTGTTCCCAAGTAAGGTCTCTATTCCCTCTAGTGTTCTATAGGTGAGATCTTCCGAAGTTTCCAGAAGTGAAACAATTGTAGAAACTGTTCTCCCATTGATCTGATGCCCATTCATTTAGCTTGGCACAGGTGGCTTGGCCTGCCTCTAAATGCTCCGGAAACGTCTACAAAAAAACTACAAGGAAACACAATAGTCAGTTCAAAATAACAACACAATATTTGAAAACTAAGGAAAACATGAATAAATATTACTTAGATTAGTTGACTGATCAGTTGACTTGGATTAGTGACAGCTTTTATCTTCTTCCCGTTCTCCCATAATATTTACATTGGTATTTAACAAGTAAATATTTACAAAAGAATTTTATCCTAAATATAACCTGAGATACTCAACATTCCATGGATACTTTAGAGCTTTTCCTTCTTTGTCTTGAAGCCTCTATGTTCCCGGTTTGACCTTTTCACAGACCACATAGGGGCCTTCCTAGTTCGGAGCCAATTTACCGAACTGCTTCTCCTTGGTATGCAAAAGTAAGTTTTTTAAAACCTTATCTCTTGTTTGAAAATCTCTTCTTTTGACTTTGGAAGCAAACCTGCTCCTCATCAAGCCTTGGTAGTGTGGTGTTCTCAAATGCGCTTTAACTCTTTTTTCCTCTATTAAGTCCAACTGATTCCTAACTGCTACATTATTAGCCTGTTCGAAATAGTTTTGGACCTTGTATGGTGGTAAAGTATCCTCTATGGGAGTAATTGCATAAATTCCATATACCAAAGAAAAAGAAGATTCTTTTGTGGCAGCCCGAGGAGTAGTTCGGTAGGCCCATAATACTTCTTGTAGATAACTTGGCCATTTTCCTGCAGCTCCCTCCAAATTATTCTTTTATCAGGAAAAGATGGTTCTATTTGTAACCTCAACTTGGCCATTTTCTTGAGGGTGGAAATGAGAGGAAAAACAATGTTGAATGCCTCTAGAGGTACAGAAGTCTTCCATATCCTTGTTATCAAACTATGGCCCATTGTCTACAGTAATCTTCTGAGGAACTCCAAACCTACATCATATGTTAGATATGATGAATTTAATAATGGCTTTCGAAGTAGTTCCTGCCAGAGGAGTTGCCTCTATTTATTTCGAGAAATAATCAAGAGCGACTATAATAGTTATACATCCACCGGATGCCATGGGAAGAGGTCCAACTAAATCCATTCCCCACCTGGCAAAAGGTACTGGTTCAGAAATATACTCCATAGGTAGTGTTGGCACATGAATTTCATTCCCATATTTTTGACATGAATCAAATTTCTTCACCATTTATTTAGCATCTACCATTATGGATGGCCATTAGTATCTGGCTAATAAAAATCTTTGGTTCAGTGCCCTATAGCCACAGTGTGCCGAGCCTTCCCCATCATGTAGTTCAGATAATACAATCTGGGATTCCTCAAACCCTAAACAGCGTAGGAAAGGCCTGCTGAAAGACTTTATGTAAAGAACTTCTCTTATTATTAAGAAACCGTTAGCTGCGTACTTAATATTCTTTGCCACGGATTTGTTTGAAGGAAATATCCCATCGGAATTGTATTGGAAAAGGGTGTATCTCCAGTCTTTAGGTTGAATAACAAGTATCCTCATATTCTCTTCATCCTCTTTCTTCCAATCTATCTGTATAGATGGACATTCTTGTACAAGAATCCAGGGGTAATATTCAGAATAGGTTATGGTTTCCAAGGATTCTGCCAAAGTATTCTCCGATGTGGGAATGTGCTCATAGCAAACACCTTTAAAGTTGGCTGCCACTTCATTTAACATAAGCAAATACTTGATCAATTGTTCTTTTTTAGTTTCAGACTGCCCTTGAGCATGGTGGATGAGTAATTGAGAGTCACTCATTAACCGGACTCTCTTAGCCCCACGTAAAATAGCTAGCTTAAGACCAGTTATGGCTACTTCATACTCTGACTCATTGTTGGAGGCCCTGAACCCAAAACATATAGCTTGATACATTTTATCACCATATGAGGAGGTTAAACAGATTTGAGCTCCATAGCCCATAGTACTTGATCCACCAACAGAAAGAACTACCCATTATTTTTTGAAACCATTTCCTCGCTCATGTCCGGAAGATCTGTCAGCAAGAAGTCAGCTACTGATTGGCATTTAATTGTTGTTCTGGGGGCAAAGTCAATATCGTAATCACCCAATTCCACTGACCACTTGGTCATTCTTCTTGATATGTCAGCTTTTTTTAATAACATTTTTCAAAGAGAAAGACTTTCGGACAACAATAGAATGAGCTTGGAAGTAGGGTCTCATTTTATTTGATGCAATTAATAAAGATAATGCCAACTTATCCAACCTTAAGTATCTTTTTTCAGCATCCAGAAAACTCTTACTGATGTAGTATGCCGGACGAGGATAATTGTCCACTTTCCTTACTAAGACAGCACTTATAACGCATTCAGATACAGCTAGATACACCTAAAGCTTTTCTCCCCGAACAGGTTTGAAAAGAGTTTTGGGTGAAGAAATATGTTTCTTTATTTCAATGAAAGCTTGGTTACACTGTGGGGACCAATTGAAGTCTTTAGCATTTCTCAATACTTGGAAAAACGGAGAGCACTTGTCCGATGACCTTGAAATAAATCTGTTCAATGCAGCCAACCTTCCTTTGAGCCTTTGAACTTCTTTAACATTTCGAGGAGAGCCCATTTCTAATAAGGTATTAAACTAATCTAGATCAGGCTGGATACCTTTCTCGCTTATTATGTAGCTAAAACAATTCCAGATCGGACCCCAAACACCCATTTTTTAGGATTTAACTTCAAATTCACAGTTTCTAGATTAGAAAATGTCTCTTGAAGGTCAGATATGTGTAAATCTTCCTCCAAGCTTTTAACAATCATATCATCTATGTACACTTCCATGTTCCTGCCAATGTGATTAGCAAAATTTTTATTCACCAGCCTCTGATAAGTGGCCCCAACATTTTTCAACCCGAAGGGCATCACCTTGTAACAATGAAGACCTATATTTGTGATCAAATTAGTGTGATCATGATCCTTTAGATCTACTTGTATCTGTTTATACCCTGAGAAGGGAATCCATGAAGGACAACAATTTATTTCGAGATGTAGAATCCACCAACTGATTTATCCGAGGAACGGGATAGAGATCCTTAGGGAAATCCCTATTGAGGTCAGTTAAATCAATACAAATACGCCATTTTCCGTTATTTTTCTTGACTAACACAGGATTGGCAGTCCACAAAGGATACTGGGACTTATTTAATATGACCCATCTTGGTCAGCCGGTCAACTTCTTGAACAATTACATCTGCTTTTTCCTTAGAAAAAACTCTCATTTTTTTGTACAACGGGTGCAACATCACACCGGATAGACAACTTGTGTGAAATAACATATGCTGGCATTCCGATTACATCATTGTTGCACCATGCAAACACATGTTAATTATCCATCAAAAAAGACAACAATTTCTGCTTCAATTCTGGTGCCAATTTGGCACCAATCTTGACATTCTTTCGCGCTGCGACGGAGTGGGTTTCAACTTCTTCAATAGGCATTATGACACTGGGAGCCTTTCTGGGATAAACAATCTCACTCTCCTCAGTAGAAGGCTCCAGTAGCTGCTAATCCTTATTAATCTGGACTGCTCACAACGTTTTAGGAGCAAGAACTGTTGCATAGCACTCCATGGCCATATTTTGACTACTCCGGACAATGCCTACTTGTCCCTGAACCGCATACTTTAAGCACTAATGGACTGTAGAGGCCACAACATGCATTCTGGAAATCCAAGACCTCTCAAAATGCATTGTACGATCTGGGAAAATCCACAACAACAAATAGTACTCTTACTATATTTTTAACGGGCCCCTTGCCCAACAACACTTCTTCAAATTCCCCAATTACATCTGCAGAACTCCCATTGAAGCCTACAATGGTTCTGTTCGAACGTTAAATAAATGTCGGATTCCGCATTTTCTTATAGGAGTTTAGACATAGAATGTTTGACGAACTGACCGTATCAATCCGAATTCGGCGTATATCATTTCCCCCTATAGAAGCTCATATAACCACTACGTCCTCATGAGGTCCTGCAATGTACCTTAGGTTATCTTCATCAGAGATTATGAATGGGAATGGGGACTGACACTGATGGAAAGACATTCCACCTTCTAACTGGGTAGCCAAATTATGGACATGCCTCTTCCTTGATGAAATTGTAGGTGCAGTCACAGTATATCCTCCAAAAATGGTTAACGATTCAAAGAAGCTGATCAATCCAGAGATTGTCTTAGTTTTCTCTGTTATCACCCCCACTTTATTTTCCGATTATAATCTGGATCCAGATATTCAAAGTCTACATCAAATCTTTCAAGGATCACCATCGTACCTGTCCGGGGAGCATTATTCTGTGCATTATCCGGTCAGTTTCCACTTCACATTTTAACATAGGCTCCCAACTTTCCCCTCTCAATAAAGTTTTGGACCTCTTGTTTCAATGCTATGCAATCCTAAGTACCATGCCCTATATCATTATGATATTGGCAAAAACAAGTGTTTCGGTTCTCTCTGGAGGACTGCAATGTCGTTGGCTTTCGAAAGTGTACTTCATTCTTGGTTTTATCATAGATTGTGGCTACATTTTCCCTCAATTGAGCAAACCATTCAGGATGGACCTAGGGACCCCTCTTACTTTTGGTTTGTTGGCTCTGGGTCTGGTTGGATTGACTTTGTTTGCACCGGTTAGACCCTTGTCTGATCTCCTTTGCCTTGTAACCGGATTGGTTAGTGGCTGGAGGAGCTGTTATAGTGGTGGACCTCACCTAACGGTGCACCCTTGTTTTCTTTGTTTCTTCTACATTGATTTGTATTCTCACTTGGTTCAATAAACCACCTCAGGTCAAAGCCTTCTTCCGAGAGTCCCAAGACTCGATCCTTGCCTAAGGGAAGCAATTTCCTATAATTCAAAGCAATCCGATAACCTATTTTTTGTATTTACAAAATGACTTATGTAATCTTTCAAAGACTCATTTGGTTCTTGTGCGCAATGGATAATGGTGTCCCTGTTATCCTTCGGTTCCTTACTCCCAATAAATTACCTCCGGAAGGCAACCCAAAATGTATCAAAGTTTCTAATATATCCCTGGGGTAAGCTATTATATTATTTAAGAGCTCTCCCTGTAAAGGTTTGAGAGAAAGCTCTGCAGAAAATCTTATCATCGTCATCAAAGTTCATCATGAAGTTTTTGAATTGTTCCAAATGGTTGTCTCGATCTCGATTTCTCCATCTTGGAGATATCAAACCTTTTAGGAAGATATCCGGAGAGTATTTTTGCAGACAAAGTCGATTGCATGTAGTTCTTATTGCGACTGAAAACAGTATCTTCAATAGGAGTTGCAAAACTACTTGGTTCGGACTGGAAGGCAAATGGATCAATCGACAGTTGGTTAACATGCTTGTGAGATGATCATTTACCCTCGTACCTCTTGATCCTACCATGCCTATCCCTATTCCTCGAGTGATTTTTGGTTAACCATATTTTTTTTCTAAATATCCCTTCATCATTGTTTGAAGATAGTGATTCTTCAAGTTCTACCTCATCTAATGAAGTACTGGAGGATTCAGATCCACAACTTTCAATAGGCTTAGACCGGTGTGTTTTCTTTGAACTGAGGTGAGTCTTCAAAGATGGTTCATTTCCCCAGGATTTTCAGTGTGGTGAAGTACTAACACTCCGGATTTCTCCTTGATACCTTTTTCTTCTTGTTTTATGGCTCTTAACGCCTCTATTTCAGCTCTCAGCTGGTCTCGCTCCTGGATGGTGTACTCCTTATTTTCTTTTGCACCTTCCACCTCCGGGGTGGAGTATTTTACCCATTATGATCCATCTGAAGTGCTTCACTTACTGGTTTTGAATGTAAAATTCAGGCACCGTCGCCTCCTATTGTGGTCACCAATTTGGTGTGGTATATTTCTAGTTGAGGTTAATCTGGTAAAGTGTTTAAAAAGTGTTTTGATAATTTTGTGGTGTTTTGTGTTTAGTGTGTAGAGTAGAGAGATAATTAAGCTGCCTACTAGTATTAAATTCTGATCACCCTCATTAATAAAAGTAGTTGGGGTATTTATACTTAATTACTGACCCATGGGCTTATTGGGTCGGGTTGTTAAATCGGGTCGAGTTTAAAGATACATTAGTCATATAGTTTTAAGCTGATTAGTAACTAGCTTAGTCAAAAGTTAATACATTTATCTTGTTCGGATATTTGGTGTAGTAGTTTAGTCCGAATTTCCCTTCAAAATTAATTGTGGTATAGTGACTGAAAACTCCGAACTCATCACAACTAAAACGACTTCACCAATTCTATACACCATGATAAATGGTGTTTCTTGTGTGACGGTTCTAGATGTGATTTACTATGTCCATAGATATTATAGTTGGAAATTCGGTGAGGTTCTAGTTGTTTCTCCCAACATCTTCTTGTTGTCCTCTATTATTTTTTTGTTGGTCATTTTAACTTGACCGTTAGACTATGTTGTTGCGATGTTTTACGCCGGTTGTGCTTCCATCCACTTTTAAAAATAATCTACAAATACTATTATCTTGAGGCCACCGAAAATGGTCGAATAATATTCAAACCCCATTTGTCAAATAGGATGGCCTCACTTATTGTCTTTAGTAGTATTGTTCGGATTTTTATTGAATCGGTAAATCGTTGGCACGTATCATATTGCTTGACTATTTTCTTTGCATCTTTCATAATTGTCGGTCAATAGTAGTCATGAAGTATGATTCTTATATAAGGTTATATATATCCATAGTACCCTAATCTAGTGAGAATTTTGTCAATATTCCTGAGATATCAGGTTTTTACAATATATTTCTTAGGGAGGAGGAAGTTCTAATAATTATAGTATGTACTTGAAAATATGGTCTACTTTTTCGAGCCCCAACAACTAAAGCTAAAGAAAATTGCTCTAATTGTACATATATAGTTCACCTAGTAATAAAGATTACTTACATAATATATCTCTTTATATTCTTTACCGGCTCTTTTAAGTATTTAGAAGAATGTGTGGAACTTATCTGAGGATCTTGACAAGAACATGTTGAGTGTTGTTAGCCTTCAATTTAAAATTTGGACTTTTTTGGCATTCATTAGTGGTTTAATTGCTGGCAATTTTGCAAGTTATTTTGGGTCAGTCTCGATTCATTTTTTTTACCATGTATCCTAAGAAAATTTGGGACCATACGTCGAAGATGCACTTTTGTAGATTCATCTTAAGGTTTACTCGCCTGAGGTTGCCGAACATTTAGGCTAGGTTTGCTAGATGATCTTCTTCAAGAGGGCTTGTTACCAATATGATGTCAATGTAAGATTGTATGTTTCAACCTAATTGAGTTGCATAAGATCTTATTCACTAGTATTTGATAAATTTATTTAGTATTATTTAATACGAAATACATTCTTCTACAATAATGTTGTTCTCTATAAGTTGGTCAATTCTCAGCAGTAGGAATGAGTCTTTTGGTCATGCTCTATTTAAGTCCATAAAGTCTACACACATCCTTCACTTGTGATTCTTTGTGTTTACCAGCACATGATTAGATGTCCATTTTGGATAATGAGACTCTCTTATGTTTTATATGATCCTAAATATGTATATCTTTTTAACTATTGTCTTTGTCTTTTGTTTAGAGTAAGATTTTTTTTTTGTATTATAGGCCAAATATTATTGTTAATGTTCACCTACTGACAAATAAATTTTTTCGGTACTCTTGTTAAGTCCCGCGTCTTCCATAAAAATATTTCTAGGTTATTTTTCAAAAAAACAAAATTTTATACCTTAGCTTAGTTAAGATATCTCGTTCATGGTTATATGATTACATATTCTGCTTCTTCATCCGGCTCCATCAGCCGAGGTCCTTCTCTGGGTCATATACTCCTTCCAATACGACGCTTTCATATTCTTATTGCTATGTTTTGAGAGCTAACAAATCTTGGATGTTTTTTTATTTCCTCTAATCATTGTCACTTTTCCATTTATAGGGTACCTAAATAACTGGAAGACTATAGACAATAAGAATGCATATGATCAAGCCAAAATTAGTCTAATATAAAATTATAAGAAGATGATGCAGTAACTACCATAAATAAATATTGTACCTTTTTTGAACTCTTGCTTCTCGAAAACTATAACTAGAGTTAGCTCTCCTAAAATAGATGCATTTGCTCTGGTGAAGCCAGTTAGGATTCTTTGTCTTAGGTCAGCACTGAAGCTCCTCTCATTTTTAAATTCCGATTTACATGATGTTTGTCGAGTTGTCAATATCGATCATCACCGTCTTGATCTCTACTTCTGTCAAATCCATTGTTATTATCATTGCTTTATTATACGGATTTCACTGCATGTGTAGGAACATCTGCCATTGATATATTATCTCGATATCTTCAACATACCTAACTCTAGACTTTTTGGTGACTCCAGGGTATAGATCTCGGCTTTACCTAAGTGGAAGCACAGTTGTTCCTCGATATGTCATATTTTATGTTTATTTGTGTTATTTCAATCTGCTTTTTTTGTTGAAGGGCATGTGGTCGGAGTCTGGGTTTCTACTACTCTCTTTGCTTTAGCGACTTCGTCTACTTCGATATATTTCTCCACCTGAGCTAGCAGATCTCTAAAGTTCATATACTTATTCTTCATTATTGATTTAGATAGGATAACTTCTTGAACTTCTAGCCTGAATACTCCTACGATCACCAGGTCGTGGTAATCTTGTAATTGAGACTTTGTTTCCACAAATGCTTCGTGTACTCCCTCGAACTTTCATTATCTTTCTGCGTACAATGGATTATACAATTTATATCTTCTTTGATTTTATTTGAACATACACAATGGGTCAGGAATATCGTCTGAAGTATCTTGTAGTTTTTTATGCATTTTTTCATGAGACTGTTGAATCATTGTGTTGCGCTTCCTCTAAAGGGTCATGGAAAAGTTTCAACACTTTATCCCATTATGAACTTCATATTGCAACCTCTCGTTTTGAGCTATATTAGATGTGGTGATCTGGATCTCATTTTCTAAAGAATATATATATATATATATATATATATAATGAAACAAAAGGTCTAATTGTTCAGCACCCGTTATTTTTTTTATCTTTTTTTTCTTAAAAAATATAAGTGAATTATTTAGAAATACAGAAAGAGAAGGATTCAAAAATTAGGTAAACACAAGTCTACATAGTAGTTCCAATACTATGGCTGAACTACTCGGTTACCTCTCCTACATAATAAATATGAGTAAATACTCGAATAAATAGAGTGTTATTTTTTTTTTCCTCTTTGGATTGGATCGTAATTTAATCAAAACCTTTATTTTTGAATTATTCTAAGTTATCATAATCTGTTGAATAAAGAGTCTAATTTTATATTAGTTCGTATTGTTAAATTTCTTTTGTTTGTAGTTATATTTTCTATAAAAAGTAATAAAAAATTATAAAATAGATTACCACACCTATGCATAAATAACTTATAGTTTGAAATTTTATTGATAAAACACTTTCGATTATAGTCAATATTTTATTACGAATAAGTCCAACAACTTCGGAAGAAAAAAGGCATTTACCTATTACAAAGATTGTGCAATTTGTTTATCATTATGTTTAATTACCATTATATTATTATAATATATTAGGTTTTTTTTATGGATCTTCGTTTTAGTAATATGAAAAATATATAGTATTGAATATTAAAAAAATATTTTGATTTTATTAAAATAAATATACGTTTTGTAAATGTGAAGTTTCTAAAAAATAATCATTTCTCCACGATTATGGCAGCCTCCAATGTTTTATTTGTACAAGTTATATCTTTCGTCACCACTTTATGAAAAATCGTTAGATATTGATATGTTAGATACACGTAGCTCGATTAGTGAATGTGAAATAATATCTCCCTTTTAGAAAAAAATGTTTTATTAACCATCTCACAAAGAAAATATTTTGTTTGTGAATGAAAAATATATTAAGGAATGACCCGTACGTAAAATAAAAAGTTATTGATATTGGTATATTTCACATAAAAAATAATTATTATTTTGTGTTACAATATAAGTAGAGATAATGTGGATTATTCAATAATAGAACTTGGTTTGCGTTATAAAAATAAGATATCAACCAAATTCTATGAAATAGTTTCACAGGATTCAACCAATTGTCTTGATCTTGGGATATTATTGAGAAACATAAATTTGTGTTACCAAAAGATTTTCTGCGATTCTTTCTAGTGTGGAATGAGTTAATCATCCACTTTGGTGAACAAAAACGATGATATTGTTCTTCCATTGATCAATAATTTAGATTTTTTGAAAGTATTATAATCATCTAATTAAAAAAAGATTAGTTTCTTTTAAATGAACGATTTTAAGGATTCTAACAACTTATTGCAGATTTGATCGTTCGGACCTTTGAATTCATAGATGTGGATGTCAGACCTATGAATGGGAGGATTCTTGGGTTTATTGATATTCCACGTATAATAGCTTATATTACACATACAATCCTACTCAATTCGATGGATTTTTTATCTGAGATGGGATCTTCTATAATTTTGCACATTAGGGGTTATTTCTTGGTTTCGTCTAATAAATAATAACTTGATCATTTTTTAAATAAAAGTAGATAGAAAGAACACTCGTATGTAGTCCTATTGAAACCAAGAAATATAATCCTACCTACCATCTACACTATAATAAATGGATTTTTCCGAAAAAAACCGGCTAGTGGAGGAAAACCTCATAAGGATAAGAAACATAAAGCTACAGAGAAAGCCAAAACAAGATCTTTTGTGTATAATCCTGCATAATCTCGAATATTATCAATTTTGGTACGTAGACCAAATGATATAATGCAAGCAAAAGTTCCTAGATTCATGGAGATATAGAACAACATATAAGTTATCATGCTCGCATACCCACTCTTTGAGTCTGCAATAATTATTCCAATAATTAAATATTTGATTTGACTTATGGACGAATATACAAGCATACGTTTCACTCTTTTTTAAGTAATAGAAACGAGAATTTATAATATCATGCTAAGAATAGCTATGATTTCCAAAAGAATATGTCATTCATTTGATGAGTTATAAAAGAGAATATCAAAAATTTGAGTGATTGAAGCTGAAGCAGCTACTTTCGAACTAACTGAAAGAAAAACAACGACTAGAATGGGAGAGTCAGAGTCAAAAAATGATCCTCATTTCCTTCTAACTCACTTTAAATAAAAGTTAATATTTTGTTCTTTCAATTCTATTTATTCACTTTTAGATCGAGTATCAGTTTCCCTCTTTTTATGCTAGGATTGAAAATCCTATGTTTTACATATCCACACGATTGAGTCTTTGGGTTTCTGATATAGTGTAAAAAACGTTCTTCAAATTATTTCTATTTGACTTGGACTTTTACCAAAAAAGTAGAGGAATTTTGAATTGTTTGTTGACACATACAAAATCAGGGAAAACTTATTAAATTATTTCAATATTGAACCTTGGACATTTAATAGTTTTTAAACTGAATCTCCTTAGAAATAAGATCGTTTGTCTAATGGTAGCTTGCTCCAGTCCCATTACCAAATATTCGTTATTGGGTTAGCCATACACTTCACATGTTTCTAGTGATTCACGTGGCATCATCAAATGATACAAGTATTGGATAAAAAATTATAATACACTAAAACGCCCTTGTTAATGATCATCTACTCCGACAACATCTACGGTTTCTCAAACGATATAATAACACCGGGTAAATCTGTAACTTTTCCCTCTCTTACTAATACTACAAAATTTACTTGTGAATTATGAACAATGCCAGGTATATAAGTAGTGATTTCAAATTCAAAGGTTAATCGTACTCTAGAAATTTATGTAAGGCAAAGTTTAGTTTTTTGGGGGTGATAGTAGAAACGTTGACAGATAAGTCACGCTTATTGCCACTATATATAACTGTACATGATATTTTCACCTGATATGACTCCTCGTTTATTTATTTTGAAGTTATTGGGTCATTTCCCTTATTCGAGAATATCCTCCAAAAAATATTTTACTCACTTAGAAGTCGTGCGAGATGAAAGTCTCGAATGAAAATAAATGTGCTTCTACATTTTGTGGTTATCATAATAAGATAGAATTATGCAATATAACATTTATGGGGCCAATGGGAAATCATCGTATGGATGGACATCATTATCCTCATAATAGTCATGCAAAAAGTTCACGAATGAGTATTAGTGTTGAAATCGTGGTCTCTTCCACTTATCAGTCGCCAAATTTCTTGTTTGCTTTGATTTATTTGGATGATAGCCCGGATCTGGGTGGATGTACCCTATTGGGTATTGAGGACGTATCCCATTTGATTGATGCCTTTGTGTAAGGTTTGGTAGATAATCTGGTCATACTCCTGGGAGTTTTAAGGGCATACTTCGTAGCACAACTTGATTATGGTGAAGCTTTATATGATATCCATGATACTGAGGGGAGCCTAGTGGAGGCAATGAATAGTCTGGTGGGGCAGCAGGTATCCTGGATGCATCCCCGCAGTTGCTCGTGCTCCAGTTTACAACTTGCTGAATTGTTTGGCTTTTTTTGTCCTTTTCACCATCCAGTCAAGGCTCTTTGCTCTTCTCCTCTTTTCGGTCATGCCTCGAAGTAGTAGTTCAAACTTTTGTTTTATTCTTGCGATGTTGTCGTCGCTTCTTGTCTCGGTTGGAGGACCCTCGATCTGAGTTTCTCTGCGTCCCTAGCGAGCTTCCTTGAAAGGTTCCTTCTTATCTTAGGTTTTTTCCAATCGGTCTTTCAGCATCCCATAAGTTGCACGATGTCATTTTTTTTACATTCATAGTCTGTATGATAGATTTGAATCTGGAGGTCTGCAACGGTAATTTTTATTACATATTAAACGTAAATTATTAGCATGTTCTTCATTAATTGTTAAGTCAACTGTTCAATTTCAGTCTAAGACACTGGATGATACATTTTTACCAACGGTGTTTTTGGTTGTCCATCAACATGCTCCACTTCAAACTCATCATCTATAGACCGATCGATCCTCTTGCCGAAATTTGACATAAGCTAGTTGAACTTTCAAATTGTTTTGATTTTTTTCAAGATAAAAGATTATGTTTCTCACAGACAATGTCAATTGATATCGATGTTTCGGAGTTACTAGTTTAAACTAAAAGTTGTAATCATACTTAAAGTAAATAAAAAGGTTTTGGAATGAAAGCTAAAAGAATTTTGGAAGGAAAGCTAAATTATTATAGAAAAATAAAAATGAATGAATTTTTTATTAATGATTATTAACATTTATTTACAAAATTTATTGTTAAAATAAATATTTGGAATATTAGAATTTATTTTTCTTTGACTACTTAGATTCCATATTTAACATATTTAACCATATATTTAACACAATCTCCATATATATTATATTATGTATTTGAACCTACGATGGGTCAATGTATTCGACTCAAACTAATAATAATAATAATAATAATAATAATAATAATAATAATAATAATAATAATAATTTTTAATTTTTATTTAAATATCAATTAAATTGGAAACTGATATAAATAATTGAAAGCCTTATAAATTGAAAAATAATAGTCAAAGTTAATTATAAATAATAAATTATAAACAACCCGAGTAGCATAAAAAAACGGAAGGAGGTGACCTAATAGAACCTCGACCATATACTGATGAATCCTATTAGCAAAACTCTATAAAATTATAGATTTATATGAAAAGGAAAAAGAACTATGTTTGCTTAACATGTTAAAAGCAAACATGATTTGTTATGGTATATTTTTATCTATTTTTTAACAAAAATGAAAAATACAACAAATACAATTATATTATTCACGTAACAAAACCTGAAAGGGTTGGTTATACGTTGACAGAACACTGTTGGATCCCATGGATTTCGATCTGATTTTGGTAGATTTTTATTTCGTTTTTTAACATTTTTTTTTTTATATATTCATTTTAAAAATATTGGATTTTTAAAATTCAATTTCAACATTTGTGTATTTACTATTAAAATTTTGGTCTACATATATTTAAATATTTGAGATAAAAATTTTAGTTTAAAAAATCTAATTTTTATATACATTTATTTAGTTGTTTGATTGATTTTTAGTTAGTTGTATTGATTAATATATATGTAAATTTACGTTGGTTATTTGTAGAAAATAGGATTGGAATTGAAAATTTTGATTTGTTGGAGGAG
Source organism: Limnanthes douglasii subsp. nivea (assembly GCA_036936605.1). Lineage (NCBI taxonomy): Eukaryota > Viridiplantae > Streptophyta > Magnoliopsida > Brassicales > Limnanthaceae > Limnanthes > Limnanthes douglasii. Next base: position 241,771,960 of record JAUPFV010000003.1, on the reverse strand, counting down.
ACATACTTAACTAGCAGTTTTACATAAAACTTTCGCGATGAACAATCGGATTCGTGCACTTAGAGTGTGCGAAACTACTGGATTCACACACCGAAAGGGTTAGAATTTACATTCTCGTATGAATTCGTGCGAGAATGTGGATTTGGACAGGTTGCATTGTTGTAATCATGCACTTCTTTTCTAAGCAAAGAGACTTTTATTACTTATTTAAGAATATGCCCAAAATAAAAAGCTTTATAAGATTAAAGTTTATGAACCAAGCTTTTTAGTTTTACCTGTACACAAAGAGAAAAGTTTTCATTTCCGATTTTCAATAGACTATAACAGCCATAGTCCATCCTTATCTACCTTCACCGTTACATGATTAACAGCCCTACATGATTTGTTTTCGTATATTTTATCTATTTTTCTTTATTTTTTTGTCTTTAGCGACCAATTAAACTCTAAAGCTTGTTATTTTACTGTTAATTTGTATTTTTATTTTCGTCTTTTAAATTCATATTTAAAAGATATTATAAACATTAAATAATTTTGAAAGGTTTTGAGTTGTTTAAAAATAATTTTAAAATATTTTGAAATAATTTGTTTAATCATATTTTTAATTTTTGGTTGCATATTAAATTATGTATTTTTATGAAACATATATATTGTGAGTAATTTTATTGTTATGTTAAAAATAATTTTTTCAAGATTGAAATCCAACAAAATAAAAGTCGAAATATAGTTTGATCCCACTTGAATTGAAAATACGTAAGTATAAAAAGCGTGTAGATAATAGAATCTAACCACACCAGAAAAGGGCCCATATCTGAAAATATCAAGTATTGGACCAAATATAAAAATCTAGCGATAACTCTTGGGCTTGTTATTGGTCCGACTAGAACCGTATATCTTTAATTCACCTCTTTTGACCGGGTCATTTTAATTTGTATATATTATTACTGCAACGTTATAAACAAGATATATATTGGTCCGAAAAGAATATATTTTTATTTATTTTTACCCATTGTCCTATCTATCATTAAATATGAAATAATTGCTGACATTGTGGTCTGTCAGATTGTACTAGTGGTAACTCCAGTTATTATGATAAATAAATTTGTCCGATACGTAACGCATTCCGAAATCCGACAGTAGTTATAGTCACGTAGCTTTATGCCTCTATCGAAAGGACCGTCCTTCAGATTACTGACACACACCATCTTCAGGAATCAGGACAATAATCAGTATTTATCGTCTTTCTTATATTGTCCTTTATTTGACTTCGAATTTATTTTATTCAGCCGGCTTCAAGAAACTTGTATAACTTAACACATCGAGCATGAAGTTTTGAGAATGGTTTGACGATGTCATTTATTAAATTAATAACAATTAACGTCGGTCACGTTTAAAAGTTGACAAAAAAAAAGGGTACGTAATAATATTATAAATTTAATACGATAGTTGAGCGAAGAAATTTGTGACATGCTTGTTAGTTAACTAAAATAAGAATAGGTGTATTTATTTATAAAGTCAAACACTATCCTTCAATTTATTCAACTAAACTATTTCAAACCTTTAATAAAAAACTATAACTAAAAATACAAATGATTGATCTATTATAAGGTTGTGTATGGTTGTTATTTTATTTTTATTATTTTGGAAGGAATCTGCGGTCGCTATTCAACGAGTGCGTACATGTAAACTTTCAGTACGACGCAATGGTTTCTAAACCAGCGGTTTTGTGACAAGCTTAGCCAAGAAAGAATGATTCGAACTCATGACCTTTGATCACAAAGGTATCTTATCCCACTAACTCGGCTATTTCTTTCGGGGCTAGAATTGTGTATTATATAGTCTATTATTGTTGTAGCTAGTAATTTTTTAACAATTTAATTTTTTTGACATATAGTTCTTCAATTAAAAAATGTTTAGATGCAGTCTTGTGATTATTATTTTTCGTGATATATAGTTCATTTTACATGCATGTTTATTTAGAAGACTAGTTTTATCAAAAATAGATAGTCATATGACTAACTTTATCGTATATGGTCATGTTATAAAGTAATAAAAAAGGGATCACATAATTCAGTACAAATAAAAGCTCAATGAAAGTTTAAAGGAGTAAACCTAGATGTGTGTGGATACCAAAAATTAATTACATGATTGCCACGATCAGGTGGTTGTAGTTGCATACATGTAAGGAGTACTACAATGTGCATTCTCAAACTATATAATGAAGAAAAATGCTCTAAATTATGGTAACCTACTGACTCAAGTGGAGCGTCACATTAAAATAGACGAGGTTGTTAGAATTAAGAGAGGGAGAGAGAGAGAGAGAGAGAGAGAGAGAGAGAGAAAGAGAGATGTAAGAACTCTAACGCCCAATCTAACAAACCATCATATAGCCACAAGAATGAGACAGTTGTGCCAGTTAACATAAAAATTGAAACATCTAGAAAAAACAATGAAAAGACCTTGGTTATGCCAAGTAATAGTTAAGGACAAGGCTACATAATTATATCTAAAAAATGGTTACGGAAGCACAAGTAGTAGAAGGCCAAAAAAGGTCTATTCACATAACTGACGGAGGATTTAGGAGAAATTTATGAGAAAACTAAAGCTTTTGTTAAATATTAAATGTCGGGGAAATCGCGCAGTGCCCGTGATCACAAAGATAAAAATATTTATTGAGAGTTTCACAATGACATCATCTACCTTACAAGAGATTGTTAGACATTACAAGATCAAGTCCAAACCTTGATTGATGAAGGTAAAATCATAAAGTTTATTTGAAAAAAAAATGAGTCGAGACAAATTTCAGATTAAGCAAATAAACAAGCTCTAATGCAAGGCAAAGAGTAAAAAGTGTTGGACATTAACGTTATTATAATGGTGGAAGAAGAAGAATATATGGAACCAAATCTCAACTAGATAATCAATATTTGTAATTTCATGAGGAGATCTGTATGCCAGAGTTTCCAAATAGTTTAGGAAATCATATGTGGATGAAATATATTTGCAACATAAAAGATAGATGTCTCACGCATGTACCAAAATCCATATCTCATGCTAGCATTTACAGATGATAGCCTAAAAGGAATGGCATAACTACAAATTGTCGTCATATTAATCACAATAAAACTAGCCAAAGTATATGTTAAAAAGGTAATGATAGATACCATGATCTCAAGGAGTGTCAGTGCTGACTCCCAACTAAAAGAATCATGATTGGCTTCACATGAACAAATGCAACTATACTAGCGAAACTAAACTTAGATGTTATCCTCAAGAAATAAGAGTACTAGAAAAAATTATACTTTTTGTTATGGTAACATATGCACCTTCATCATATACGGTCATATTGGGAGGGTCTTGGTTGGAAAAAATGTATGTCGTAGTCTCTAAGTTCCACCATGCCTAAGGTACCCAATTAGTAGGAAGGTAATAGTCATAAGAGGAAATCAAAATACTTGGAAAGAATATTATGCAACATTCCTCATATCTAAATCATACCAATAAAAAGAAGAATGAGTCATTCTATAAAAAAATAGATGAACTTAGAGCAGGCCCCTATTTAGTACAGTCAAGGGAAAATGTAAAGAATGTACAAATGAAATTAGGAAAGACCCTTAAGATATAATCAGATATTACAATTGATCTCATTTAAAATAGTTAAAGTTTTACTTGGACATGTTTGCATGAAGTACGTAGGATGTGACTGGAGTCCTATCAAAATTCATTTACTGTATTTTTCCAATCAACAATAAATTTCAGCCTATCATCTAAAAGAGGAAATCATGCTCTTAACATAAAGCAACATGCCATTTTTGAAGAGATAGATAAACTAACATGTTGTGGACATATACGAGAGTCTTATAACCAATTTGGACACCCAATCATGTTTTGGTCAAGGAGAATAACAGAATATAGAGGATGTGCGTACACTTCAGATACCTCAACAAGGCATGCCCAAAATACCATTCTCCCTTACTGAGGATTGACCAGTTCGTAGATGCGATGTTCAAAATAAATTTATATCTTTCACGAATGCATTTTTTTGATATAACCAAATATAAATTGATGAAGAAGACCAAAATTATACAATATTCATCATTGAAAATGGGAACATTACTACCATAGTTGTCACGTGGCGGCCGTGGCGGTCCGTGACCAGGTGAGGTGAGGCGAGATTGCCTTAGGTTGAGGCGTGGCAAAGTCCTTATCGCGGCGCTTGTTGTGGCGGCCATGGCGGTCGTGGTGAGGCGATAAACCCAATATTTTTTTAAAACTAAAAAAATAAAAACATCAAACTAAGTTTTGGAAAGATGAAGATCTTTTGGAAGGAGTTGATGTTGGAGCTGTTGAGTTTGATGAAGTAGATTACAATATTCGATCTAAAAATATATCATCTTTAGCGGATCGTATAAGAGATCAGAGGCTTGTTGATGAAGACTCTGTACAAGAAGATACTCTATTATGGGATATAAATGGAGAATATAGTGGAGATGAGAGGTGTGAAGATGTTGTCTCAGACGATGATGTATTTTAGTCTATGTTTGTCATTTGACTCTGATGTTTTATAATTGGATTTTTTAGTCTATGTGTTTGCCATTTGACTCAGATGTTCTAAGAATTATGTAATTGGATGTTTAATTTATTATTGTTAGTTTAAATATGTAAATAGTACTATTTAAATTACGGTTATGTGCTATAAAAATAATATTCAGGTAAGGGATCGTCGCATACAATGTGGCCATCGCTTCGCCGCTGTGGATTTTTTAGCCCTCTTCGCCATGGACCACGGCACGCCACTGATAACTACTATTACTACTAAGTAATATTATTTGGATTGAAGACCGTCAGAACAACCTATCAATGGTTAGTTCATAAGATCTTTGTAAATCAATTGGGTCAAAACATATAAGTCTACATTAACGATGTGATGGTCACATCACTTTATGAGGATGATCATCTAGTACAATTGACCGAGAATTTTGTAAATCTGAGAAGGGTTAATCTCAACCTAAACCTAGTAGAAGTGTATATTTGATCTAAATTATGACAAATGTGTTAGGATACATGATGACTAAGAAATGAATTAAAGCAGATACAATATATTTTTCCAGTTTAGCAACAATAGATCCACAAAAAAATACAAAAAAGTAAAAATTATATCTGGAAGACTAGCAGCACTTTACAAGTTTATGTCAAGATATTCAGAAAAATGTTAATATTTTTTCAGAGTGATGAGAAAAGCAGGGAGTTCGAGTGGACTCCAATATTTGACAAAGAGTTTATAAATATAAATAAGTTACTGGCCTCTTTTGAAGTGTTAGCAAAACCACATCTATGAAAATCTATGTATGTGTACCTTATAATATCATACTAAGATGTCAGAGAAGTATTAAAATAACCTGAAGTGATATACTATGTAAGTATTTCTTTACTATTAGTTGAAAATAAATACTTACAACAAAAAAATGTAGCTTCATCATGAGTAGTTACAACTAGAAAAATGAGGTTGTGCTTGTACATACAATAAAAGTCAACTTCATTCTCTTATGAAATTTGCTACAAAAGTCAAATGTATCTGGAAGACTAACAAAGTGGTCAACATAAATAGAGGATTACAACATCCATTTTTATTCGAGAATATTAGTTAAAGCCCGTGTCGTGGTATTTTTTTTATAGAATTTTAATTAAAGTTATCGGTATTATGGATGCTACTGAGCTTACCAACTCGATAAGCTGTCCAGGACCGGTCCGGTAAAACGTATATGAGACCAACCCGATAATGTTATCGAGTTGTTAACAAATCAAGGTTTAAACCCTGACATATTAGTGGTCTGGATTGATAAAACCCATAAAAACCAATTTTAAGTTTTTTAATATATATAATTTTAATTTTAATTTGTAAAAATTAAATATATTGACTAGATATATAAGTAATAAACTAGATATTTAATTATGGTGTAATAAATTGTTGAAGCATATGGTTGAATATACCTATATTCGCAAGAATTTTAATATATAACCAAAGTTAAAAGAAGACTACATAATATGACGTGTAGCCGAGTGGCTTGGCTTCTCTCCTATTATCATCGGATGTTGGGATTGATCTTACCTAATGATAATTTGTTATTATTTTGTGAAAAGTTTAACCGGACAAGATAAGACTGACCTACTTAGCCTGAATCGAATTGGTTTGGACCAACCCGACCAGTTATCCAAACTCGTTTAACAATCCAATCTGGTCTGACCCGCTAGGCTACCTGTCCAGGCATAAATTTTTGGAACTTGGACCAAACCGGTCAGATAATAGCCATATCTAGTACTTATAAAGTCCAAAATTACATGAAAGGTCAGATCTCATGAATGAAGTAATAATCAAGGCTTAAGAGAAGGAGCCTGACACATATCTCCAACATGAGATATCATAAGTCAATTTATCAACTTTGATCTTCCAACATCTCTACGACCAACTGAAGCTAGATACTTATAATAAGAAATTCTTAGCTTCGACATCGGTAATTATAGTAGAAAAATAGGATCGTACTTGCAAACACATACAGTAAGGGTCATAACTTTCTTCATTAACAAAATGTGCTACAAAAGTCATATGTATTTGGAAGATTAACCAAGTGATAAAAAGAATTAGAAGATTACAATATCAACTTTGATTTAAGAATAGTAGTTAAAGTTCATGTCCTAACATATATCTTAGTATAGTTTTAATTAAATTTACCGGTATCAGAAATGTTACTGGGCTTACCAACCTGAAACCTGTCCAGGACCGGTCCGGTAAAACATGTCCAAGACCAACCCGATAATGTTATCGGGTTAAGATTTCAACCCGGAAGAATTAGTATTTTGGGCCGATAAAACCAATAAAAACTTGATTTAATGTTTTTTAATATATATAATTTTGAGTTTAGTTTATAAATATTTACTAAATATATAAACAATAAAGTAAATATTTAATTAAAATGTAAAACATTACTGAAGTGTATGGTTGGATATATTTATTTTTGGAAAAATATTAATATATAACTAAGCGTGAAAAAAGACTACATAAGATGACGTGCAGTTTAGTGGCTTAGATTTTTTCTTATTGCCATTAGATGTTGGGATTGGTTTTTACCTAAGGATATTTGTTATTATTTTGTGAAAATTTTAACCATATCGGATCAAACTGATATGTTTGGCCTAAACTAAATTGGTTCGAACCGACCTAATCAGTTCTGGCATGAATTTTGGGCCCGACTTGTTTAACGATCCAATATGTCTGACTCAATAGCTAACGGTTTGGGTCCAAAAAATATAAAGTCGGACCGGACCGGTCTAATAACACTCATAACCGATACTTACAACAGAGTATTCCAAAGTTACATAGAATGTCAAATTTGATGAATAAAGAACAATCAAGGCTTAAGAAGAGGCGTTTGTCTTATATATCTAACATGAGATATCATAAGTCAATTCATCAACTTTTTCTTTCCAACATCTAATTATGAAGAAGAGTATGAAAGTTAATTACATGAATATAACTAATAAACATCTATAGACCGATAAGAGTGCAACTACTCACAAATTCATAGTTAGTGGTCAACCAACCATTTGGAAAAGCTAAAGCTCAAAACTAAAACATCATTCAGTAACTAAAATAATTTCAAATCTAAGTTGACCACTTTTAGAAAGTTGAGTATGAGAAAGTCTCACGAGTCGAAAATGTGGTTGTTAATGCCCTTAAATCTACGACATGCACATCTTAGAAACCACACTTAATCTTTTAAGAAAACCCACATTTTAATTTACCCATCTGATTCATATCAGCATTCACATCTATGGGAGTAATGGTAATAGAAAGAGAAAAATAAGAATAAGAATATTGGAGAAGTTCAATTAAAAAATACATCACCAAAGGTATATTTCCTAAAAATTAAAAAAACAACAAAAATAATTATGATAAAGTCAGCAAGGTCTGCGTGGACTTCAGACACATTATACACTAGACATCTAACTAAACCACTACTTCGGTGTTTAAGACCTGATGAAGCAACCTTTGTTGTACAATAATTACACAATAGTGAATGTAGTGCTCATTACGAAAAATTCTCTTATAGAGTTATTATTGGCCAGCAATTATGGAGGACATGAAGAAAAATGTCAGCAATACGAATCATGGCAATGTTTCTCCAACATCATTCAAATTCTAACGATGTTAATGGAAAAAATATCAGAAGTAATCCCAATTGGTAGAAGGGGTTTGAATATTTTTGGGATATTACCAAGAGCTTCAAGAGGAAAAAATGTATACAAATTTTTGTAAATTACTTTCAACATGGTGGAAACCAAACCTTTAGTAAATATCATGAAAAAAGAAATCATCACTTTATTAAAATTAAATATATGTTACACGTACAAAATTGCAAAGATCATTAGAATAGATAATGAAACCTAATTCCAAAATGATAAACTCACAAAGGTTATCGATCAAAATGAAATACAACAATTGTTTTTTTTTCATCGACAAACTAATAGTCAAGCTATAATAACCAACATGACAATAATAGATGGTACCAAAAATATGTTGGAATAAGTTGTTAGAACATGTCTATATCTTTTACAAGAAGTCTTATTGTTATACAAAACTACGTCTAGATCTGCAACAAATGAAACATTATTTTGGATGGTGTATATAACAAAAATAGTAGTTCAACTAAAATATATTTGCTATCTCATAGAATCCCAACATATGATGGAAAAAAAAATACACATGCCCAAAATATTGAGTTAGATGTAATTAAAGAAAAAAACTAAATCACATCATTCATCATAATATTACAAGGTATTAATGAGGTATAAGTAACGATTCTAAAGCGTGATTCATGAGTTTGGAACTACAAATAAATTTTTCGAATAATTTTCATTCTTAATAAATAAAACTCGACAAATTGGCCCCAAACTAGTAGGATCCTTTTACAATCTAAGCTAAAGTGAAGCAAAAAAATTACACACTAATGGATGAATAATGAAACCAAATTAGTCATACCTGGAACATAGAGCATTTATTACTATATCATAGTCCTTAAAACTCCATCTTGTAGTTTACTAGTACTAGGTAAATGTATTTATTAAACTATATGGGTATATTATTTCCTACTTTACTGGTGCAAAAAGGTTTGAATGAGGCATTGGAAATTAATAAAACATTTTCTTTCCAAAATATTGAATATAATTTTTTTAAAAAGTAAAAGTACACTTCTAAATATCAAAGGCCAACATGACAATAAAAGGTGTTTCCAAGAGGAACAACTTGGACTTTATAAAATTTAAATAAGTCTGAGGCGATTAAAAAAGAAGCCATTAGGTAATGTACACGTCAGATGCTTTAATAAGAAAGAAGGAAAAACCCCTGCAATGGATTCATCCACCCTTCAAAGCTTCGCAAATTCTAGAAAAAATTCAAGTAAGAAACACAAATATTCTTCTATTAAGTATCAGTTTATAGAGATTGATTAATCAATAGGAAAATACATAGAATTTATAAAACAAATTGTTTAACAAAAGCACACAAAAAAACTTATTAAACACAAAGTATGAAAGTATTCTAAAATATAAGAGTCTTGGTAAAAAAAATTCATTCATGCATTGTATTACAAAAAAACAATCAAAATTGGCCTATGATCAAACATTTTTAGCAGAAAATATTATATATTTTTCTAGTATTACCAAAATCATTTGAAGTATAGGCTACTTGTACATTAACAATTACACCATTATTAGCAACAACAACTTGAACATTATTAGTTCTAGCATCAGCAGCTTGAGCATCACTAGTTTCAACATTACATCTTTGAACACCACTACCTTCACGAACTTATGAATCCAAATCATTGGTCATTATGTTCTTTATAATTTCCTATAGCCATAAAAAAGACGAGAGTAAGGAGACCCATAACTTAACTCTAAATTTTTAAGCCACTTGCTCTCAAGAACATAATATCAAAACCCATCTAAGTTAAAATAAGGGTATTCTTGGTGAAAATCAAGGATTAACCTAGATCCAGCTTCTAAAAATGTTATATGACTCGCTTCAATCATTTGTTATTGATAAGTAGTAACATATTTAGTATTGGCCAGTCGTTGATTAAGTAGAAACTCCTTAACTAAATCTATTTTTTTGCCTCAAAGGCATCTAACTGCTCTTGCAGTTTGTACTTTACAAACTTAGCTTTGTAATTTGTATTGATAAGATTTTTCTCAAAAGAAGACCTAAGATCTTCCAAGATTTTTAATTCAGCCTTAGATATTTTTTACTTATCATTACAAGAAAAAAATATTATTTTGAATGGAAACGATATTCTTCAGGAAACTACCAAACATATAACCATCGAAGATTGTCTCGTGCGCATGAATATATACACTACCTAAATGAGACAAAAATACAAACTTATTTAAAAGTGTTTCATTTAAACCAATCTCAGCTTTGCTTTAGTCTGTAATCCATATCTGAAAATTCTTTCATTCTTCTACAACTTTTCAAGATCGACATTCAGCTGTATCTCACTACCAAACTTAGTATGAAGAGTGGTTTGTTTAAATGAGATTTCTTCCAAATATTCATAAAAATATTCAAGAAGCACATAAAGATCATAAATATTACTTGCATGATGGACATTAGACTCATGAAGCATGGTTAAGAAATTAAGAACACTATGCAAACATCATATAACAAACATACAAAGTACAATCAGTTTCTATACAAAAATGATTTTTAATAAAAATAACGAGAACAAATACGAGAGAATGAAAGTTTAACTAAGTTCAAGGAAGAAAGATAGGTTGGAAGTTTCTTTTGGATGACTAAAGCTGCAAATGAAAAGCATATAATGTTGTGCAAGAAAACATATCGGTTGTAGAATAATCTATGTTAGATATGTTATCACATGATATGTGTTCACAACTTCATTATCAATTGTATTTGTAACAACATATATCTACAAAATCACTTCTGAATTCTCTATACAATTACCAACAACTTTCAGCATGCTCCAAAGTTGCTGACGAGTTAACATAAACTTCAGTAGTGACAATTATATCCTCTTCGGGCCTAACTTCTTTATCAGCTCATTTGACAAAAAAAATAAAGTTTGCAGATTTATTCGTCACAACATCAATATTTTGATAATTTTTAACAACGAGTTCATTATTTACAAGAGGGGTTATTTTTACAGGTGAAGGCTCGCGTGATCAAGAAATACCTTCATACTTAGCCTTTTAACATGTAAGATAGAACAATTCCTCTTGTTACTTCTCATACATTTTAATACCCTTAATAATTATCGTCTCTTTTATAATAAAAAAGTCAGTCTCATAACTAACTTCAAGTAGAGCTTGAATTCCTTCTCCAGTAAAATCATGAATTGTTTTTCTAGACATTACTTTCAAATATAACAAATCCTTTCATGGGGCAACGAATAAGGACACCCATAGCTAAAATCACTTATCTAGTCATGTTATCGCGGCTAAAAACCATGGTTAGTCACCGATGTTTGACACATGTTACATTCGTGCCACTAAGCTTCATTCGTCTCCAAAACGAGTCACTACTGTTTCAAATCGTTGCATTCTTGCCACTAGCGCGTGCAAATTAACAGGAAATTGACACTTGGCAGCCGAATGTACCCAGGTTTGTTCCATATACGGTCACTCCTTTTTTCCTTCAAAAAACACCCATATTTACTATTTTACCGTATTTACTTTAACTTTTAAAATTTTACTTTACTTTTTTAACCTAAAATCGTTTTACCCTAAATTTCTTTACCTTATTTACTTTAACTTTTTACTTTTTACCCTAACTTCTTCATTTACCCAGCCACTTAATCGATTTACCACCACTCACGATCACATTCGGGCAGCTAGAATGAGAGATGGAATTTAAATTAAACTAATAACGATATTAATTTATAGATAATGATATATTTATCTTAATATCTAAGCCTTCTGCGAGAGAATTAATATGTGTTCTTCAAAATTACTCCAGTGCTTTCTCTTGGGACTTTTGTCGAACAAGTGATGGAGGCAACAATAACAGAAGTTACACATTCACGAAGTAATAATGAAGTCTATATATCCAAAATCATCAACATTTGAGTTCTGAGTACACGAAAATCCATACAAAAAAAACACCCAAATATAGAAAAAAAATCAAAAGAAATTCAAATCTTCTACTCCGAAGACGATTTAACAAAAGTAAAAGAGGGTAATCTCAAAACTGCTTCCTCTGTCTCTAATGGATCTGATCTCAGTATCTATAACACACAAGCACTCCTTCTAGACCTTTTTCATCTCTCAAGAAATTTTCAATTTCTTTAGGAGGGTTTAAGCCAAGACTTATAGCACGGTCGAACCTTTCCTGTCTTGTCATACCCACACATGGCCCATACACCTTATTCATGTCGAACTGCCTCAGGTTCGTCTCTTGCTCATCGTAATCATCTTAAAGATCGATATTGCAGTGATAAAGTAGGGTTTTGGGTTGGGTAACACCAAAGCTAAATGAGGCGGCAGGTGAGTTTTTTTTCGTGGAGGGACGCTTCAATTTGGAGATAGCTCCACCTGGAGCGATAACGCTCTTCTTTTGCTTGTAGAAACCCTTGAGGTTATTCAATGTCGTCGTCATTTTCTCCGTCTGGTTCAAGTTTTGAATTTGGTTCTTGGAAGGTCAAGGGGGCTCATCTGGTTCATAACTATGTTTTCAAAGAAATTTTACATTTCAAACAGTGGGTGATTGAATATTATTGGGATAATAGAATATTAAGCAAACTTGTTTGTGATTTCTTTGGCTATATTCAAACTGATGAATAATAAATTCTAAATAAGATAAAAGTTAAAAGTTAAAAGTAAAATTAAATATGGCTAAAATAGTAAAAATAGGTGTTTTTGGAATGAAAAAAGTAGTGACCGTATATCTAACAAACCTGGGTACATTGGGCTGTCACGTGTCAATTTTCTAGTTAATTTGCACGCGCTAGTGGCAAGAATGCAATGATTTGAAACACTAGTGGCTCGTTTTGGGGACGAATGAAGCTTAGTGGCACGAATGTAACATGTGTCAAACACCAGTGACTAACTAGGGTTTTTAGCATGTTATCGCATAAGGAAAAACTTTAATAACAATACACTTTGTATGAGTTGAACAATTTTGAATAGTTAGTTCAACAACAGTAGAAAAGTTTAAAATATATAGAGGTTGATAGTCCATAGAATATACAATTGCTACGGTATCATAGTATCATGTTACATAAGTACATAAGCATAAGGTATAATATTTTTATTTTCCTATACTAAACTTATTTCAATAGTAACAATAATAATATGGGAAGCTTTACCCTCGATTTTTGAAGAGTTTTTACGCTTTATTAAATGCATATTATGTTCCTCAACATCGGCTTCATCTTCAGTAACACTTGGAAGATGAGTCTTCTTCTTACCTAAACTAAGAGCGCCTATTATAATGGATTTACACGCAATATTAACTTTGATTTTGGAATTTTTAGTTTCAAAACTTACAACATATACTTTATTGACAGTTGTATCATTGCACTGAGCTTTCAATTTCTTCTTTTAGATAGTATTTCTTAATATTTTTATTCATTGAAGACTGTCGATCCATGTTTTTCTTTACTAGAGGTGCTCCTTCACATTATCTTCCCTGAGTTTTCACACACAACAAATCTACCGTGAACTACATTACTTAACCACAACCGGCTATGAAGAAATTATTTAGGATACCATGATGGAGGAGTAATAATGAGAAAAATATAAAAACTCTTTCAATAGTCTAGCATGTTTCTTATAAACACGTTCTACCCTCCTATCATTATGTGGTATTTCTACAGTTGAAGTTGAGGAAACCTTGTAAAGAAACTCACAATTACAATCACATTAAGATACAGTGATGTCAATATAGTAAATATTTCAGAAACTAAAAGAAAAAATAAACACAACTTACCCTTTGAACCCCAAGTTCAGGTGAAATGAGGAGATGATTCATTCTTACAATTTTTACATTTCCTGAAAACATATACAAACTTATCTTCCATACCTTGTTATAGTCTGGAAGATCACAAACAAATCTAGCATCTTTATCCACTAGGGGAAAAATTACCTTCCGACCATATACTTTGGCCATGATTATAAACTCATTTATAGAAAAGTGTTAATAAACAGTCTGTGATAGAATTATGGCCAAAACAAAAACCCTTTAAGAATTGGGTACAAGTTGGCTAAACAAAATCCTATTCACTTTAAATAACTTCAGTAGGTCTCGGCCAAGGGGAAATCAAATACTCATATTAAATATATAAGTAAAGAAGACATCATTTTCTTTATGAGCGTTGAATGAGGTTTCTCCAATAATAGAGGGAATCAAATGACTATATCTTCGGGAATCGTCCAATCTTCATATATTTTCATATGTTCACTATCAGGCATTGAACAGTAAATCGTCCCTCGACTATCGCGTTTGGTGGCAGATAGTCTCTTGACATTCAAATGTCCGTTGACAGTCCCTGGACTATCGCGTTTGGATAAAGTTAGTCCACCAGATCCTCTGATCCATCAGAGGCTGCCACCTGTCACCAAAGTCCCCAGATTTATGTATCACCACTAGTCCCTTGAGTTTAGGTCGAACCCAAAATGTAGAATATTACAGAAAACTAAACTCAAAGGACTAGTGGTGATACAAAAATTTAGGGACTATGGTGACAGGTGGCAGCCTCTCCTGGACTGGAGGATCTGGTGGACTAACTTTATCCAAACGCGATAGTCCAGGGACTGTCAACGGACATTTGAAAGTCAAGGGACTATTTGTCACCAAACACGATAGTCGAGGGACGATGTACTGTTCAAAGCCTTCACTGTCATGAATATAACGAGATTGATGGACCTTAATATTTTTAATCTCGACTTTGTGCAAATAATCTCCAGTAATTATGTTTTGCCTTGAGGTTTAGAAGATACATGTTTGATGTTGCATCATATTAAGAAAATATTCAAGATATCAAGTAAAGAATACGCGAGAATAATAATTTTTAAAAGGAAATTATCCTTAAGACCATTCTCGTTATTAACATTAACCTTTTTGGCTTCCTGAGTTTGCTGACTTAGCCGTGTTATTTGAACTATTTCTTCTTTCTCAGAGTGACTGAAAATTGGAGTGTCAAATGAAGCACTGCAACTTTATTCTGACTGTCTAAGCAACAATCTCTTGATTTATTTTTCTTATTTATATAGAGTGGTAATAGAAGGGTAAATCTTTTTATAGGAGAAAAACAAGAAAATAAAGAAAGGTTCAAGAATAAAAATCATAAAAGTTAAAATATAAAGACAAATAGTCGATAAAGAATGGTATTTATACTAGAAATAAAAATATATCGAACTTTAGTTTTAGCTTTGTGTTGCGTAAATTTGTTTGCAGGATGAGTGACTGAGATTCAATAAGTTTGGAGGGTCACGATCACAGGATGTGAAGAGAACGCATGCATATGTTTAAATAAAAAACTTCCATCAACATGTTAGTTGTTTCCAGCATCTTGATCACTTTTTTAATTCAGCAACACTAAGCCCTTAAATTTTAATACATTTATAATAATAGCCACACAATAAATACAAGACTTCTCCCAACAAAAACCTATGTTAGTAACCTCATTGGCATCAATACAAGTTCTGTCATGACTAAAAATAAAAGATACCAAATTTGGTTGCCTCAAATAGTCATAGACATTATTAAATATAATGTTCAACCCTTAATACAGTCTTCGCAAATGGCTGAAAAGGGGGGGGGGAGGTTACATCAACATTTTCAATAGAGGTTTGGCTGAAACCAAAAATCAATATATTTGACTGCTAATAATTCTCAAAGTTAAAGACTCATTTCCACAGGGTTTTCATTCATCATTCACCAATGGCTATGTGGGTATTTAGCTACCTTCAGAAAATGTTTGGTCGAATGAAAAATATCAACAAGTTCAGCTACCCAAAGTTCTCAAAGCAATATCAAAATTTTGCTCATCTTATTAGTCCTTACTGCATCTTTCACCAATGATTGATGGGCTATTCAACCATATTCCCCCAAAGAATCGAAACATAAGAAAGAAAATAAAGAGAAATGATCAATAAATAAAAAGTACGGACATACTAAATGTCACTTCTATTATTTTGTTTTTAAAATATACCTCTTAAAGAAAGTTTCAACCGATAAATAATAATATAGGAACATATTAAATACGAACAAAATAGGAATGGTCTCTCGTAACACTCTAGTTAAAGTAAATTAAAAACTAAATAAATAAGTCTTAAAACTTTTAAAAATCTAGCCGAAAATGACTCACATAATTATTTTGCCATATAAAAATTAATAACTTCGACCATAAAATTACTTAATTAAAAATAATATTTTCTTAATGACAAGTATTACTCCCTATGTCTCATAGAAGAAATATTTTGTCTCATAATATTTGTCTTTCCTATTTTCCAATACAGCATTGATTACATATATTATATTTTCAACCAATAAAATAGTTAGCCTAATGCACAAGTTATTAACTCCACCAATCAAATTTACTTTCTTTTATTCTTTCAAAATCATAATTTTTTTTTTAATATTGATGAAAAAACTTTATACGACTAATATTATAAAACGGAAATAGTATCTTTTAAAAATGAATAAGATTGATTAAATTATTATTATACTAGCAATTGTCGTCCGTCCAAAATTGATAGGACATCACACTAATGTAATATGTTTTATCCATTAAAAATATTTAAACAAAAATTATATAAAAATCATTTTAAGATATACTAATATTTTACTAACTTCTAAGTAAAGATGGTAACTTCTATCTAAAATGTACCAACATAACTTTAGTATATATTGTATAGCGATTGTTCGAGTAATTAAATATATGTATGTCATTATCTATAACCTAAGTTATAGAAAATGAAGAATTTATTTTAAGCTTTGCAAGGACAAATAATTGATCGAAGAGACAAAAATATAATTAAGAATGACAATAAAACGTGTTTGACACATGACTACTGATTCCTAGCCTCGACCCACTTGGTTTGGCCGTGGAGCACCCCTGTCCTCCCGTTTCCGAGGTCTACGTTTTTCGTTGACAAATATACTCCGGCCAGGCACTCAATACCACCGCCAAACATTGTTATTACTAGTATCTTTCATAAATTAGACTATATTTTTAGTAAAACAATATTCTAGTAGTAGTATTTTGTTTTAAAATAATTTAAGGTGACCCATTTAGAAGGAGACACGTCAACATCATAAAAAGCTGTTGTAGACCGATAGATATTATTGCTTTGCTACATCAACTGTTTTAATTAGTCCTTTTCTTGGTCTAAATTCTAGGCCTTTCATTTCATATTTAGTTGAGGTTCTAGATAAAAAAAAATGCATTATTGTAAGTAGGGGTACATTGTCTGCCTACTTTTACTTGTATTTTTGTTTTCATTATTCGGTTTTAGTAGTACAAATGTTTAACCTAGGTAGGATACAAAATAATTCAACAAAAAAAAGGTGGAAATATAATATTGAATATATAAGATTATTATAAAATTGTTTAAAAATAAGTGTACATGTTGTTTTTTTTTAAATGTTAATTAATATCTCGTTGGATTTTGTATATAAATTTTAGAAAATACTTATATATTATTATTTTAATTCTCAATAAAATAAGTATAATATTTTTATATCATTTCTGTCTATATTTATATAGAACATTTGATATGTTTATATAGCTAAAAAATAGTTTTAATACTTTTTTATTTTTTTATTTTATATTTAATAGATATATTTTTTTCGTTTTTAGTTATAAAGATTTTCATCCGATTAATAGTATATTAGGTTATGATAAAAAGAAGGCACATTATATTAATGAGAGTATTAGAGAACTTGATCCAAAATCTTTAATCCATCAAACTTTTTTAATGAAACCACACCGTCTTGTTAAACTAATAGTTTTTTAGTTCATCTTTTTAACTTTTTTTTAGCTGAATCGATACAAATTGTTTTTTTTTGCTTTCTAATTGTTATATGTTATTTCACTCAAACATAACAAAAAATGTCAGAGTCCGAGTTCGTCTCTGAAAAAGATAAATCGTGAATAAGCAAGGGTTTTGTAAGTGAATGAGTATTTGATCATATGACAACACATACTGATTATCCGGGATATGTTGAAGAACCTAGTCTTTTATGAAGTTGATTTCAAGTTTAATATTTTTGTTTGAGCATGAAAAACAGGGTTTGACGCAGTGAGCTTGCTCCAATGTTGTCTCACCAGATGACTGGAGCTCTTGGAAGAGGAAACCATAGTTTAATAAGGATGGACTTAAACCAAATAACTCCGTCGAGATGTGAGCTAGTGCTCTATATTCTAAATTTGTATTTGACCTAGTAGCAACATGTTGTTGTTTTTATGATCAAAAGACAAGTAAGTCCACAAAGAACGTATTGTAGCCACCTAATGATTTTGTTTTATTAGAGGTTAAGGCTTGGTTTGCTATAAAGGTTGAGGAATCGTGTCCCAAATAAGAATCTTAACACTCTCTTTATATACTTTCGGTGAGTTTTAGTTGGAAACTGGTTCAATTGGCTAAGTTATTGACTACAAATGAAAATTCGGTCATGCATAGTAGGTATGAGCCGCACACACCTCTATATTTTGTAGGATTGAAAAAGAGGTCACCATCACTTATAGAGAGAGGTTGGTCAATAATCATAGGAGTGACGTAAGGCTTAGAGCTAGATAAACCTTCACAAATAAGTAAGTCCGTAATATAATTAGTTTGAGTTGGGTGAAAGCATGTTATGTCTTTGTACACTTCTATCCCAAGAGAAACAAGTGTTTGGATCCCATATCTTTCAGGGAAAATGTAAAATGTTGGCTTTAGACACATGTTTACAAGTGATCTATATTGTTTCATGTGGCGATTATGTCATTTACATACATTAAAAATAGTAAAATAAACTTTGAGTTATATAAAAGAATAGAAGAGTCGACCTTAGAGTTCATACCACGCGGTAGATAAAGTGTACTTGATTTTGTCATACCATATCCTAGGTGTGTGTCTGAGGCCACACAGAGCTTTGTATGATTTATACACATATGAAGCTTTTGTAAGATGTACAAAACCTTCAAGTTGTGTCATACATATATTTTCAGTTAGAACCTCATTAAGAAATATATTATTGATATCTAGTTGTCTTACATCCCAACATTTAGCTGTAGTAATTGTTGTGATGAGTCATATAGCATAAGCCTTGATCACAAGGATATAGGTTTCCGTAAATTCAATATCAAGGTTTGATGGAATATTTTAGAAAGAATAATGGAATTATGACGTTGTATAGATCCATCTTGATTTTATTTAAGTTTATAGATCTATTTACAACCAACAATATTTATATAAGGTGTCTAAAAGATGAGGGTCTTTCTCTGATTTTATTCCAGGGAACTAAATTCTTCATACATAGCTTGTGTCTACATAAGATCACTCGAAACCTTTGAAATTTTGGTAGGTTTTGTAGGCAAACTTAAAGAGGTAGTAGTACCACTAGTATAAATATAATTAAGGCAACGTATTGTAATATGGTTAGATTTTACGGTGATATTTTCAGTTTCAGTATCATGTGTATGATCTTGTGTAGCAGGTGATGATGAATGAATGAGTATATTTGGGTTTGGTAGTGTATTTTCAGAGGTCAATTGTTTTTTAGAAACATGTAAGGTTGTTAAATGAAAAAGTCTGAGTTTACTAACAAACACCTACCTCTTGTGAGCATGCTGTAACAGATAACCAAAAAGAAAGAGAATATTAACAAACAATTCATGATTTTTACTATGTAAGAAATTTATTGAAATGAGAACTCTAACTCATTAAAAATAACATTGAAATATATAGTTTAACATTATATCTTAGGCATTGATATAATTTATGAGTGTCATTATAGCCTAAAAACATATTTAATGGAATGATATTGAAAAATTTAAGGTGGATATGTTCTTAGGCAGGAAAATCAGGCACATACATATATTTTAAGAGCCAAATAACTAAGTGTTTTGTGATATAATAGTTCTCAGGTTGTAAGGTTATTTAGAATTACAGTAGGCAGTCTATTGATTATGAATACTGTTATAGGAAAAGTCTCAGTCCTATACTTGTAAGGTAGTTTGGCTTGTGTTATGAGGGTGAGACTCATTTCAACTATATGTTTATGTTTTTTAATCTTCTTCCATTTTGAGAAAAAGTATTGGAGCATAAGCTTCCAAGATGTTTTCCTGTATATTTAGTTGTTGAACAAAATCTTTAAATTCACCACCCTAATCATATTCCGTTATTTATTTTTTAATTTTTAACTATTTTTCAGCAAGTTTCTTAAATATTAATGCAAACATTGAGTGTTTCACTCTTTTAACTTCAAATGGTACACCTATATATATAGGTACGATCATCCATGAAATAAAACACAATCCCTGAGTGTCCATACCTTCTACAAATTTGATATGTAGGTTTGTTATGAGAAAATCTTCCTCATATGCCTCTAAAATCTTTATAGTTGTTTAGATTATTGTTTCTGCCTCTATATCTTATACATTATCCTCTAAAATAGCTACTAGTTTGGCCTGATATTATTTTGTGACCTTCCTTATGATTTTGTTTGCAATATAGTTTGTTAATACTAAACTTAGATTAGCTGTTGTAGTTTGTAGGCTATTGAGTTGCTATAGTATGCTTTCAAAAGTCACTAGAGCAGCTTGTACGTCTAGCCAATTAGTTACGTATTCATTAGCCAAAGTCACCACTTTTGCAATATACACTGGGTTTAACCATCAAGGACTTGAGTGGCTAAGTCATGTAGAGAGATTTTGTTACCAACTATGATGATGTTGTCATTTATATTGTTTATTTTGTTTAGATATTCTTATATAGTTTATATTCGTTTCATTTTTTCTTTAAAATACGTGATCCTTGACTTGTTGTCGTAATCTAGGAGCCTCGTGGATGTATATCACAACCCTTTAGATGTCTCTTATTGTATCAATTTAGAGACTATCTCAGTGTTCATGATGTTTTACAATCATCATAGTCGGAGTTGGTGTGTTACTTTCCATGTTCATATTATGGATTTTCAATTTTCTCAATTGTTTCACAATTTTTTTCGTGATCAGTTTTAGAACACGTGTTTTTTTATCATTAATGTAGCCTCCTAGCATGTTTCTTCTGACAGTTGGAAGAACCATGATCTTCCACAACAAGTAGTTGGGTTCGTCATACTCACTATTGTTGAAAGTGTTTATCTAGTTGTTTGACATTGGGTAGTAGCTCATAAGAGGTTCAATAACCATTTTTACAGCCTGTGAAACCTTAGCTGAGGATGAAAAAAACATTTGGACCATCCATAGAGAACAATCTACTTTGATACCAAGTGAGAACAAAAAGAAAATGTGTTTGAAAATTATTTTTCTTTTTCCTTTTAGTTTTTATATTACATTTCTATACATATTTATAGAATAAAGTGTAGGTTGTAACAACATTGGATTAAAAAAAAATACTATTTAATATTATTTATTATCATAAAATTCTAATACATTAAATTTTGAGTATTTAATTATAAGGTTGTTCAACTTATTTTTAATTGGGTTTTGATAATGAGAATCTATTCTAATGAAAAGACTTTTTTTTAATCAATGGAGTTTCTTAAACAAATCAGACCATCAATTTGTTGCACTAACTCTTTAATTAATTTTAAACGGCACAAATCTAGTTTTATTATTTTTTAATAAGATGGTAACTTTTTATTCTCTAATTCGATTGGTACCGATTTTCTTCTTCTTTGGTATTTTGATAGCTAAATATCAAGTTATGTTATTATTCACATTAGTTTTTTATCAATTTTTTCTATGTATATTATTTAATTTTTAGGTGTGATTACAAATATTTTTTTAAATAAAATTTGAAGTTTTGATTATATTCAACTAGTAAGAGATATTTTATTTGATATATTATAGATCAATTTTTTCCTATGTTTGTCATAAACTTTTAATATGTTTTCCTTCTGAATTTGTATACCAATTTGTTTTAATAAATAATACAAAAATAATTATCATCGTACTACTTATAAATTTAGAATACTATAATTATTTGTATACAAATAAAAATAAAATTATACATAAAATATTAGTCATTTGAATACTACTAAAATAATGCAATATATTATATGTTTGAATAAATACATACTTAATTAATGTAATAAATTTATTTTAGAAAAAAAGGAAACCTTCCAGAAAACTTCTAAAATCTATTGATGGTATATAATAATATAACCGAATGTTTTATACTAATATTAAAGTATATATTTATTCTAAAATACTTATACAGATAAACCAATGCTTATATACGGTGTCGATATTGAAACCAGATCCAAATATTGGAAAGATTATTGGTCTATGGCCCCTACAAAATTTAGGCCCCTACAAAAGCATAACAAATAATGATATTATAGAGGACCAAAGTGGTAATAGTAGAGTGATATTTTGGGGTTGGTTTTGACATCAAGAGAGAAAAATATAATGTCTTAATAATTATAGGACCATAGGATAGATTTTTTGTCTTCTATTCTTCTTTTGTTATTTTTCGATACGGACAAATAATAATAAATGAGACGGACAATCTTATTTCTCTTTCCTTATTATCACAATAAATTATACGTACGTACCATAAAAGAAAGTAGTGTCCAAATTTTACTACATTTTTTTTGAAACATTTTGTTTTTACTTCTATGTTTATCGACTCCATATATTTATTTTAACAGCATTTTGAATTATTATTTTGTTTTAATAACACATTTATTTTATAAAAAAGCAAAAAAATTAAAATTTAAAAAGAAAGGTAAACCAAAACCTCTCGATCAAATAAAATAAACAATTATTAAAAATTTAATTATTCAAATATAAACGAAATTGGATCTTTACTCTTCACCAGGCTAATAAAATAAATTTAAAAGCTCATTTATGATTATAGTTTAAAAAATTATTAAATTAATATCAATAATCATTTTAAAATTTTAATATAAACCTATTAAAATAAAACAACAAACAAAGCTAAGAGACTGCCAAATCTAATATAAAAAACATTTTTTTAGTTGGTAAATAAAACAAACAAAGATATACAAAGAATGTTCCAAAAAATCTTAGGTTACATGGGTTTTGACCCAAAATCTCGACCTTATAAAATTTAATCATAATTGATAATGATATTTAAATAAATGTTTTAGCAATAGTAAATTTCCGTGTTCAAAAGTTTTAACCCAAAAAAACAAAAGATTGAGTTTTAATTCGGGAAGGATTGAAGTTTTGAAGCTATAATGGATCTGAAAAACATAGCTATAGTGTTTCAAAATAAAAATAACTATAGTGTTCAAAATTTAATATAAAACTTATTCTCACAAATTTTATTTTTTAATTAATAAATAAAGTTTTTTTTTATAATTTAGTTTGTCCTGAAAGAGATAGACAAGTTGGTGGAGTAAGACATGTTTGTAACCAAAGGTCATATACAATCAACAATTAATTCTTGGAAATATTATTATATGAGTCCAATATCTTGTATCATAGCTCCATACTCAGACGAAACGTGATGTGAATGAAATTCTTGGATGTCGAAGATGATGAACCATCAGTCATGCTCATCAAGAGGAGTGATTTGATTGGACTGTATTAAGACGCTGTAACTTGATTGAAGTAACGCTAAAGAACTTCTAGGATGCTCTAATAAGAGTGAGCATATGCATTTATTGTAAAGCTTTATGATTGAGACATGAATCTTGACACAACCTAATTAGAGTGAGATATGAATGCTGATACAACCTAATTAGAGTGAGCAGATGTAAGTCAATTGACGAGAGGTGAAAGTGGTAGAATTTGTTAGGTGCAACCAAATTTTCACATCGGATAAGCATGAGAAGAATCAACGGTAAATATGTAAGAACATACTCAACTAGTATGAAGTCTATTTTTATTTTACATAATTCTATGATAAATATTAAATACTATAAATGTTACTAACCCATATATAAACTTTGGATTATTCAAAACATATGTTCGATAAATAAGAATAAAAATAAATATTTTATCATTATTTAATTTCAATAAATATTTATTATTTTCTTAATTAATAAAAAACTCATAATTAATTTTTTTAAATATTTTTAAATAAATAAATAACATTTAAAGTTATGATAGAATTTTTTTAAATATCCTGACTTCAAATGTACCTATCTAGTTTCTTAGTTTCACCACTCTATCTATCTATCTATATATATATATATATAAATGACCTCCTTAAACCTAAAGAGAACAGCTAAATTCATGGTTACAACTATTTATGGACAAACATCTCGAGAGCGATAGATCGTGAAAGTAACTTGTTACTTATTACATCTACTTCTTTCGTTTTCATAGTTCCCTTTCCTCTAAGTCATTCAATTATTATACGGTATTTTAAATAAAATAGATAATAGAAAAATAAGTAATAATGAAGTAAATAATATATTTATAATATTGACTAATTTGTATATAATTAGTTGCATTAATCAGCTTACAAAAACCCTAATTAAGCTTTTGTTGTGCGTGACGTGGACAGACGAGAGCCACAGGAGAGACACGTGTATTCTTGATTAAGTTAAGTACTCCCTAATTTTAAAATTAGATAACAATTTGGGCACTAACCCCGATCCCAAGAAAGAATCTTGAATAGAAATGTACTATTAAGAAAATAAATTATTTAATCATGTATTTTGACTCCCATTATTAGCAAGTGGGGATTTGCTTACTATATTTAGATTGGATTTAAGCGTAGATTTTCCGACCAAAATCGAGACTAGTGTCTTTTTAAAAAGGGTTTTGCATTTATAATTATTTAAGTTCCGTATTCCTCCTTGGGTATTAGTGTCACAACAGATATACATCGCTCGTCTTCGATAGGGAAGCCGAGTTGGTTGAGTATAACATTCTTATGATCAAAAGGTCATGAGTTCGAGTCCTTTTACATACGCTTTCACGGCGGAATCTGTCCCTTTGTATGGTTTACCTTCTGGCGTTGGTTTGCAGCCTATCGCGTCAGACTGAGAGTTTGCCCTGTGTGCACTCATTGCACTATGAGTAGCGGCTGCGGGTTCCCGAAAAAAAACAAACAGATATACATCAACATCATGATTCAATTAAATATATATATATATATATATATATATATAGAAAGTATTTTTTATTCTCACGATATAATAATATAATTATTTTATGTATTGTATTTTTATATACCCACTATCTAGTAAAGTGGCTTATACTTTGTGAATAAACTAGACTTATTGAAAATTAATACGTGTTTTGACGACGATTCTGTTGAATTATTAAAGCTGAGTTGGTGTATTATTTGTATTAGGGGATACCATTTGTTGAAGGGGACGTTGCCTATTTGAAACACAAAAATCTTTCATATGATTATTTAGAATTTTAGAAAGAGTTTCATCATTTGAAATATTGAATGTTATTTTAATTTGAAGTTCAAAGTTATAAAATCCAACATTTATTAATGTGTGGTCGAAAATCATAAACAGTAAATCGATTTATCCTATGAATTATTAGTTATGATTTAAGTGTTGAGATTTACACTTTTTTTTTGTCCAAATTCAATATTGTTATTATATTTCGACCCATAACGTGTTTTCACCTATATTTCTATTTCAATTAACTATTTAATTTAATTAAGTCGATTATTTTTAATTTGGACTATCTTAACAAAATGACATATACACATATTTAGCATGCCGATTTAAATTATTATCGGTTCATAAATTTATTAAATAAATAAATTTCAACAGATCGCCACATACTACTCAAAAATACATATTCAACTCTAATGGGATCCTTAAATCCATTGTCAATGGTAAAACGGTACAATTATGTACATGAATGATAATAATAAAAGACTAAAGACATATTTCTCGTAACGTGAACAATAACATATGACAATAATCACATTAATATTACCAATCAATTACATAGGTCAGTTATGGTGTGTAGCCCAAGGGTAATATGGGTAGTTATCCTACATATATATATACTCTTAAATGGTTCATATATTTGTGATCCAATATAGTACATATATTAAAACATATTTCCAAGCGCACGCGCACGCACGCGCACGCACACACACACAAGCACACACACGCAGGCATTCGCATGCGCACACGCGCGCCCCCTCCTCCCACACACATATATAAACCTCAATATGCACAATTTTACAAAATATAACATAAGACCTATTACAAAATCTCCCACTGAAACAAACAATCCTCTAAATTAACTACATATATACTAATGGTATGTCCTTGGAAAACCTTAGGCAAAACCATATTCGTTAAATGATTTGCTTTCATGGAGTGTGTGCTAATGCGATTTACACTTATCTAACTCATATGAACTCTTTCTTTAACAAACATGGACTTATGTTTATGTATATGGATTTAGACAAGCTCATGTTATTGTTTGAGTACTGCACCGCATAATTTTTATTATATTACAACCTCCTGAGATCTTTTTCCATTGTACAATGTGAAATCCGGAAGCAAAATTATGTAGCTATAATTCCTGGTTTGATGCCTCAAAGAATGCAATAAATTCTGTTCCTGTAGTAGACAATATAGTACGTGTTTACTTTACACTTTTCCACGATATTGCACCTCCAACCAATAATAATATGTTTCTTGATGTGTTTTTTAGTGTGTCTAGGTATCCACCAAAATCCGAGTTGAAATACCTAATGATATCTAGTTTATCTGACTTCCCATATGTCAATATGTGCCCCTTTATTCCTTGCAGATAACTCCATACCCTTTTAACTACGTTTTAGTGATCCATGCTCGGGTTACTAACATATCTCCCCAATATATTTACGAAAAAAGCAATGTCCAACCTAGTACAAAGTTGAGCTCACATTAAATTTCCAACTGGTGAAATATATGTGACTGCTTTCATTGCCTTAGCAAGTTTTGTTTTAGGATATTAACCCAGACTAAGTCTGTCAATAGTTGTTATAGGGTACTTAGAGATTTATAATCTGCCAATCCGTAACGTTGTAACACATTTTCAATAAATGCTTTTTGTGATAATCCAAGAATACCACGAGAGCCATCCCAATATATTTGGATTCCTAATACAAAATTGGCATCACCGAGATCCTTCATATCAAACTTGTTAGATAAAAATCTCTTTGTAGTGTGTAACAATTCCTTATTGTTCGAGGTAAGAAATATGTCATCCTCATATAATATAATAAATATGAAATTACTCTCGCTGAATTTGTGATACACACAATCTTCAGCCGAATTGATTTCAAAGTCATAAGAGAGTATCACCTTAAAGAATTTGTGGTACCATTAATGAGAGACATGTTTGATCCCATAAATTAAATTTTTAAGCATGCAAATAAGATCTTTTGAGTTGTTTTTTTACAAAGTTTTCTGGTTTTACCATATAGATTATTTTCTCAATATCACCATTGAGAAAAACGGTGTTATCATCATTATGTTGGAGCTCAAGGTGAAGTATAATCCCTTCATGCTGGAGTATAACCTTTTGCTACAAGATGCGCTTTATGTCTTTCCATAATACCCAAGGAATCACATTTGGTATCGTAAATCAGCTTACAACTAATTGCTTCATTCATTTTCGGGTAATAAACAAGATCTCATATCGTATTTTTATGACGAGGGATCATATATAGTTTCAGCACATGACTTATCATGCTCTTGAATATATACTATAAATTCTAGACATATAATACTCTTTCTTTTTGTGGACCTTCTTGAAGGCAATATTTCTTCTTGTTGCACTTCTTAAGGAGGTAGATTTTGATCATCATGAACGATGTCATTTTGATCTTCTTGTAAAAGATTACCTTGAGTTTCCTTTTGTTTTTCTGTACCATATACGTATCGTGGTTAGAACCTTTTAATGGAACATTAATGTTAATTTAAGGATTAAGTTGTTCTAATGGGGCCAAAAAGGTTTACATTAAAGACCAATCTTCTAATACATGAGTATCATCGTTAAAAACTTTATGAATCTCTAAAGATTCTACCAAAAAATTGATATTAATTCCCTTATTTCCCCCCAAACTCAACATCCTCGAGAAATGTTTTCGTTCCCGTTTCAAATATAGTACCAATGAGAGAATCATAAAACTTAAACCCCCTAGTGTGTTTAGAATAACTTATGAAGAAGTAACTGACTGTTTTTGGGTCTAGTTTATTTTCCTGAGGTTTGTAAGGCCTTCCATTAGTTGGAAAACCCCACAAATGCATATGCTTTAAATTGGGTCTACGTCCGTTCTAAAGCTCATATAGGGTCTTAACAGTAGTCTTAGTGGGTAATCTGTTGAGTATATAAGCGACACATTTGATGGATTCCCTCTAGAGAGATAGTGGAAGATGATTGACTTATCATGCTTCTTGATGATGATACAGATAAATAAGGAGTATGAATAATTACTTTATAATATATAAAATAATTATTTTATAATGTATGAGGAATATTTGGTATAAAATGTGAATATAAAGGATTAGATGTGTAATTTGTGAGAACTATTTATTTACTAAGTGGTAAAATGGGGTGAAGTGTCCACGTAATAAGACAAATCCACTATATGTAACCACCTCACCTATAAATATGTGTACTTATCTTGGGAATGAGATGATTTTTCACTTTTGACTTTTGACTACTCTCTCTCTAATTTTTTTGAGTAACTTTTACTCTCTAGAAGTATTATTAATTAAAGCATAAATATCTTTAAACCTCTTTTCCCCCTCAAAATTACTTAGACCTATCATTGGCGACAACAATGGGAGGTAGTGATTGGTACCTAGATTTGAAATCTGAAACCAAAGAAGCAAATGCTCGGATAACTAGACACTCAATCTTCACTAAATAGATAACAATAATTTTTTTTCAAGTTCTTCGAATATCAACAATAATTTTAAACGTTGTCGAATAAATGAAATTAAATTGTTGGATTTACAGTACTATCAAATAATTTCCCATTATTAGACATTTAATTATATATCATTCCTTTATTTAGATGTGTGAGTATGTATGGTATTAGTTAATAACTAGGACATTTAGCTATTAGGTTTAATATTCAACTATTATAAAAAAATGTTAATTAACCAATAAACACCAAACATCAAAACTATTTACCAATAACCATCAAAGGTTTGATAAAGTACGGATAACTGCCTGTTTTTAAAACTAAAGTACCGGTAACCAACCTGGACTTTATGTTAATACTAATATAGCTTTAACTGTTATTTTTAAATGTCATACCTTTCAAACTATAGCTAAAAAATCCGAAAATACCATTTTATGTTTTTAAGACGAACAAAAACTAGATATATTACTTTTTTTTTAAATATTATTTTTTTGGTTGTATAATTAGGTTGCGAACTAAGTTTGTAAAATATGTTGCGAATATAAGAAGAAAATGGTTGCCTAAATAGGACTTTTGGTTACGAATTAAGTTTGATTTTATGAAAAAACAAAATGGAACTTATTTTTGTCAAAATAAGTTATAATGGGGTGTGAAACAACTAACATCTTTATAATTGCGAATATATGTGCATTTTTGTGTTGATTTGTTTTGATAGAAAAGTTAAATGTCTTATGGGTGCAAAAATACGTGTAATTTGGTCACGAAAAAACAAATGGGTCTCAGCTACATAATTATGTGTAAATGTGTTACGAAAATAAGAAAAAAACGTTATGTAAATAGGACTTTTGGTTGCGAAATAAGTCTGGTTATGTGAAAAAACAAAATACAAGTTATATTTGAACTGTATTTTATCAATTTATACATATAGTTGTCACGTTAATTAATCAACTATTTCAGCTGCCACATGAGATAATTAAACATTTTCCTTTCATCAAACTTATAGCTTAATGACAGTTAGTTGTTGTAAAAGTTAAAAAAAACAAAAAACTTAAACATTTAGGTGTCTATTTACCTATTTGTAATCCTAATAATTGGTATGCCAAATGTATTATATGCATGTTTATTTATTTACATATTTAATTTTCATTGATTTATCAGTTGTTTATTTATTTATCAAGCTATATGTATATGTATTAATATGTCACGTTATGCATTAAGCGATTATTAACCACAAACACTTAGTTGTGTACACTTAGTTGTGTATTCAACTACTAGTTCAAGTATTTATCTAAACAGTCTCTGATATATATATATATATATATATATATATATATATATAATTTAGTTATTAGATAATAACTATTTAATCTTTAAATAATAATAAAATATGGAACCAATACACACGTTTAGTTGTTGGCAAAATAATTCACTTATGAACTTGACAGTTCAATATTTTAATTACAAAACTTCAACGTACAGGTTAAATAAAGAACAATAAATACTTAAATGTTAATATAATCCCAAATATTTAGTTGCTACCATTTATCTGTTAATTGAACATTAGAGGTAACATAAAATAATATTAAATCCTAAAAAAATCATAAACAAACTTTATTCATTACCAAAAAAATGAACTTTAATTTTTTTTATATAATATAACAAAATTATAAATCAATTAACGCCAACACCTACAATGTTTCATTTTTTGACTATTATAGTAACCAAGTTTTCTACCTTAAACACAATTAATTAATTTCTTAACCACTTCTCCTTTCAATATATTTAGTTGCGTTCGCATACCAGCTTGGACTTTGCAATTGGACGAAGTACATTACTAAAGGTCGTCAACGATGAATGACTAAATTGGTTGAATATTGATTGCATAAAATTGTTTATGAGTATTTGCAAAGTAAAACTTATTAAAAATATTACAAGGGTTAACCTGGATGTGTTGCAAAACACAAGCTCCATGAGAACAATGAAAGAAACTATACTGCCAAATCCCATAAGAACGCAAACAATTTTCAATGTCAACTACACATCTTGGTTCTAATAATACCTCAAAGACAGTATTTGAAGAACGATGAACATCCCATATCATACCAATTTCATATACTTCATTCCATTTGTTTTAATTTTGAGACATAAAAATGAAGTCCACATCTCAGAACTACTCAAATGAATGAACATTTGGTCCATAAGCTTAAGCTTAATAAGTAAACTCTAAGAATCCATTTGTAAAATTTAATTTGAGTGTGTATATACTCAATAACAAAGGATGTGATCTCATCGTATATATTACCTATAATATAGTCATTTGGAAAGTATTTAGCAAGTAAATTATCTAAAACTCTATAACAATCTTCCAACTACATTAACTAATGCATCAAAATCAGCCTTATAAGCTGTACTATTTGAAGCAAATTCACACTGCCATTCTTGTTTTTTTTAACAAAATCTTATAATTGATCAATCATTTAATCTTATCTCTAAGATTGTTGCAAATATAAAATATACAATAAGAATAAAGATAATTATAAGAAATACATGCATACAAACTTAATGATACATGTGTATCAATTAAAAATAAAGCTTATAATACGACCATTCAAATATGTATTTAGTAAATTCAGAACCTAGGTTAGTTATGCATATCTTCAGTATGAATAATATCAAAAAAGGTATGAAAAAATCTTATAAAAAATAAGAAAAACATTCAGTTGTAAAACACTATAAAAGTGACAATTAGTTGTAACTTCAAACATTTATGTCAACATCATTTTACCAAAATAAATTAATGTTAGCTTAAATATTGACATATTACCCAAAATAGACGTGATCATACATTTTAGTCATCATATTTATTTGTTTGTATATGTATTCAAATTGTAAACAATATATTTAGATGTCATAACAATAACCTATTAGACCCGACATTTAACCTTAAAATTATATATTTAGTTGTTCATTTATAAATTTAAATGCTAAATTAAATTGTTAGTTGACATTATAATCTGTCAGACATAACATTTTAATGTCAAATTTTATATTAAGTTACTAGTTTATGTATTCAAATTCAAATAAAAAATTAGATATGAGGACAATAACCTGAAATCCCAAACATTACCTATCATATTATTTATTTAGTTCTTAGAACAAACATTAATTTACATGTTAGACAAACAACGGTAATTAATTTAGTTATTTGAGAAAGAAATAATTTAGAATTTTTAACTATTTAAAAATAACAAAACATATACATTGATTCCCATCTTTCGAAGTGTAACAAGTAATTGGCCTTTATATTTATTTGTAAATAGATAGCATAAAAAACAACACGTGCTGATAATATTGGAAATTGCATAAACAAAAACAAAACCCAACAAACGATCGCATAAAGTAAATGTCTTATTAGATCAAACTTTAAAACTAGTTGAAACCCATGATACAAATTCTTAATATGATCAAAGTACTTACTCAAATTACTCTACGACAATGCAACATACCCAAAACTTCATTTAGCCTTATCAATACCATTTTTTGGCAATTGGTAAATAATAAAAAATCTATATCCAACCTTAAAAGGATTAATATTATCTGAAAGGTTTGTTGAAGGTTTCAACTTCAACTCTTTAAATTTTTAAGTAGAAATAACATCAGATAACAAATTACCATTACTATTTTAGTTAAAACCATCACCACATATGTCACGATCTGCATATTTTCTCATGTACATATAACTATTAAAAGCCTCTTCAATTGTATGGATATTCATATAACAACTCGTACTAGCTTTCAATTTACATACAAAAACAATATATTCTTTACGATTACAAACACACACAAAATTCCAACTTCAGCAGTAAAAATATGAAGAGCACGAAAAAACTCTGCAACATTATCATAAAATATTTTCCCAACACCAATTACATAATTATCCCAACATGAAGTAGCAAAGTCCCTATATATATCATATTTAACTAAATATCACCTTATTTTCAATATTATCAACAAATGTCAAGTTTGTATCACTCTATGCATCAATACATACCATACTTGAAGCTTTACTTATACGATATAACAACCCCACACTATTTTAAGCAAACAATTCCATACTATTGCAGGTAGATCAGTTAACAAATACAAGCATATTAGAGACATCTGACAGATTCACTGGTAAGAAATTCTTAACTTTTCCTATAAAATATGATAGATTCAGATAGAAAATATCCTAAACAGTGCATCTACTTACATCATACTCACAAAAAGAGTTGGAATTTGTAAAACTAGATATAAGAGAAATGATAGATTCTAACCCATATTTAAAAATGACTCTGTTATAAATGAGTCCATGTTAATATGAGAACAATCAAAAGAGAATAAAATTTAAAAGGATCAAACAACTGCTCATTTTGGACATGTACAACATTTAGTTGTGACTCTAGTTAGAACAAGTTAACAACTAAATTTATTGTTATTATAAAACAATTATGATAAAAATGTGACTATATTTTTAAATACTTGTAAATAGTAATCGAGTTATTATAGTTTAAGCAACTAATCATTATAAAAACCATAATTTTTTCATAATAAAGACTAAGTAATTATATAGTATTTAGCTCTTATTTGTCGTTGTAAACAACTAAATCATTGTATTGTAGTAAAAAATATTTTAGTTTAGCCTGTATTCAAGTTTCTTCTATATAAAAGCTATATACATATATACATTTAGTTTTTAGTTCATTTACTTAGACCAATGTAAATCTAAATCATTTTATAAACCAATATAACAATAATTTGAATAAATATTTTAGTATAACAACTAAATATTTATTAATATATAATTGTTATAATTAAACCAACATATTTAAACATTTGGTTTTTATATATTTTTTTAAATAGTTAAATAATTGTATAAAGTAATTTTTGGTATAAATTAACAAAAATCATAAATTCGTATAACAAAACAACAACAAAATCTGTAATTTATTTTATAGCTACTAATTAAATTAAAACTTGGATTCATAACTACTAAACAACATAAAAATATTGATAACCAATGTGAGTTAAAAAGCTTAAACAAAATCTATTTTCAAGCTGAATTAATTCAATTCGAATATATACTTCAAATTAAAAATTGAAAGAAAGAACATGAATAACATGAGATACAATCCGTGAATTACAAAAACAAATATTAATTTAAAAAAAATTAGAAAGATAATTGGAAAAAAATAAGAAAATATAATAATAAAAAATAAATGTTACATTAGATTTTAGAATAAAATGGTGACTTCGACAAAACAAAATCTACATGAATGGTGTATTACAAACAGTGGACGATAAATTTACATTTATTTAAGCTGAATAATAATTGTTTTTGTTAGCAGATCACACAAATATTTTCATTAACGATCTGGTTGTAATTGTTTTTGTACATAATAATTATAGAGATACTCGTGTCAAGCATGATGCACCTAAATTCAACTCTTGAGATCTCGATGCTGATGACTACAACATATTCATGTAGCTTCATATATGATGCTCTCTTGATTTTTCTTATATTGAAGTGCGCCTCACATATTTATGAATATTTATCTCAACAATAAGGTACTAAATATCTTTCTTTAAGGCATGGTAGCTTCATATATGATGATCATTATCGTTGTGATACTTACATAACTTATTTAAGTTTCAAGACTTCTTTAGACCACATATCCTCTATGTCTTTCAGAATATAGAACTTGACTATGTATTCGACGATTTCAGTTTACTAAGTACTTAAACCCCTAGGATTGCAAGACTTTTGACCTTTAACGGGTCGTCGATCTTCTGTTCTAAAATTCATATTCTGAAAAGAAACATGTTATTGAGAAGGTTTTGGTAATAAATGTACATGATTAGACCTGAGCCATGTGGCCATTATTTGATTGGAAGTAGGTTGGGTTATATGACGTATATGAATTCGCTCATCCTAAATTTTATGCATTCAATGTCACCTGCTTGTATTGGATAACATAATCTGTGTCTCCACACATTATCTTACTTTCGGTAAACTAATATCGGGATCCCGTTGGTAAATATGACACCATATTAGAGCGCTACCTCAAAACATCATGGTGAATGCTCGATGTAACAACTTATTGTCTTCATAAAACCCGAGAATCATGTTTAAAAACTAATATGTGTGATTATTAGGATCTCTTATCCCATTTTAATTTTCCATATAAATTAATCAAATTTCTGTGGTAAACTACCTGTTAGTATCTCCGGTGCCAACAACGATACTGCTAGACGATACCTTAAATTACACTTCCATTGCCCGAGTTGTTTGGTTATTACGGGTCACATATAGCCTATGAAGAATTCTCTATAAATAAGAATAAAGTTAATAATACTATGAGATCACGTAGTCTGACCTTCTAACTCCGATGATGGGCTCGATTTTTAAAAAACTTGATTTTCCATGATGGCTTACATGAGATAAGTGAAGCCGAGAGAGGATTCTCCCATGAGCGATGCTCTCTGTGTTCGTTGCGTGGTGAGCAAACGTCCGGTGGTCGGTAATAACAGACTATTGATTTAAATGAAGGAAGATCATCTCATTTTCTTACGTGGTTCTTATCGTAAGGAAGGTTGAATTCTGATCGCGATCTTGGTCGGTATTTGATACCGACACCAAATCCTATATGTATCAATTTTTTTACAATGAAAGATAAACCACCTAATGACCAAAACCTCTCCCTCGACCTTTAATGCATATCACGAACCTATTATTTGAGAAGAACGATAAATTTTGCTCTAAAGGGCGTATCAACATCTGATTCATCATTAAATGAAGTTCGAGTGACTGTAGCGGTAGGATGTTATGATATGCTTATACGAATGAGATTTTACGATGCGAAAATAACATTTTGCGTGGTACTTGTTATGGTTTGCGTTGCGGTAGTGGGTAGGGTTTGCATTACGAAGGCTGTAATAAGGTTTTGCTTGGTGACGACGACCTTTGTCAGAATTTGCATGGCGACAGTGATTGTGAGGATTCATTGGTTCCAACATGGTGACAATCGCATATTTATTTTTCAATCATGGTCAAGAAGAGTTTTGATTTAGTTTTTGAAGAAAAAATCTTATGAACACCTTATGGTTTCCGCATCCGGTGAAAATTAACGTGGTTAGATTATATTCAGGATTAAGAGTAGATTATGCACAAAAATTGTTTGTGTTTTAGGTTAGATCCTATGTAGAAATTGTAGCATGTGACCATAAATGATAGTATCTAATAAATTATTTTAAACGGAGAATATAGAGGGTTTTAGACTATGACGTATCTTAATAAATAATATTGTCCAAGTGCGTAATCATGCAAACATAATGATCTTCTCATATGAAGTTCTATTAATTGATTATGCTAAATACATAATACTACACAAGATTATATTTATTATATGAGTAAATAGTCATAATATCACATGTTAACTGCGGGTTACAGTTGTTTGCTGCCCAATCACGTCTCGAACCTATTATAAACAAATGTTAGGTCATAGTCCATACAAAAGTGTATGTATGAACTTTTTTATAATACCAGGCCTCACGTAAAATATATATCGAGCTCAATACATACTCGGGTTGAAGCATGGTACTAATCTAGTCTGTCCCAATAAAGACGAAAGAATATTAATTTTATGTTATACCATTAAATAATTTTTTAACTATTATCAACATAGGTATAAAAGTCTAGAATTAAGTAAACCTAACCATAAAATTGGCAATGAAATATATTGTGACTCACTAATATATTTGACTAATATATTTTTAGAATTAGATAAACATAATGATAAAATTAGTACCTCAATCTATCACTATCACGAGATATTTAATGCATTCTTCTTTAATTTTAATTATAATAAAATAATTTTTAAAATGAAGACATTTTTGTTAAATGTAATTATTATAAATCATGTTGAAGATGGATAAATTTTTTTAATATTTTGATTCAAAATAGATTTAAATTTATGATATATTTATTCTAAAAATAAATTATATATCTAACTAAATTTTATTTTGTTTATATATTTATTATATTATTGACTTTTATTACATATTTTTATTATTTTATTGTTTATTTATTTTAAAATAATTATATAAGTGGAGGTTATGTTTTTTAATCATGTTTTTAATAAATTACTAGCTTCGTTTTCATCAAATAATTTTTTTACCATAAAGTGTAATACTATTGATAAAGGGGGATTCCCCAAATAAGTACGAGCACGAGTAAGAGGATAAAAAATTTGGATCAGGGTAAGAAATGAAGAAAAGGACAAGTTCTATAGCGTTGACGAGCTCAAAGCAGATCGAGCTCGGACACAAGTGCAGCGTTGATGAGCTCAAAGGGAGAGCGAGCTTAGGGGAAGAATCAATCAACTACATCAAGGACACGATGAACATATGATCAAGGTCGAGTGCGGACTTAAAGAAGATAAACTGAGCATTTGTTTATTGAGCTCAAGCTCTGCATCATTAGACTGGCCCAGCTTGCCCTAAAGTGTGGATTAGACTGAGCGGTTTCTTAACCAATGTAATGTAACACACGTTTTGACTCTTAAGTCAAACCGTTTTAGTTATTTGTTCCACAATTATACGGATAATGAGGTTAATGGGTTAGTGACGCTTAAAACACGAACCTATGTAACTGCCCACTATTTTTTACATTATAAATAGGGAGGACCTATCTGTTAATAAATGGATCTTTTTTCGGCTTATCTCTTTCTTGGCTAAAATTCGAAAGACTATACTGTGGTAGAACTTGTTATTCCCGTAACAAATTTGGTGCCGTCTGTGGGAATTTGTTAACCAATCACCATGGTAGTCATAAGGTCAGGAATCGAGAGAGACAACCATGAAACTAGCGAAACAACAACACACCAGAGAAGAACTGTAAGTCAACCAGCAGGTCGAGGCGTCCTACATTCCGGTCCTGTAACTCCTAAAGAGGGAAATCCCACGACATCCCAAACGGCAGTGGTGACAAAGGGACCACCGATTTGGCCTGCGGTCGTTTCCAGGCAAGAGGTGAATCTTCATCAGCCGGTGGATGCATCAGGGGCTCGCAGAACTGCGGAAGTCATGCCGGCAGGTGACTCGGTGGTCCTCCAACTAGAACAAAGAATCCAAAATCTCTAGGAGGAGAAGTTGAAAATAGCGTTTGAGTAAGACGCAAAAGAACAAGCCATGCACGCCACAATGGCGGGAATGAACGTCGCTATTCATGCTCTGACCGCTAAGATCAAGGGAACGAGCAAGACCCATCAACCGTCTGGACCAGAGGCGAGCAAAGTTAAAAAAACAGATCGCTCGTCCAAACGAGATGACAAGCAGGAAGGTGAAGGCGAGAGCGAGGGTAAGAATCGTAGCAGAGAACTGCATGACAAGGTGAAGCAGATGTTAACCAAGCGAGCTCAGGAGAATGAGAACCTCCGCTACAATCATATCCGCCCGAAGTTATCGACTTACATACTGAAGGAATCACCATTCTCTGAGAAACTTCTAGAAGCTCAGCTCCCCAGGAAGTTTGACCCATTCAGGATGGAAGCATATGATGGAACGGGGGATCCAGAGAGGCTTTTGGAGAAGTTCAGAAACGTGATGATAACTTTCAACCCCGATGATGCGATGTTACGCCGAGCATTATCTATGACCCTCAAAGGTAATGCCATGGACTGGTTCAGTAGCTTACCAAAAGGATCCATCTATGACTTTACCGGACTGTGGAAAGCATTCAGGAAAGGTTTGTTGGCAACAAGGAACTTAAGCGCGAGTGGGACTCAATCATGGACCTTTATCAGGACCGAGGTGAGTCTCTTAAAAGTTATGTTAGACGATTTGTTCAAGCTATGAATACTTTGCCAGATTTGGCCAAAAATATGGCGGTGGCCTCCTTGAAATGAGGGCTCGACCGAAAAGGGGAGCTGTATTCAGATCTCATCAAGTTCCCAACTGAGAACATGAGGGACCTTCTCGCTAGAGCAGATACCTTTATCAGGGTCGATGATGCCAGAAGAGGAGGGTCACGTGAACGACGCGAGTCAGATTCCAAAGAGGGCAGAACATAACAAAAAAGGATTGAGAAGCAACCAAGGAGGGATTATAACCGAAGACCTCAGCAGATCTAACAACCGAATACACGTTTTACCCCGTTAACTGAGGCCATCTCAGTGATTTATGATCGAAAAGGGCGTACGAGGTACGAAGCTCCGCGCACAATGAGCGCACCAGGGTTTAAACGATCTAATCGGCATTAGTGCGCATATCATCATGATCATGGACATTCAACGGATGAGTGTTGGAAATTTAGAGAAGAGATTAAGTGCCTGATAGACAATGGTGAGCTGATCCAGTATATCAAACGATCTCAACCGGATCGACGCGAGGAAGTTCGTTTTCCAAACACTGACAAATCGGCCACTAGAGAAGAGCCAGATGCAAACAAGCAACAATGGCTACTGACCACATCAGGGGGAAATACAGTTGCAAGTCAAGGGTCTACTCAAAACAAACGAGCTAATCATGAGTTCGACATGTATGGGATTAATGGAAATTCTTATCGAAACTATAGGGACCCAGTATCCGAATGTGATGATGACCTCAAATGTGTTAGTTTACCGCATAAAGACGCTTTGACTATTCACTTAGACATTGGAGGGGTAATAGTAACCCGAGTACTGGTTGGTGGAGGAAGCTCGGCGAATATTATTTCCAAAAACAGCTTTGATCGTATGCAGAACGTGCCACCATATCGACTTACTTAACGAACATTGGTCGGCTACGAAGGAAAATCCTCTCAATGTGTTGGGGAGGTGGAGCTGTTAGTAAAGGTTGGTCACAGAGCTACGAATAAGAAACTAAAAACTCTGTTCTTAAATTCTAACGCGCCGAGCCTTTACCATGCGATTATCGGACGACCATGGCTGCATAGGATGGAAGCGACGGCGTGTAAATTTCGACAATGCATCAAACATCCGGTAGGCATCTCGGTAGGAACAATACGGGGCAGCCAGAAGACTGCGCGAACATGCTATGCAATCGCATCAGACCCGTCCAAACCTATCCAATAGTAATTAAATGACGAGGGAGACGTTACACCATCAACTTTAGATATCACCTCGCCAGATCGAGTGGATTATCCACGCTACTACATATACTACAACAGTGGATACAATCATAGCTGACAATAGAATGCTTCAATTGGGAAATGAGATGTCTCGGGATTCAAATATATGTTTCATATCTTTATTAGCAAAACATTTAGATGTGTTTGCTTTGGAGGCAACTGATGTTTAGGGAGTAAGCCCTACGATCATAAGCCATGAATTGGCTATCAACCCTTGTGCCAAACCCGTACGACGGAAACGCAGGGCATTTTCAGCTGAGAAGCAGGATGCTATATAGGCTGAGGTAAACAAGTTAAGCCGGATGGGGCATATCCGAAAAGTAAGGTACCCCGTCTAGATAACCAACCCGGTTCGAGTAAAAAAGAAGAACGTGCAGTGGAGATTGTGCGTGGATTTTACCGATTTGAAGCAGACATGCCCCAATGATGCTT
Source organism: Limnanthes douglasii subsp. nivea (assembly GCA_036936605.1). NCBI lineage: Eukaryota > Viridiplantae > Streptophyta > Magnoliopsida > Brassicales > Limnanthaceae > Limnanthes > Limnanthes douglasii. Next base: position 241,731,315 of record JAUPFV010000003.1, on the reverse strand, counting down.
TCCCGTTACCAAGGATAGATGAGTTGGTCGATTTGGCCTCGGGTTACAAATTTCTATCCTTTATAGATGCATACTCGGGGTATAATCAGATCCGCATGCACCCATCCGATCAGGAACACACAACCTTTCATACCGAGCGGGGTCTCTATTGTTATACAGTTATGCCTTTTGGGTTGAAGAATGCAAGATCGACATATCAACGACTGATAAATCACATCTTCCAAGATCACTTTGGGCAACATTTGGAGGCATATATTGACGATATGATCATTAAAACCCATGAAGAAGCGCAACACCTCAATACGTTACAGGTCGTTTTTTATTTATTATGCAAATTTAATCTTAAGCTTAATCTGGATAAGTGTTCGTTTGGTGTTGCTAAAGGCAAGTTTTTGGGCTATGTTGTAATTCAACAAGGTATTGAGGCATATCATGTCCAACTAAACGCGATTCTACAGATGGAACCACCAAAGAATGTTAGAGAAGTGCAGTGTCTTACATGAAGGTTAGCAGCCCTTTCGAGGTTTATCTCTCGTGCATCAAACAAGACTCATCACTTTTTTGAAATATTGCGGGAAGTTTTCCTGGACAGAAGAGTGTGACAAAGCTCTCGTCAAGCTCAAGAATTACCTCACATCCCCTGCGATTCTGTCTGCTCCTACTCCTGAAGAGCCCCTATTTATATATTTGGCAGTATCATCCTTTGCTGTTAGTTCGGTTCTCGTGCGCGATCAGAAAGGGAAACAACGCCCGATATATTACACGAGAAAAATGCTAACATATGCGGAGACGAGATATCTAAACCTTGAAAAAATCGCTTTGAGTTTGGTTGTTGCACCTCGACAAATGAGACGGTATTTCCAAGGGTATCTAATTACGGTGCGAACAACATTTCCTCTACAAACAGTATTGCACAAGCCCGATATTTCTGGCAGGTTAACCAAATGGAGCATCGAGCTCGGCGAGTATGACATCTGTTTTGAGCCGCGCATAGCTATAAAGGGACAAGCAGTTGCAGAGTTCTTAGCAGAGTTCAGCTCATACAGAGAAGAACATATTAAGATAAATGATAGACAAACAATTGAGTTCGATCAATGGATCATTGAGGTTGATGGTACGTCTTCTACATCAGGAGGGGGCGCAAGCATTCTACTCCAAACTCCAAGCGGAGAGGAGGTCAAACAAGCTGTACGCTTTAATTTTCTGGTAACAAACAAAACTGCAGAATATGAGGCCGCCCTTTGTGGCATGAAGCTTGCTTTGATATGTGGAGCTCAAAGCATCAATATCAGATATAACTCTCAGTTGGTGGTTAATCAGGCACAAGGTATTTATGATGTCAGGCAAGATGGGATCAAGGAGTATCTTGTGATACTCAAGGAGTACGAGTCTAAGTTCACTAGCGTTCTTTATAAGCAGATCCCACGAAGGGATAATTCGACAGCTGACACTTTAGCTAAGGCCGCAGCTTCAGGAGAGCATCCTACAATTTTAATCCAGCAACTCCCCACGACAGAGCTCATATCAGCAGCTGCAACCGTCAATTCAATCACTAATAACGACGACTAGAGGACTCCATATTTTCAGTACTTTAACCAATGAACATTGCCCACAAGTAAAAATGAAGCTCACGCATCGCAGATTGGAGCAGCCAAATATTGTGTCCTCGACAATACCCTGTACAAGAAAAGTTCAACCCAACCTCTTCTCCGCTGCCTTGATCGCATTAAAGCCAGTTCGGTACTAGCTGATTTGCACTCATGAGAAGCAAGGGCTCATTGTGGACACCAAACACTGATTCACTATTTTCTCCTCGATGGGTACTATTGGTATGAGCTAGCAAGTGATGTTAAAAATCTAGTATTGCAATGTCATAAGTTTCAAGAGTATTCGTACACGCAGCATAGACTTAGCGAGCCCATGCAGAGCATCCCCGTCACATGTCTGTTTGATAAATGGGGAATAGATCTGGTGGGTCCTTTGCCAATGGCCACAGACAAACGACAGCTCCTTATTGTTGCAATAGATTACTTTTCAAAATGGGTTGAGGCTAAATCCCTGTTCAGAACACGCGCTCAGGAGGTATGTGATTTCATCCATAATCAAATTCTAACCCGATATGGAATTCCATAGATTATAATGACAGATAACGACCCACAATTCCAAAATTCAATCCTTACAAACTTCTGCAAACGATATGGGATTCGCCAACACTTTTCCACCCCTACTATCCTGAAGCAAACGGCCAGGTCAAAGTAACTAACAGAACACTACTAGAAGGGCTTACAAAAAAGTTGGAGGGAGCTAACGGTAAATGGCCGGACAAATTGGTAGAGGTCCTATGGGCGTACAGAACAACCCCTCGCTCCACAACAGGCGATACACCATTTGCTTTGGTATACGGTGCAGAGGCAGTTATTCTCCCAGAGGTCATAGTACCAAGCCATAGAATTGAGCACTACGAAGAGGAGGCAAATCTTGTAGCTAGATCAACATCCTTGGATCTATTAGACGAACAGATCAGGAAAGAGTCTGAGCAGAGCACTATCGAAGTCTTATGAGAATACACTTTAATGCTCGTCTGAAGCCACGGTCTTTCAAGGTGGGAGATTTAGTCTTGAAGAAGGTTCAGGGCTTCGATAGCGGAATAGGTGGCAAACTAGGACCAAATTGGGAAGGCACATACTCAGTTATTTCAGCAGGGAACCATGGCGCGTACAGATTAGCATATCAAGATGGTTGAGCACTCAAGCATCCTTGGAATGTTAATCACCTAAAGTTGTATCGCCATAATATTTAAGATGTAATGATGCGCTCTTTTTCCTCTCTGATGGCGCAGGGAGGTTTTTTCATAAGGAAACTAAAAACAGCTCTTTGATTTATCTAATATAAGTTATGCTTTCGCCAATATGTATTTGTGCAAGTTTTATCCTTATAACCAGCGAATGGGTCAATGGCCACGCCATCTTTGGCTATGCAACAGACAACACTGAGTCCAGACTAAGTGTCTATTAAAACGAATGGGCTGATTGGCCACGCCTACGGGCTACGTCACGGCCATACTGTGCCTATACTTTGTACTGGGTATATTAGCGAACTGGTCAAAAACCAAGTCTGAGCAGACTACGCAATAGGGTTCATGAGACCTCGCCGCAAAAATCGTATTATGGCACAAGTTTTCTAAGCTATGTAATAGGGTCCATACAGAGCTCGGGGTTGTAAGGATATCTAGAAAGCTCAGCAAACACATATTCCATAATTGACAACGAACTCTTATCACAACAACTAAATCATACATTAATTCCCACACATTTTAATTAAATAAACCCAAATGTTGCAAGAAGTACGAGGTTTTTTTAACTTTAAACAACAAACAACAAATAAATTGGTCCAACAGAACAACAAAAGCAAATGTCAATTACTTAGCACTACGGCGTGGCAATAGATTGGAAGGATCGACATAAGTGTTAGCTTCCGTGTTCGCCTGAGGGGCTAAGTTTGAGCTCGGTGCAAAAGATTCGACTAGATGGGCAAATGATCCCAGGTTTGTGCCAGGATTCAAGGCTATTAGCTCTGCAATAGCATTCTTGTTTTCCTTAGATATCATCTCTATGGCAACAGTAAACACCTGCATTTCCCTTTCTTCAGCAGGTACTTATACTTTTTCCTGCCACTGTTGTCGCTCTCGTTCGAGCTGTACACGTTCCTCCTCTACTTGTTTGCTCAACTTACTCACCTCAGTAGTTAAAGTTGCAATTCGGTCCGTCTGTTCCTCCACCCTCTTGTCTTGACTGATGGTTCTTTCCAACAACTTTGCATTTTACGAGTGCAGCTCGTCATTTCTCTTTAATAGATTTTGATTTTGGTTCAGCACCAACTTGTGGCTCTCAGATACAGTTTCAAGCCTCTGGTCGCTGCATTTCACAGTCTCTTTCAGGGAGGCAATTACTTTCTCCAGTTTGGCTTTTACTTTAATGACCTCATGCTTGAAGTTCTTGGCCGAGGTATAAGCATGCCTTAAGTGAATAACCTCAGCAATGTTGTGTTTAGTTGAGCCAAAAACCATGCCTTATGATTTCTATTTCTCTATAGTAGTCACTTCAGCATGGGACATATTGCGATAACCCAACACAAAGGAGTTATGATGCAGTTGTATATAAACAAGAAAGTTAAATTTAGTCCTTAAATCTTTAACTCAATATGTTTAGATCTTTGGGTTCTTACCCCGATCGACAGCTCTTACTTGCCTTTGCAAGATATTTGGAATCGACATTTTGTCTTAGTACGACAAATCAGAGATCCTGCAAAGTTATTCGAACATGTAGGAGGATGGATGAGGAATGTTGACCTTTGGACGCTCCTCTACAATGGCCTTTGCTGGCTGGATTCAGCTCCTTTTTCACCTTCTTTGTTCTTCTTAGTAGCTTCTACTGAGGGTGCTCGGTTTTCTACAGAAGAACGCAGCACTGGTGTGGATAAGTTTCAACTGAGGGTAATTTTGTCTAAAGTTTTGTGGTGTTTCAAAGGTATTTAATGCTTAAGTAGTTTGTAGTGAGAGATTTGAGCTGCCTAGTTGTATTAAATGTTCATTACCCTCATTAATGAAAGTGGTTGGGTATTTATACCCTTAATTATGGGCCACATGGGCTTTCGGGTCACACTTATGAATTCGGGTCGAGTTCAATGACCCATTATTTTTTAAGCAGGTAGGTAATTAGCTTAGTCATGAAGTGATTTAGTTTTTAATACATTAGTCCTGTTCGGATGGTTCAGTGGGTGGTTTTTGTCCGAATTTCCCCTGTCCAGTTCCCACAGTGAGCGGTGAGAAAATCCGGACTCATCAGTAGCCCCCTTTTTAGGTTATGTTCGAAGGCCTTTGGAAAGACCTAAAAAATAGTTCATGTGTACCCGTAACTATGTCCAGACAGATTTCGAATTGTGTAACGACTTTATCCAGACTGATAAAACTCTCAGAAGCTGAATGGTTTTTCCAGAGATCGTGGGACACGTGTCCTTCTTTGATTTGCCTCACCGGCCATTTTTCTCCTAGAATGACGCTCCCACTTACTTCAAAAAGTAACCTCTTAATTAATGTTGGTGACATCAGCGCCGTCCTTAATCATTATACCTATCTTTTCGTATTCTCCTAGGTATCAAAGCATCTTTTGTTCTTTTAGTATAAATTAGTCCACTTTTCACTGTTTTACCATCTTCATTATCTTTACTCTGTTAATCTTCAAAGCTTTTACCTCTAAAAAAACCCTTTTCTTGGTGTAAGTTTATGTTCACAGCAAGAAACGCCCTGGTAAAAGGTGGGTGGCTCAACTTGTCAGAGTTCGAAAAAGCTCAAAAAATCGAACGAGAAAGGCGCATCGCTGCAGGCCTCCCTGTCACTCAGTTCAGAACCTGATCGGGGTTCGTCTTCTGCCAAAAGTTCTAAACCCAGGAGATTATTCCAGCCCAATCTTTCACCGATCGTTTCGGGCTCATCGGTCCAGGAATCAGAGCCTGTTGTTGAACCAGAGCAGGCAGTTACAAGCACTAGTAAACCTTCCCCATTCATCGCCATGAGATCAGATGCTGACATCTCCCCAGAGAAGCTGGTAGATAGACGAAGGGGTCGTTTAGTGAAAGGGCTGGCTGCCACTGTACAACCTAAACCTCCAAAATCCACGCCTTCTAAGTCTGGGGCTAAAAGTAAAGCTACAGGGTTTGAAGCACCCATAAAAATCCCCAAGGACAAGTTGTCCGGTCCAGAGGAAACCAGTTCAAGCCTTCGGAAAGAGACCTCCTTATCTAAGCCCCAGCCGGACTCCAGACCACAAGAGGAAAGTAATGGTCAACCATCCGGAGGCCCTACTGAGCAAACCACTAGCTCTTCTCTCCCCAAAACAACCGATAATCCTTCTGTGGTAATGGAAGATATAATGGAGGATAGTATCGAAGAAGCCCCTTTTGAGACCGATGTCTCCGGGCAAACAAGTGAGGCTGCTGCTATCAAGAAAAGCAAGGGAAGGAGAAGTTATGTTTAAAACACCCGGATCTGCCGGAGTGCCTTGTGGGAAAAGTGGGACCTTGGTTCCACAAGGTGAGTGTAAAGTACCTGCTAGCTATGCAGAAGATCAATTATGCTTTTATTCATACAGCCGAACTGGGTCGGATCTGGAAAAAGTGGAGGATCCCTGAGAACGTTAAAGTGAGGATACCGGTGGATCCGGAGACACTGTTGGATTGCAAGCTTAGTGAGATAGTTTTCTTCACTGAGCTATTCAACTGGGGGCTTAGGTTTCCCTTAGACCCGGAGATCGTTAGATACTTCCATCTCATAAAGCTCTGCCCAAGCCAATTGAGCCCCAACGCTTGGTATACACTCACGACCTGTATTATGGCCTCCAGGCTCTCCAAAATCCCTTTTCTAATGGAGCAGTTTGCTACTGTGGCCAGCCTTTGCAGGAACCACCACATCCCATTCTATCATTTTAATATGGGTGATAATTATAAGGCGGTGGATGACTTACTTGAGTCGGAGAAAAGCTGGAAAACTTAATTTTTGTTCATTAGTGGTACTTGGGAGAATGGGAGAAAAATTAAAGCTGGTGTCAACCCAAGCATGCTTACCAGCAGATGGCGAAGCGATGATAAAAATCTCATCACATACTTTCACCTTTACTTATAAAAAATTTGTTTGTCTAATTTTTCTTCTTTTGTTTTTTGGTAGTGTTGCCTAAGGAGTTCAACGACTACTTAGAGGCTGGGCAGACTACTTGTACCAAGCTAAATGCTTGGGCTGCTGAGAAATGGGGAAACCGCTTCCATAACTGTTTTACCGGAGGCAACTTGGCAAGATCCCATCTCTAGAATACCACTAGCCGGAGAGACTTGTCCTGGGAGGAGTTAACCACTCCACCCCCTCCGGAGGTAATCCTCAATAAAACAGAAGCAAAGGAAGGAAAGCTATCATTGCTAGGCAGAGCTAAAGCCCCAAGCAAAATGAAACAAAAAAAGGGCAAGGCCAAGCAAGGTGTGGTTGAGGCCAACCCAAATGAGGTGGAGGAGACTGTCCCAGCAAACCAGGAGGGGAAAAACCAATGACAGATTGATGTTGCTTTATTGCAAGTGGTGGAGCACGAAAGCACCAAGGAAGTAGTTGGGTCTCCAAAACCCTCAAAGGCTCCCAAAAAGGACAGAAAACGGGGAGCAGAAGGTGGAGAGAGGGATGCCAAGAAAAAGAAAACCTCCAAGGGAGATGAAGTTTCTCTCCGGGCTCCGGAGCCTCTTCCTCCAGTTGACCCAGCTGACCCAATTCAAGCAGAAGAAATCCTAGGTGACTTTCACACCGGAGAGGGTGCCGGAGGGGACATTAATATTGATGGTGTCGACATCACTAGGCTTCAAGGGATTGGTCTTTACTTTGAAGACTTTGCCAAATATGATTTTGCTGGTCCTTACCTCCCCCCAAGCTCTTCGAACATCGTCACTTTCAATGGCAGGTCGTTTTCTGTTTCAAGTGAGAGAGACATTATCACCCACTCCTTACTGAGCAATATCCAGCCAGTGCTTACCTTGGAGAAGCAAGTGCGAAATCAGTCGGCCATCATCAACACACTCAACTCCGATAAAGAGAAATTATTTAGCAACCTCCTCAGTGCCAACCAAAATGCTGAGGCATTGAAGAAATAAAACGAGGAGTTGAAGAAAATTCAGGAGGACTTGGCCATCAAGCTGGCCACTTCGGAGGGAGTTGTCAAAGAACTTCAATTGAAGCAATCGAATCTGGAGAAAAACCTCTCTTCTTCAAAGAGGAGATGAAGGCCAAAGACAACATCATTCAGACCCTAACTAATGACAAGATTTCGCTTGAAAACACTGTGTCCAAGGATGAACAAGAAAAAGTTGACTTGTTAAAGGAGCAAGAGAAAACAATCCAAGCTAGGATTGATGCTTATACCAACGAGGTGATAGACTCTCAGGAAGAAAAGTATGCCGAAGTCAAGTAAGATATGGTCTTTCTCTTTCATGAGAAATTTCTGAAGAGGACACTGGGAGATTTATGGAAGTTTGTAGAGTATGAAGACCTCCCATTCCACACGATGGCTGATGGTGACAAGCATAACTACTCCAGTGGCTGGGATGACACAACCGATGAAGAGGAAAAGACTGGGGAGAGTCCAGATGAAGAAAATGATGACCCAAAGAAGAAGAAGCCAAGTGAGGCTCAGGCATCTAAGAAAGCCCAGTCTTAAAGTATCAACTATCTTTTTAAATTTTTGTGATTGAACCAAAGTCCTTAGATGGCCAAGGCATTTTTTGTAACCATGTCCGGCCCTTGTTCGGATAAACCTTTATGTTTTGAAAATTCAAAGTCCTTGGATGGCCAAGGCATTTCATATATCTTAATGGGTACTTTTATTTTACACAACTCTTGCATTGTTTCATAGTTTTTTAACTTTGGTGGCTAATGTTTAAAAAACCCTTAGTTATTTTACAAGTATTTTAAAGTGAGAGTGTTTAAATTCTCCGACGACAAATGTTTAAGTAGTCACTCCACCAATTCAATTCGGTCTACCATTGATAAACAATTTCAAAGAAAACTATTAATTGAAACACTCCAAATATTTTAAGAAGGCATCAAATTTTATAAAAAAGCCCGGACACCTCATTAAAACCTCTCCGTGCCACTAGGGTAGGAAAGAGTATGCCCCCAAATATTTACATGAACTTTTAAACAAGTAAATATTTACATAGTTCTCATTCCAAGTACAACCGGAGGTGCTCAATGTTCCAGGGGTGATTCAAAATCCTTTCATCCTTATCTTGGAGCCGGTATGTCCCAGGCTTAAGCTTTTCACTGACCACGTAGGGTCCTTCCCAAGTTGGAGCTAACTTGCGGAACTGCTTCTCCTTGGTATGTAGGAATACTTTCCTCAATACTTTATCCCCTGGTTGAAAATCCCTTCTCTTTATTTTAGAAGCAAACCTGCTTCTCATAAAACTTTGATAGTGTGTGGAACAAATGTTAGATAGGATGAACTTTATAACAGCTTTCGAAGTGGTACCTACCAATGGAGCTACTTCTATCCACTTGGAGAAGTAATCGATAGCAACAACTATAGTTCTGCATCCCCTGGATGCCATGGGTAGAGGTCCAACTAAATCCAGCCCCTAACGAGCAAAAGGTATTGGTTCAGAAATTGACTCTAAAGGGACAACTGGAGTATGAATTTCATTATTGTATCTTTCGCATGGATCACACGTTTTCACTAAATGCTTGGCGTCTTACATTATGGAGGGCCAGTAGTACCCAGCTAACAAAACTCTTCTAGTCAGAGCCCTGAATCCACAGTGTGCTGATCCCTCACCATCATGCAATTCAGAGAGCACTATTTGAGACTCTTCGATCCCCAAACATCGTAAGAGGGGTTTACTATAGGATTTTTTTATAAAGAACATCCCTTAGGATGATAAAACCATGAGCCTTGTATTTTATTTTTCTTGCTACTGCTTCTTCCGGAGGCAAGATGCCATATGAGAGATATTGAAGGAGAGGAAATCTCCAATCTTGGGGTTGTTTCATTTGTATATTTAAACTTTCCTCTTCTTTATCCGGATCGATTTGAATGGATGGGCACTCTTACACATGAATCCAAGGGTAGGACTCTGAATAGGCTATGGTTGCCAAGGAGTCTGCTAGCGTATTTTCCGTTCGGGGTATGTGCTCATATGTGATGCTTTTGAAATTGAGTGCCACTTCTTTGAGAACAAATAAGTATTTAACCAGCTGCTCCTTTTTTGCTTCAGATTGACCATGTGCATGATGGATAAGAAGCTGAGAATCGCTCATTAACCTGACTCTTTTGGCTCCACAGATGAGAGCTAACTTCAAACCAGCTATAGCAGCTTCATAGTCGGACTCATTATTAGAAGCCCTAAAAGAAAAAACATATAGCATGGTACATGCTGTCACCGTACAGAGAGGCTAAACATATCCCAGCACCACAACCCATGGTACTTGATCCACCATCAGTCCGGACAACCCATACTTTTTTATCTTTTACACCGGTTACTTGCTTAGTATCCCCGTCTGAATGGAATTCAACTAAGAAATCAGCCACAGTTTGGGCTTTGACTGTTGTTCGAGGGGCAAAATCAATATCGTAGTCTCCCAGCTTTACTGACCACTTGTTCATTCTACTTGAAATGTCTGCCTTTTGGAGAACATTTTTCAAAGGAAAAAACGTCCGGACAATGATAGAATGAGCCTGAAAGTAGGGCCTAATTTTCCTCGCAGCAATCATCAGGGCTAGCGCTAATTTTTTGAGTTTTAAATACTGTTTTTCTGCATCTATCAAGCTTTTTCTAATATAGTACACCGGACGAGGATAGTTATCCACCTCCCTTACCAACACTGCACTTATAGCACAATCAGAAACTGCCAATTACACGTAGAGTGTCTCTCCATCAATAGGTTTAAACAAGGTTTTAGGGGGAAGATAAATGTTTCTTAATTTCATCGAAAGCCCCACCACATTGTGGAGACCATTTGAAGTCTTTTGCCCTTTTTGGTGCCATGGTTTTTTTACACACTGCAATTATGTATGGATATGAATCATAATGTTTAAAACGGGTGAGGGCAAGCGATTCGATTTTGGGAAAACACTTACTAATAGAAGTTCGAAACCTTAAATCTAGGGTTCTCTCAAGCGTTCAACGAGAAGTGTTTATTACCTAGGTAATGTTGAAGAAGATGATAGCAAACGTCTTTGTTAAAGATGGAGAGAGTTTTCCAGCAAAGTTAAAGCGAATAATTATTGAATTTGGTGATTTTTTCTAACAATGGAGTATAGTTTGTGTTTGAGTGACTATACGCTTTTCCAATCAGGCGTGTGATGTCATTAATTTTTTGAGAGTTGTTCCAAAAACTGAATCGCTAAAACGTGTCTCCAAGAAACGACGCAGAAACCGTCTCAATTGTATCACCGACACGTGTCAGAAAGAAGTAGTCTCGAGACGGTTCAAATCACCACACTTATAAGTAAGGAATCTAGTTAGTCTCTTAATTTACAGGCTTATTAATATTTTTAATAAACCTATTAACTAAGGGGCCCTGATAAGGGGGGATTCCCCCAAATAAGTACGAGCACGAGCAAGAGGATCACAAATTTGGATTAGGGAAAGCAATGAAGAAAAGGACAAGCTCTATAGCGTTGATGAGCTCAAAGGCGGATCGAGCTGGAAGACAAGTGCATCGTTAATGAGCTCAAAGGGAGAGTGAGCATAGGAGAAGAATCAATCAACTACATCAGGGACGTGATGAACATATGATCAAGGTCGAGTGCGAAATTAAAGAAGATAAACTGAGCATTTGTTTATTGAGCTCGGGCTCTGCATCATTAGACGGGCCCAGCTCGGCCTAAAGTGTGGATCAATGTAATGTAACACACGTTTTGACTCTTAAGTCAAACTGTTTTAGTTATTTGTTCCACAATTATAGGGATAATGAGGTTAATGGGTTAGTGGCGCTTAAAGCGCGAACGTATGTAAGTTAATAAATGTAACTGCCCACTAATTTGTACATTCTAAATAGGGAGAACCTATCTGTTAATAAATAGATCTTTTTTCGGCTTATCTCTTTCTTGGCTAAAATTCTAAAGACTATACGGTGGTAGAACTTGTTATTCCCGTAACAAGTATATCTTTAATTTAAACTATGTAAATATAGATTTTGACATTTCATGATCTCTTTATGATTTACATCAAATTGTGTGTATGCATTTTACTTGATTTTTGTACTACTATAATAATTTTGGTTTTAAGTATAATATATTTTTGTACTACAATACTACTATATATATAATATCATATAAATGTGATTCTTTATATATGTAATATATATGAGTTTTTAATTGTATTATTATAACATTTTGTTTAAATAAAAAATATTAACTTATTTTAATACAAATTATCTTAGTGTATTAACGAGTTCGTCGCTAAAGTTATATATTATTTTTGTGTATTTTGACAATAAAAGTTTTAGTTGTGTATTTTTACGCCTCATAAAAGTTTTGTGTTTAAATAATACAGTAGAAAAACTATAAAATAATACACTTGGGACCACCAAAATTTATTAATTAGAAGAGTTATTAATTAATCGATAAATTAATAATTATTAATTTATATATTAATTAATATTTTATTAATTTATAGTAAAATATTTAGTTTACAAACACCTTTCAAGCTCCCACTTAATTATTGTACAGTATACAATGCATGTATATCAAATGAAGGGCCTAATTTGAAAGAAACCTTCAATCTTCCACCTTATTATGCTTCTTGTGTTCAATGTATCACTTTATGGACATTAAAAATATTTTCTATATAAATACAAGGTCAAAATAGGTTGACACAAACAAATCATACACACAACATGGCTTCCCATCTTAAAGGTGTGAAAAAAACAACAATGACACGTATCTAACAATTATTGAAAGCGTTATTGGAATTAATAAAGATGATATCGATGAAAAGATGATGGAAGTTCTACAATGGAGCCTCCTTCGCGAAACGAAGCTATTAAAGCGACAATCACATTGAACAATTTCTTGTTGAGCTATGAGAAAACAACACCAGAAGTTCTTACCATGCTAAGGAAAATTAGAGACGAGATTCAAAGGGAAATTGATTTCAACAAAAAACAAAAGACAATTGAGTCATTTTTCAAGAAACCTTCATAAATCATTCATGTAATATGCTATATATACGGAATTATTAATTTATATTTTATATGGCGTCTAAAAAATTTATCAAAAATGTATTATCTTATAATTTTAGAGAATTATTGATTTAGCACCCTATCCATGAATCGTGACTGACCAAAAATATTATCTTAGAGAGTTTATTAAATAATCGAATATTAATTTATCGAGTTTCTATTGTATGTACTATATTGGTTCATTTTATACATATCATATCCTATTAAAATAATAATAATAATAATAATAATTTAATTTTATATTTTTAGCCATTTATTTTATACAAGTTGTCTTTCAAATTAGATTATGTTTGAGCTTTAACTATTACACAAATGGTTGAGAATATTATGGCGGCATATTTTATCCTCGACAAAATTATAGGCTTTTAGGAAATTTTCAATTCTTATGCCAATATACAATTCGTTTTGTTTTCCGTAAGGGAAAAAATATTTATTGCTATTTGGATTCATAATTTGTATTTTTAGTTTTGATTGTTACTTGGTGTATTTATATGATTTGTTTATGTTTAATTAATTTTATATATTTTTTTGTACGGGTTATATTAAATTTAATTATTTTTTTGTATTTAGACTCAGCTTTGGATCTGAGTATAGTGGATTTAATGTAAAAGAAGCTACTCATCTCTTTAGCAATGTTTATATCACAAGACCAAATTTTCTTATCAAGAATGTTTGCTTGGTCTAATATGAAGATAATAAACAGACATGCTAGTTGTTAAATTTAGATTTGTAACTAAAAGACTAGATTACCCAACAAGTTATAGCTGAGATCATAGTTCTGATGTGAGATACTTTGGAGGTAGACCAAAACCAGCACCTTATTAGGTGGTGGATTTTCATATGTTTACCTATAGATATGTTAAAGAAGCCTGCTAAATGAGACCACACAAATCAAGCAATAGAGTAATTAACAAATATATGGTTTATTGTTTCTAAGCATGGGCATTCGGTTCTTCGGTTCGGTTCGGTTCGGTTCTTTCGGTTCTCAGTTCTTTCGGTTATTCAAAACTAGTACCCATTTAGGAACCGAAGAAATTTCGGTTCGTTCGGTTCGGTTCTTCTTAATTCGGCTCGGTATGGGTACTTAACTCGGTTCCAATCGGGTAGTTTTGGATACTTTAAATGCTTTCAATATCAACATATATAAAACTCTTTTTACACTTTAAAAATATAAAACTATGTTAGATTGTAAGAAAAAAAACACTAAATACAAGAAATATTCAAAATTAATATATTAAATAATAATATTATAATATAAAGAAAATGGATATGTGATATCAAGTTTATTAAATTATATAAAGGTTGATATTTTGTTATTTTGTTATTTTGTTTATACGCATAATAGTTTGGAAATATGTCGCCACTTTGAATAAAGTATGTTGTGATTTATTAAAGAGAACATAATTAGAGATCAATGATAAAAGACAATTTTAGGGGAATCTACTTTGAAAAAGAAAATATATTTTAAAAAAAAATCAAAATTAAGGGTTAATACATAGGTTCGGTTCCTAACGGGTACCCACGGTTCTTCGGTTCGGTTCCGAGAACCGTGGGTCATTGAAAACTGGAACCATTCGGGTATTATGAAAGAACCAAATCTACTTCGGTTCGGTTCGGTTCTTTCGGTTCCAATTAAAATGCCAATGCCTAGTTGTTTCCATGTTATAGCAAAATTAGCATTTTGAGGCTAAATTAAAGTGTCTTTTTTTATGGTTGGAATAAAGTGGGATCCAACCTTTTAAAAGCTTCCAAAGTAAGAAAAAAATACTTAGTAAGGGTACTAGTATTCAAGATTTTACAAAAGAGATTAGATTGATTGTCTTTAGATCTTAATTTATTCCAAGTAAGTTTAGTGTTAAATTTATCAAGGTTGTCTAATGACCAAATGATTTCATCAACCTTATCATTATGGATGGTAAGATTAAAAATCAAGTTAATATTTAAAATGGTGATGGTCTGGTTTAGCTTAGTGGTATTCCAGAAATTACTAGACCAGTAGGCACTAACATTTCCTTTAGTGAACCATTCAGTATAATTAACTTTTTCTAAAAGAATAAGAGAGTCCTCTTAAACCATCTATCGATCCAGAAATCAATGGATCCATTTCCTAATTTCCAAACATCATATTGCTCAACAATGTTTCTTATATTTAAGAGTCCCTTCCATGTTTTAGATCCTTTATGGTTTAGATTAAGCAAAGGGTGAGATGACTTGCAATACACTGATTGCATGTATCTGGCCTAAAAGGTTCTATTTTCTCTGAATTTAAACCGGAGTCTACATGACTATGTGTCTTGGATTTCAGTTGATTTCATGATGTTCGAACCACCTTCATTATCGGTTTCACTTGGATTGCTCCATTTGTTCCAAATAATAGAGAGAGAGAAGTGTCCTTAGATCCTTAAAGGAATCTGTTAAAGAGTCTCTCAATTCTATTAATAACAAAGGGAGGCAAGATTCCCCAAGGGGGTAGCCGAGTTGGTTGAGTATGGCATTCTTATAACCAAAAGGTCATGAGTTCGAGTCCCTCTACATACGCTTTCTCGGCTGAGCCTGTCACCTTGTGTGGTTTACCTTCTGGCGTTGGTTTGCAGGCTATCGCGTCAGACTGAGGGTTTACCCTGTGCGCACTCATTGCACTCTGAGTAGCGGCTGCGGGTTCCCTCCGAAAAAAAAAAAAAAAGGGAGGCAAGATAAAGCATTAAATTTGAAAAGTAGGAATAATCATTAAGACATATTGAATAAAGACTAACCTACCACCAAATGATAGGGATTTTCTATCCTAATCATAAATTATGTTTCTAATTGTTTTTACTAAATCATTATATAGACTAGCTTTGTTATTAATTTGGACTAAGACACCTAAGTATACTATTGGAAAATGCTTAGCTTTTGAAACCAATGATTCTTTCAAGGTTGTTAATTCTGTTTTGATTAATCTTATTAGAACCAATTAGATTGGACTTCTCAGTGTTAATTGTTTGACCATAGATACTTTGATATAGGTTTAAAAATGTTATCAACTTGTTTATATTATTGATTGAGCCATTGGTATATATAACAAGATCGTTTGCAAAAGCAAGACAGTTTATGCTCATGTCACTCATGGTTTTATAGCTTATTTGGGATTTTAATTTCAATAGCTGATTTATACCTCGAATGAGGTATTCCTTAGCTATAATGAAGACACTGAGAGATAATGAATCACCCTGCTTGATGCCATTCAAGCCCTTAAGATCACCATTGATAATAATTGAAAAGTAAACAGATTATATTACTTTTATTATTAGATTAATGAAATTATTATGAAATCCAAAAGCTTTAATAACATTAATTATAAATATAAAATAAATTTTGTCAAAATCTTTACTCATATTAATCTTTAAAATAATATTTCCACCTCTAGATTTTTTTCTAAGTCATGAATAATTTCCTGGGAGAAAAGGATATGTTCATGAATATTTCTACCATGAAAAAATCCTCCCTGCTCCTCAGAGATAATTTTGGGAAGGATATGGGCCATTCTGTTATTCAAGATACATGATATAATTATATTAAGAACAGAGTATAGGCTTATGAGCCTCTAGTCTTGCCAATTATTGGGATTGTCCAGTTTAGGAATCAAACATATTGCAGTTGAATAAATGCTAGTAAGGGCATGTTTGTCTCTATATTAATCAAATATGGCAAGATAGAGGTCATTCTGGATGATTGGCCAGCATGTTTGATAAAATGTGGCATTAAACCCATCAGGGCCAGCCACACTGTTAGGAGTAAGACTTTAGTAACAATGTGGATTTCCTCTTTAGAAGGGATATGTAAAAGGTATGGATTGTCTTCCTCATTGATTAAATTATGAATAATGTTCATATGGTCATTGTAATGATTAATATGAGGGGTGTTAGCTAATATTCCTTTAAAATAACTAATTGTATGATAAAAGAGTTTCTCTTGATCATTAATCCAAGTTCCATTCTGGTTAATACCATTGATTCTTTTCTTTTATGTTTTTTCTTCACATAGTTATGAAAAAGGGAAGTGTTTTTGTCCTCATTCTTAATCCAATTAATACTATTTTTTTCTCCTGATATGCTTCTTTTCTTACCCAAAGAAGAAGGTAATTGGGATTGGCATTAGAAAGATTCTTTCCATTTCAATGATTTGATTAGATTGAAGTAAGGTCTCATAATATATAACTTCCTCACCATCTTTAGAAATATCATTAAAGATATTCCCAAAGCTGTTTTTATTTCATCTTTTAAGAATATTTTGAGCCTTTTCAATTTGTACAGAAAAACATATAATGGTTGGCCAATTAAAGGGGTGTTCCATGAATCCATAACAGTTTGGTTGAAATCAAGATGAAGTTTCCACATGTGTAAAAACTTAAATGATGGTTTAGGCTTGAATGAATTATTCATTATGAGATGAAAATTGGGGAGTCATCTGAGCATGTTTTGTTAAGGTGTTTGACTTAAATATTATCAAAGTAATTTCTTATTTTATCATTAATCAAGACTCTGTCAAGTCTTTTCTAAATTATTTTGTCGGTCCAAGTAAAAGGGGTACCAAAGTACCCAATATCTTCCAATACACAATCCATTATACAGTTATTAAAGCCATCAAAACTTCTTAAGTATAAGTTTGAACAAGATAATTGTTCAGCAGAAATGCAGTTAAAATTCTGCATAATAATCCACTCAAGTGGATTGTTAGAGAGATATTTTATAGTATCCAATAATGGGATTCTGTTAATCCTAATGCATTTAGCATAAATTACAGAAACCATGAATTCTTCATTAGATAAAGTGTGGTTAACTTTAATGTGGATAAGTTGCTCGTGGTTATAAGAAACATACACATTGAGAGAATAATTCCAAGCCACCCAAATTTTGTTTGTTATATTATTAGTACTATGGTTAAATCCTTAGGTTTTAATTATATTGTTTAATTTATTTTCAGCAAGAATAGGTTCTTGAATTGCAAGAAAATCAGTTTTTTAGCTTTAAAGAGAGTTTTAAGTCTTCTTATAGAGCTTTTGTTACCAATTCCTCTTAATTCCAGTTAAGGATTTTAACTGTCATTATAAAGTTAGAGATGATGAGGGTTTACCAGACCTTTTTGAGGTCATAGGTTTGGTGTTAATTTTAATTTTGTTTGTTTTGGTTTTAAAACTACCGGATTTTCTTTTCACTTCAATAAATTCTCTGTTTTTTAAGATTAACATGAGATGGGTTGGTAGGTAAATTACCAGTTAAGGTTGGTTTAGGTAAAATTTGGGATTGATCATCATCAAATTGATCAATAATAGCATTATATCTATGACCAAGCTCTATGGTTTGAAGACCTTCAATAACTTCATGATTTAACTCCTTAATAGAGATTGAGGAGTTGACAGGATGATTGGTTGCTGGATTTGGTGGTTCAGGGATTGGACTTTCAGAATCTTGAGAATTGTATTTTCAGAATCCTTAAGAGAGCCAGAATTATTATTGTTGAGTTGATTAAGAAATTTTTCCTTAAAGTTACTGATAATTAAAGATTTAATTTTGTGATTATTATCAGTGTTTATGTTATTCGGGTTAGGTTGATTTGGATGAGCTTCTTCAAGGATTCGATTGGAGTTTACTCTTGAGTAGTGGTCTCTTTGATGGATATTTTATATTTATTGACATAATGTCCAAGATGGTGGCAATACAGACTAGTATAGTGAATTTTCTCCATATACAATGTCCAGCCAAAATCCATCTTGGCCATCAAAGTCAACCCAAATTTTCTTGTTGACATGCTTGGATACCTCTATGTCTATCCAAGCCTGATAACAGTTAGACCTAGCCCTATTTATGTCAGGTATACAAATGTTCAAAGGCCTACCTAAGGTTTTAGCAATAATATAAATTGTATCATTGTTATACATATATTCTGGAAGTTTTGGAAATGTAACCCACACTAGGGTTACATGAGCTTCAAATTTAGGGTTGAAATAAGGCTCCCACTTAAGAAACCTCATGGAATGCTGATAAACAGACTAGACATTCCTCTTTCAAAATATTATGAGGTAGTCTATTAGGTCATATTCAATTAGTATATGCCTACTGCCATAGAAAGAAAGATTATACTTTCCTTTCAGTTTTAGTTTATCTATAAAGAATTTGACTGGAAACTTAGGTTTTCTTAAGGTAAATTTCCCAATCAAAGTAATTCAAGAATTACAGAGAATATTAAACTTATCTTGTTCAATAAAATATACTGATTTGCATCCCTACTTTGAAGATATTTGAACTGCTCCATGAAGAATATCATTCATGTGGGTTGCTGGTTTTACCATCTCCGAGTATGACTTCTGCTTCTTGGTTTGCTGAGAAGTTGCTTCATAGATATGGTTTGTTATTAGGGGTAATTTCTCTATGTAGTTGCTTGAGTCCTTCCCGCTATCCCTAGAAATTCAAACCATCAATCTTCTTCTTCTTCTGGTACGGTGGCGGTGGGCTTCTCGCAATGCATTAGTTATTTATTTATGAAGATTCATGGGGAATCTTGCTGGGTTTTTCCTCCATGATTTATTATGAAGATCCTTGAACAATTCGATGTTGATTAATTGCTTGTTGCATCAAGGTCTTCAAAGATGGATTTTAGAAAACCTAATTTCTTGTCTTGGCAATTGAATTCTTTGATGGATTAAGAAAGCTGAAGGTGAAGGTTCGCAAAGAAGAGATATAAAAGGATAAAGGTGATGATAAGCTCTCAAGTAAAGACCTCAATGGAAACAAAAAGGATTCGCTATTTTTGGTGTTGAAGAGACATCCTTGGGGAGAGCGTCTTTATTTTCATTATTTATAATGATATATGAATATCAAAAGTACATATTGCATGTACATGATATTTTATGTTATCATCAATATATTTTGCTTATACCTTCTTTTTTATTATCATGGGGAAATGATGGTATTCCCTCTTTTATAGGTTATTGTGTAGGTTGTATAAGTATGTTTTGGTCATAATTTTCACTAGGTTGTATAAGTATGTTATGGTCATAATTTTCATTAGTCATGTACTGAGGTTTAAAAATAGCTTTATTATTATCATTTTGCTTGTATATGTTGTTAGTATACATAAATTTGGGCTCGTGATTGAGCTTTTGATTGTATTTTTTTAAAGTGATTTTTAAGATTTTTGACTTTGATGTATAAACTCTTCAAGTTGTTATTTTATATATATGACATAAGAACTTATCCTCTTTATTTTTGTACTAATTAAATATATCATAAAAATTTATTGTATTATATTAATATAAATATCACACTATCGAAAACCTAACAAAGAAATATCCAAGTTCAATTGAAGAAAACATAAAAAAAACCTAAAATTTTACTAGGTACACACAACAATATTTAAGAGTCAAACTTTCATCTTTCTTTAGATTCGAAATATTATTTATCTTAAATTATTTCTTAGGCTAATTATTTATCTTTAAAAAAGATTATTTGATAGATACAACAACAAAAACTTTGTAGATACAATATCTACTATTACTTATTGATTATAATGAAGTCTTCTAAGATTTATTGTTGTATGATAACATGCTTACTCAGATCATGAAGACTAGAAACGTTGATAAGGTTATCAAAAGTTTGCGGTCTCAATGAATATTCACATATTAATCGCTTTAATACATTATATCTTGTAATATAAACTTAAGTCACACAATATGTTTAGCAATATAATTTAGTATCAAATATTCAACTTAACATGTTAACAAAGTCATTTATTTTAGTTTATTGGGTTTATATTAAAACCTCCAGATTCAAAGAAAATATATATAATTATAGTATTTAAATCCTCTAAACATCCAACATAATCTTTGTCAAAAATCTCAATCAAATGAGACTTTATGAACTAAATTTCAAAATAATTAGTTCGTTTATAAATATGTTAATTCTTTTTTGCATGTGCTAAATGTTATAGTTTAGGATTTTGTATATATCTAGTTATTATATTTACAACACACATTATATTAGGTTTAATGGCGTTCAAATATAATAGATAACGCATTCTCTTATCATTTATATTAACATAAATAATATCATTATACTTTTATTCATGAATTGTGTGAGTAATAACATGTTTATGCGGAATTGATAAACGATAAGAGATAAAGACTCTCCATTCTCTCTAGAATTTTCACCAAAACTCTTGAAAATATATTAATTTATTAAAAAACACTCTATTGAAACAGTTGTTATAACAAAACTTCATCTTCTATCGTTATTTCTTGAAGATGAAGATAAACTTGTACACATTCTCTCCTTATTCTCGACGAATGTTCCTACGAATTTTCTAAATTTCAGAGGTTTTTACCCTCTTTAGCGGTTGATGCAATGCAGACTATTCTATTGACATTCCTCTCTCTCCAATTTGCGTATCATGGGTAATAGGGTTCTAAAAACCCTATTCATGGATCATTTTCTTCCTTCCAACTTATGCATGCTCGACTGGATATTTTAGAACTTCATCATGTCTCCCATTGTGTATGAAACATATTACCAGTGACTATTTACCAATAAAATTTTCTCTCTCAGTGTTAATGAGGCTCTATAACTTCTCTCTTGAAAGGTACCCGTAACTTTCTAACATGAAAGTAAAAGAAATTTCTATAATGATATTATCCAGTTATCTAGGCATTACTTATACCGAGAATAATTGTTCTTTTTGTAAACCAACATAAAACATATTTTTTATCAAAGAACACACCTATTGTCAGTGCCTCACCAATTCAAAATGCACACAAAGATAAACCACAAACACATGAACTGAAGTTACCATGTTTCATGTCTCGATAATATAACCAAAGTAAACTTTAGTCTCTATACCTTCTAAAAGAACTTACCTTGATTCCAAATACTTTACTTCTCCACACCAATAAGGAATTCTTGTAACAGCTTCCGTACCACCAGAAAAAACACAAACAACAAGGAAAAAAAACACCCTAGAAAAAAAACTCACCTAGCTCCTCAAATGCGATGAACTTGTAGACCAACGAACTCATCCAAATAGTTACTCATTTTATATCTAGCGGTACTAGTAACTATCTCTCTTAGGCCTCGTCCTCTAGTGTCATCAACTCTACGACCCTTCATGTAATTTCTCTCCAAAGTAGCAATTTCTCGTTAATTTTTCAGTATGATGGACAAGACTCTGTTAACATGCATATTGTTTCAGAAGCACAGTGTCTCACGGAAGATGGACCCCATCCTAATCTTGCTCCATCATTACATGTAAACATGCATGTTGATAGTGAACCTGACCCTTATGAGATGGATAAAAAAACCTCAGACCCTACACTAAATCGTTCATCCGCTATCCTTTCGAACAATCATTGCCTCAACCACGCCGAATGTCTCGCCCTTGTCCTTCAAAATTGTGAAAGTACTCAGCTCTTGATGTCTCTATCATCCATCACTACTTTGCGTACCCCAAACCTCATTATTCTACTGCTAATATAATCTTCTCGACATTTATCATTGGCAAAGTCCCTTCCATAAAGTTCTACCAGTAACCTTTATGTTCCCACAACCATCATGGCCTCTTACAACCATCTTTCATCAAGCCACTCGAACGCTTCCTAATAAAAGAAACTATTCTCTTGAGTGGAACCAAGAACAAACTAACCCTAACACCTCTTTAGAGAAGACTATGATCTTCAAAACCAACACTAAAAAAGTTTCACCCCTTGTCGGTTTATCCTCCAAAAGCCTAATTATCTTCCCTAATAGCAACTCTAACCCGCATTCAAGCCCACTCTTAAAACCATTACCGGGTCCTTTATATGTTTAATGATCGTTCCAATAATATTCCAATGTGCAACCACTTCTTTGGGGTTCAAACCATATTTTTCATCGGCCCAACTTTCCAACAATAACATTAAATATCTCTTTAACCTAAAGCAAAATTCCTTAAGCATTAGTCAATTGCAGATTGTTCCACGTTAGAACTCTACAACCACTACCATCTATGTCAGTTAGAATGTGTCACCATATACTAGCCTTGGCCCCTTACTTTCTCTTAGTCAAAATACTCAAGAATCATTCCCACTTTCCTTCGCTAGCCGTGACAGGAAGGATCGCCCGATCACATCACGCTCCCGTAACCTTCGTGGTTACATTAATTCTTCTGTCATGTCATATTCTAAAAAAACATACTCTCACTCTCACTCATGTTCTTGCTCATAGTTCCAGTGTTTTTGCTATAGTCATTCGTCATTCAATGATCTTTGGTATCAAACCTCTCATTAGCACAAATGTTCTAACTATATATGTAACTTCTCTTGCTACTGTTACTCCTCTACATGAAACTCAATTACGGGCTACTATTATCTTCTCTCAGGATAATACATCAGGTATGAGTATAGAAAATGTGGAGCACATTGAGTTTTAAAATGGTGCAGTTGTAGTTCTCCCATATACTATTAATAAGGACAAAGCTGATTGGGCTAAGTGTCTTTTTGGATACTTTCTAGATTAGAAACTCACCTCAAATCTTGTTCAAGTCATTGTTGTCAAAATGTTGGGTCTCCATAGTATGCAGGAGTGTAAATTCACCCATAAAAGTTACTTATAGTTTAGACTTAACTCCGCTAAAAATGTCATTTTTATGATGGAAAATACTACGTGGTTCTTTAACAACCACTTGATCTTCCTGAAAATGTGGGAGCCCATGGCCTATAATGTCAAGGTTTCTCTCAAAACTATCATTTTTTGTCAAGTTCCACGACCTCCTGAATGAGTTTCGGATGAAAAAAGACCTGAATATTCTGGGCAATGTCTAGGTTGTTCAATTTATGTTGATATGCATATGGCTAACAATATTAAACTGAGTTTTGCTCGGGTTTGTATATTCATAAATATCGTTGACAGCTTTTTTAAAGAGATGACTTGTAAATACTTGATAAGTTCACTCGTTTTTGTAATGAATACCAAATATTTCATGTTATCTGCGCCAAATGTGACACATTTGGCCGCAAATCCGACAACTACACCAACGACTCCAACATCCGTTCATCGCTAGAAAGGAAATGATCCCATCATTGTCAACATTCCTGATAATTTAATTGCTCTTATAGTCGTTGATCCCACCAAATATGAAGAATATCTTATCACTCTTGTTACCTCATGTGGGGTCGATTCCGACTATAATACGTTCATGATATCCCTCGACAAAGAGGAAGTATACCAACCACCAAACAACAACTCTATGAATGTCCAGTTCACCATCAACAACTACCACAATATTGATCCCGATCCATTTGAGATCAGGCCTTTCACTTCCTGTACCCAGCGACCTCTCACTAGGTCTGATGTCGATAATCAACCTGAGGATAACATGATCCTTGATCAGTACGTCCCTCAAATATCTCTTGTTATAGCTATAATAGTGTTATTAGTTATGTTTATCTTGTTACATATTTATGTATATGTTGCTCTACTATATTGTTGTAATTTGTTGGGTATACAATATGACCTATGTTTGTTTATATACTCTTTTTTGTTAAGTCGGTGAATGCACTGAAGGATGATGTAACACAACTATTTCTTCATAAATTTATGCTTTTATTACCACAAACAAAGGTTTGTGTAAAGTAAATCCAACTTTGCAATCATATTTTAATATGTTTTTGTTGAAATATTTTTTTTTTATCTTTCTCAATTTACGTCGATTTTATACCTTGAATAAAAACTAATCAATCCATATCATTCATTTTAAAAAATCATCGTCAATTTATATTTAAATATTTTTATCAAACTCTCATTAGGTATAGTTGAAACCAAAAAATATATAGTAAAGTACCAATGATTACATAAAAATGAACATATTCTCCACTTACTACCATAATTATCATTTATCAGTACCAAAACCTAGTTAAGTTTCCTATATACGACCGACTATCCAACTTTTTTTATAATACGCCATATAACCTTATTAACAATATAAGCCTATCTTGTTTTAACAAACGCTTCTTTTATTCTACTCATTTCTTTTCTCTCTCTTCTATTTCTCTTTTTCCTCTCAAACCAGAAACACCATCTCTTTCGTGTTTGTCTCTCTTCTTCTACTTCGCGATTTTTTTTCTTCATTATTATCTCTTGACTCTCTTAATCTCTTGGTAAATCGAGTGAAGTAGAAACTAGATTATGGTTAAATTAAAATTTTATTGTATCATTGTTAAGTGCTTTATATATGTTAATACCTGAGGAACTGAGACACAAAAATCTCATTGGCAAACTTTAAGAAATAGAACATTTCTCAAGAGAAAAAAATGGAATTTAGATAAAAATGTGAAACCATGTTTAAATACTAGATTTAATACTAGTGTAAAATGAAAATGCTAGATAATCGATGCTAGATGTGAGACCAGTATACAATAAAAATGCTAGATGTTAGATGCAAGACTAGTGTAAAATGAAAATGCTAGATGCAACACCATGGTCCATGTATCTATTCGTAACTTGTATTTTGTGGGTAGTAGTTTGTAATCAAATTTTTGAGTGAGTCTTAAATGGTAACTCACCCAA
Organism: Limnanthes douglasii subsp. nivea; assembly: GCA_036936605.1. Classification (NCBI taxonomy): domain Eukaryota; kingdom Viridiplantae; phylum Streptophyta; class Magnoliopsida; order Brassicales; family Limnanthaceae; genus Limnanthes; species Limnanthes douglasii. Next base: position 241,705,977 of record JAUPFV010000003.1, on the reverse strand, counting down.
TATATATATATATATTCAAAATATAATGTTATGTTTAGATGCAACATTTTTAAATATAAAACCGTTATATTATCATTTTTTTGTATTAAGTTTTTACGAATTATTTAAAACAATATAAAATCTTGTAAACTTCAAGAATTTTGCATTTTTCATTTAACCATATAATCACTTGACATATCAAATTACTTTTAACATTTCATTCAACTTAATATTTTGAATATAAGTTCTCAATTTACTTTAATTACATAATCAATTATTGTGTTTGTGCTTCTTGTAAATTTTATACCCACCATATCAAATATTTAGTATATTTTTGTATTCACTCTATATATTTATAATATTAATTTTATACGTAATACACGTTGTTAGATATTTTTTTAAATAAAAATTGAATTTAATTTCACTCATTCATTTCCTACAAATTGTTTGTTAAACTTTTATTAACAAAACACCCATCAATTTTTTTTTATGAGTTACAAAATTTATTTTACGATAGCTTTTATAAAACCATAATATAATATGATATTATTTATGATATTGTTAATATATTGACTTGTTTTTCTGTGAACATATCTTTCTAAGTGGTCTTTTTCACCACAAATTTTACATAATGTTTTTTATTTCTTCTCTATTACTGTATTGATAATTCTAGACTGAAAATATATTTCTAATATCTATAAATGTTTGTATGCATTTAAAGTATATGTATGTAAACTTGGAGAGTTTAAAATGTTGCATACTATATTATAATATTTTACAATTTTATATAACTTTTTATCGTAATGTACATTTTTAAAAAGAGTTTACAACTTTGTAATTTCAATTTTAATGTTACATTCATATATGTTGTATAAAATTTAAAAGATATCCAGTCCACTTATTCTAGATTGAGGTGTAATGAACATAAAAAGAGTTCACATAAAAAACTATTGATTACCTTTTTTAAGTAAAGATTTTTTTCTCACAAATCTAATATATGTTATTCTCTTTTTATATTAAATTAGATGAATTTAAAGCTTGATTTTGTACAGTGTCTATTTGGGATGATAATTTATTTTCTTTTCTGATACATTTTTATAGCTTTGTTATCCATTGTGATAAGTCAGGCTCGACTTAAAGATTTTTATCCATGTATACTGTATCGTCGATATCATTTGTCTTTTGACACATTTCAACCTACGTATAGTCTTATCATAGCTCATGATTATTACATTTGTTATGGTATCTTAGGTAGATTTTAGGCGTCCAATAAATTTCTCTAATTTGTGGTGTTTTTTAATGATGTATTGATAAAATAATAAGGATATGGAGAGTCAAAAGTAACCTTATAAATAGGTGTTTTAGTCATTATTCGCATATGTTCAAGAAATTTATCAACGTGAATGATAAATTTTGATTTCTAGTTACTTACACCATCACAAAAATCATTTTGGTTGCCGTCGACCATCACGAGCCCATTTTCGAGCATATTATCGATGAACGACTATATCCAAATCCAACAAAAATTGACCAAAGTTATCAGTATCGTTTTTAAACCATCTATCTAGCTTTTTAAATGATATTTTATTGTCTTCCTACTAGCCCATGTAAACGCTTAACCTTGTAGTTGAGTTTTAGTTAATAAGCTAACAAAAGATGTAGACAAAATAAAAGAGTTTTATAGGCTAATATAAATAGAGATATTCTCAGACGTTTTGGAGGAGAACTTACACTCCATCAACTCCCCATTGGATGGTGAGGGTGAATTATTTGTTCAACGAATATAATTTGTTTGGTTTGCCAATGCTATAAAATCTCAGACAAGGCCGACTATAATTAAGGTCATTTTGAGAATCCAGAATCATCAAGGTCATATCATTAAATGCAATATGTTCGAAGGTCATTATTCTAAGGATCTGTGGGTAATCCTCACTTTCTTGCTAGGCATAATAAAAGTCTTTGGATGAGGAATCTCATGCTAAATCATCCAGACATGTCAATGAAAGCCAAAGAATCCAAAAAACGAAACATTTTCAGGACCAAGATTAGTAAAAAGAAAACTAATACTATTATCACAATCTTTATGAATATCAACCGAGATTGTATAGATAACTTGATAAATATCTAATACATATATACTGATGTTTTGAGAGTGGTTTCTCGGTGACCTATCTTATATCTTTTGCAATTGGAGTTTGACTACCCTTTTGTCCTTGAAAACTAAAGTATCTTGAGAATAGCTTCCCATTGAACTCTCCTCAATCTCTAACAGTTGGAGTCGGTTTGCCGACTACTCTATCTTTAATAGCTTTGAAACATTTTGAGAGTAGCGTCCTCCCAACCTCTCGTTTAGTTTTTCCCATACTGGGTAAATTACTTAACACGTAGATTGTATGTCCAAAATTATTAAAGGTTTGATATATAGGTGCGTCGTTATAACCTTTTAGGTTAAGTAAAACTTCAAGTGCTCAATTTTTCCGGGTAATAATAGTGGTTGGCCCTCATCATCAATAAAATTGTATGTTCCAGCCTTAACCTTTTCAAACATCATATATGCATATTCTCAATAATGGTCAAGATTTCCATCCTTTCGATATTTAGTGGGTTGGAATACCATCCTTGATACTCAAATACCATATTAGAAATTAAGATGGTGCATTTTTAGTTATATCAACTGCTCGTTAAAGTTTGATACGGCCTAACACGCAAGTATGTCTTAGTCTATTTATATTATATTACGTCTAGCTTGGTTATTCTTCCACAAACGTTGTTATCTTATGCATAATTTGTAAATTTAACGGAACGAAGAATTTTATTTTGTTAGGACAACAACGTTCATACCATAGACTAAGTGGTGTTTCCCTTGTAATTATACGAGGGGTAGTTCGGTATACCATAATGACCTCATATAAGAAGTCAGACGACTTATTACTCGATATCTCTAAGATTTTATGTAACTCATCAATCCAAATTTAGTTTGAGACTTTATCTTATATTTTAGATTGAGAGTATAAATGGATTAAAAAGTGTTTTAGGATGCTTATTTTCTGGAAAAAATAAGCAACTTGAACATTTTAAAATTTGATGCCTTCTCTATGGTAAACATATTCGCATTCTAAACTTGGAAAAAATGTTATTATTTATAAACTTGAATAACTACTTCGCCCTGATCCTTGCTACGGGATCTACCTCAACCCACTTGGAAATATAATCTACTCCCACAAAGACGTATTGTCGGCATTTCGAAGCTTCAAAAGCATGCACAATTAGGTCTAGTCCTCACAGGGAAAAAAGAAAAGGTTCAAATATCCTCTTTAATCGTTTTACGGGTCTGAGTATCATATTAGTGAATCATTGATAATTATCACATATTTAAACATCTATTTGGCATACGCCACTAGATTGGGCGAATAATAGCCAAACCTACTCCATCATGGAGTTCGTCTAGCATAAAGTATGCCTCGCTTGATCCTAAGCAGAAAAGAGGGGTTTGCAAGACTTACGTGGTACATTACATTTCCCAGCAAAACAAATATGCTTGAGGGTTCTTGCCAGGTCTTTGACAAGATATAGTCCCGAAGTGGTGTTCGCTAATCTACTTTAGCATAAATAGAATTAACCTTGGCCATAGTTTCGATGGAGTAATCAGTTTATTTTTATATTTATGGGCATGTTTGTAATATTACCCAACATGATGCATACGGGGAAGCAATCGAAGCAAAGAAGTCTGACAATAAGTTCTCAGCCATTGGAACTTGTTCAAAAGAAACCGTCTCAAACTCACTTGGTATATATTTCAATAACTCGTAAATATTGTATGATAATGTCTATGCGTGCCCCCATTTATCCGAATGAGTGATTTCCAATAACATGAGAATCACTAAGAAAATTCACATGTTTACCCCATATAGCCGAGCTAACCGAAGATCAGAGACAATTGTTTCATACTCATCCTCATTATTAAAAGGTTAGACGTCAATACATATATATTGTTCCATAATTTTTTATGTAGGAGTGGTCAATTGAATTCCAACTTCACTACCCAGAGAACTTGACTCACCATCTGTTCGGATTATCCTTTTTGGAGTTAGACTGTCAAGAGTAGGATATTGTGTATCGTTATGGAACTCGGTTATGAAGTCTACCAAAGCATGCACTTTAATTTTTATCCACACATATCTTTTAAATACCACTCTTCTTAATAAAGACCAGATTTGCAGTCTGTATAGAGTATAATGCTCATTATATGGCCAGTTTAGCTTAGTGGCTTGACCTCGACAATGATATCTTTGGATTTATCATGAGAGGCCATTATACGCATTTGTTTGATTGACCAACAACTTGTATTGATGGATAGATTATGCCATTATAATTAGTCTGAAACTCTTATGACATCATGCACATACAAAGAAAATACATCCAAATTGTTAGATAAAAGGTTAATAATTTAGATTGCATAACCCTTTTAAGCCATACTAGATACAAACCGTATATCCTATTGTAAGTATGTCTTTTTCTACTACTTCCCGAGCTTGATTAATCAGGGGCTCCCTCAGATTTTCTAAGTCGTCTAAAATAATAACCCATTCTTTTGGAGCAATGGCGTAGCATAACACACTATAGCAACATATTGGTTACTACTGATTATGCTAACTTTCTTGTTGAAGATGTAACGTATGCATTGATGTATAATGAATATGACAACATGCATTTTATTCAGCTATGTTCAACCAAATATAGCATTATATAATGATAGACCGTCTATTATCATGAAGAGATATTGAATCTTCTTTTGGTATCCGTCTTATCTGAAGCAACATGGATTTTTAGTTTATTGAGCATTAGTGTCTTGTCTTCATAAAGCATGCAAGGACTATTTTTTAGGGTGAGAGAAATGTTATTCCTATGATATGATTGTATTTATTCTTATAAAGTATATTTGTATAGCTTCATACGATAAACATTATACATTTGACTTCGAATCTTGAACTTTCAGTGGTGACGATAATGACGTCCTTGTGTGGCCCTAATACGCCCCTTGTTCATCATCGTCAAATGTAATAGCATGAGAGAGAGTCTGATAGACATAGACCAAAGTATTTTGTTTTAACCTTGAGTTATGAATATTATGTTTCAGGAAGACAACGTAATTCCTATATGAGTGTCCTTCTCCAATAATGGTTCTCGAAATTTTTATCCTCCGATTGAGATCCAAGAATTGGGTGCATGTCTCATATAATACGATGCCTTGGCCTACCGGGTGATTCTCTGAAGGGCTCAGCTCTTGCACCGCCAACTGATTAACTTGATTATATTTTGAGGAATTTGAGGCTCGACCCTTGCGTATTCCTAGAGTTTTTCCTCATCGATGAGATTTTGAATTCCTTGTTAAGATTTCTACACTAATTGGAAGTCCAATTTTTTTCTTCATTTCAAAATATGATTGAGTCATAGGCTCGATTATAGATTATTGTTATGCCTTACGTGACCTCAGTTACTGGGTATTTGAATCCACGTGACTTGGGAAGTCGTCCATCCTCGTAGGTATTTGATTATCATTTCATAAACTCATGTTTTGAAAAAAAAAACAACCTTGAGACAAATCAATAATAATCTTATCTTAATTAATTTGAGCCACCTGAATGTCTTCAGCCAAGAAGTTTGGGAGGATTCATTGGTAGAATGCAATACAAGCTACCTTATTATGGCAACTTTTAAGGTTTTTCTTAATTTCGATAAACCTCTTGATTTAGTCATACATGATTTCGTTACTTCTTCTTTGCAATAGATGATGTAATTATCTTCAGCACAAATTACCTTAATCCCAATGAATTAATCTCATAATACGGTTTAGTAGGATTCTAATGTGCGAATTGAGCCTATCATCTTCTTACTAAATTAATAGATATGTTGTTCGAGATCGTCCATTCCATCATCTTTTCCATCTTTTGGTGGTTGATTTTTTTGGTAAATCGTTCGGACCACTAGTGACACTACCAGAGATTTTTTAACTTTTATTTTCCTCTTCCAATATATACGTAGCCTGTGGGGAAGTTTGATATTGATTATACCCAAATTATTATAGGCTGATGGGATGTGTTCTTAGGGGGGAAATGAAGGTTTAACAGTGATGTAGAATAACTTGGCAGGGTCGTTGCCACTCCGTTATTGGGCCTGACCCTGACAAAAACATGTTCATTTTGATTATACATGGTAGATAGGCTCCATGAGCATGAAGATAGACTCATCGAGCATGCTCGGTGGTGCATGTTGTGGAAACCTTTGTAATTTTTGTTTACTTTATTTATCTTAAAAAGTCTTCTCTCGTGAACAATGTTTTATATATTTGAGATATATTAAGTGGTCTGTTATTGAACGGCAATGTCTTATAAATATAGAGGATTAATCAACTTCTTAAGAGTTTTCATGATTGTCAAGATAATGTATTTTAGAGCATGATCTTTTCAATTTATGATTCCTGCAACAAATCCGGCCAGTTCTGGATCATTGTCGGTGGGGTCTAATTTTTTAATGGCTTGAAACTCACCAACGTAGGTTTAATGAATGTTATCAAGATGATATCTGATTGTCATAATATAGTCTAACTCATTCCCGTAGGTGACATGATTTATCCTGGCATCGATAATAGGATATTTTACGGTGGCGGCAAAGTATTTTATGTGACACCGACGAAATGTTTTACACCGCGATGAGAAGATTTTGTGCAACAATTCTGTTAGGATTTTGAGTGATGTTGGCGGTAAGAATATGATACTCATGAATCAAGGGTTTCGACATGGTAGATAGCTTGTTTTTAATTTTGGATCGTAGTTAGAAAAGATGTTTTTATTAAAATTTCGAAGAAAATATTCTAGGAAAGTTGTAGTTCCCACATATGGCATCAACAATGTGGTATGATGTTGTTCACCCGTAGATTATCGTCATGGTAACTAGGGTTTTAAGATAGTTAGGATTGGATGTTAGAGATGAAGGTATAGAAGAATATAACACAATAATAGAAATGAATGGTTGAAGTGTGATTCCAATCTCATACATTAGATTTCTTATTTATAGTTGGGTTATAGTTGTCACAATTTTATTACATTGCAAATAAATAGTCATTATATCATATATTGATTGAAATTACGAACATTAAATATGTGTCTGAACACTTTATAACTTAAGGGTCGGTCATGGTCAATGTACAAATATCAGCACATATCCAAACTCTTTATAATACGAATAATACTAAGATCTGGTTATATTACATGTCGAGCCCTTTAACAACTCAGGTTCAACAATAATATAAATCTAACCCTCATTAATATTTTAAAGGTCTGGACACATACTTCAAACCATTGTAAATGACTTGTATTCTTAAATTTTTTTAAAATGGAAATTATTGTCTTAAAACCAATATTTGATCATTTATAGGCTTCCAACCTCTTGGCCAACATTTGGACTTCATTGACTAATCGCAGTGGGAGCATGTATATTAAGGATACCAAGTACGATGGGTTTGTCTTTATACACTTTTCACTAAATAGATAATGAATATAATTTCCTAACCAAACCTCAAAAGCAAATTTCTTTCGATTCAGCTTCAAATTGATGGTCCTTAGGTTCATAAATGACTATACTAAGTCATTAATATGTTCATCATCATTAAGTCTATTTAAATGAATTTCATCAATATATACCTTCATATTTTGGCATATCTTGCTAGCATAATCATCCTTGACAAGTACTTGATAAGTAATTGCGTTCTTCAATCTCAAAGACATGATGTGGTAGCGATGGAGGCTTTGGTTAGTAGTAAAAATGGTACACCGTTGATTCGTTGGGTGTATCTGGATTTGGTTATACCCTGAATATGCATCCATGAAGCACACAAGTTTATTGTCTAAAGTTGAACCACCAACTGGTCAATCCTCAACGCTGGGAAATGATCTTTAGCACAAGCAATTTAGATCAGTAAAATGCACAGACATTCGTCACTTCCATTTATTCTTTCAAACAATAAACGAGTTTGGAGTCCATCTTGAGTATATTATGAATACACCCCACATTTGATAGTGTGTCAACCTCGTCCATAATAGCTTATTACTTTTCTAAAGCGAAATCCCTTATTTTTTGTTTGATCAACCGAACTATTGGGATGACTTATATTTTGTGGAAACTTTTATAAGCTGACATCCCTTCTGTGTTTTCAGATTTCTAAGAAAAAAGACCTAAGTTGTTAGTAAAACAATATAATATGGTGGATCAGAAGCTATTTGATAATGTTTTCAACTCTTCAAACATTTGTCTTTGGCAAGCTCAAGAACTTATATATCTTCCCTCGGGTATTACTAAACTTGGGGCATCGCGAGGGTATTTAGGTTCCTCTACTTCAAGTAAGACCCATTCTAATTGTTAATTTTTCAAAGAGAGACGACCACATAGCACTTACAAGCGGCCTTTTGATTCTCATATAACTGCAACATTGTTTCTCACTATATATTGAATATATTAGTGTGCGGTAGAGGCGATATCATGCATCTTATCAAACCATGACCGTCCTAGAATATAATAGTGATTACAAGAGGAATCTACCACCAAGAATAAACACTCGCAAGTTTATTAAACTCTCAATTTCCCTTAGTGACTTTAGCCTCAAACTTTCCACACAGAGGGGCATTGGCACATGTAAACTCAGTCACCATATTTTCTGACTTACGAATGGTATGAGGTCCTCATTCTATCAAATATTACTTTAAACAAAATATTTATCAAGATACTTACGTAAAAGATATTATGATTTGGGCCCATACAATGCAAGAAACTATGAGCACGATACATCATATGGATCGACTATCCACTAATAATTGTTATTAACAAATATCATGGGAGGGTATTAAGTTTGGTATAGATGACCATAGGTTTTTCCATGGTATTACAATTAAATATATGAAGCATACCTATTTTTTGATGTCGTAATGAATCATAACAACGAATCTCCCCCGGCTATGTTTTTGTCTGGGTTAGGATCTAGATAGTCCTCGGTTTTGTCTTACAATTTTTCCAAAAAACATAGGATATGCTCATAGTTCAGGTGAGGTGCCTATGTACCACGAGCTTACAAAGCACATAGATGTCAGGTATTATTTTATTCATAATATAATATCAAAGAGAATTGTTTATGTGAAGAAAATATCTACACACGATAATCCAATAAATATAATGACCAAGGCAGTATCAGTTTGAAAGTTTAGGGGGTGCCTAAACTGGATAGGTGTTCGAGAGTGAATTCCTAATGAGCATTTGTGAGTGAGAAGAATAGAAGTTTCTTTGTTGATAATGAAGAAAGGGTATTTGCCTCAAGGGGAAGATTTGTAGATAGTGAAGAATCAACATTTAACATATTTGGTTGGCAATATACATTCTTTGTCATGTTGCTTGCTAAATTTTTTGCATGTTGAGTATGAGTCGAATAATGTCTTCACAGTGTACCGTGCTTGATGGTACAGTATAATGTCATGACAGTGTACTGTATCTGCTGGTACAATCTGGTGTCAATGACAATTTTGTGTATATGAGCCCATTAGGCTCCCGTGGACGTAGACAATTGTCGAACTATGTTTTTCTATTATAGTGAAACACTTTTCTCTGGCGGTGCCCGTGAACGTAGAAAATTGTCGAACCACGTTAAATCATGTGTTTTTTTATGCATTTTTTTTTGTTTTGTGCTCGAGCCATTTGTGATAAATTGCATCTTGATTTATAATAGTTTGATTTGTTGTTCTTCCATTTTCTCTTTGGTTTTTTTTAACATTATGTTTAGTATACTTATTTTAGTTGATTTTTTATATTATTTTCGGCATGCCATAAATTTTAGTCTTAAATCCGCCATCGTTCTCCAAATAATGGTGTGTCAAAACAACCTTCAATCTGAGATTTTTAAAATAAGCCATCATTCCGTATCTTCTGCAAGGAAAAATATCATGTTCCATCAAAGTTATCGATTATCATTTCTTGAGTCCACCATCAAATCTTTCACCATAATGACTATGATACCAATTTTGGTAAAAACTTTCTATTCACATTTCACAAATTAATTATATGTTAATCCGAGATTCAACAAATCGATCAAGCCTTAATAAAACTCTTTAAAAAATTAATTTGTGGAATTAAAACAAGAAAATGAGTTGTTACCCAATTCGATAATCTAGAATCCATATCTACATATGGATCGGAAGAAGTTATTGGCAATCTATTACCAATTCAAAATGCTTAACTTGAACAAACATTATGATTTCTCTTTATGGATAAGTCTAAAAAAAACTCAATTTTCACATTAATGTAACCGATTTTGAAAAAAAAAAACTCTTCCACTCTATATATAGAATCTTGGTCTTAATTAGAAAGCTGAAAATAAGTTATTGATCTTCGACATTGATTTTTATTAAAGAAAATGCACGTATATGCATGATGTGTTTATTTTTGATAAAAACATATATTCAATCAAAATCTAACCATCTTCTTCCATAACCTAACTGCTTTCGGCCAAAATGTTCTCTAAACAAAATCGATTTCCATCGTTCACATATTCCACTATGATCATTTTTATCATCAGAAACAATTTCGGCCAAAACTATAATTTCCGGTTAAAATTATATTAATAATCTGGACACTCGACACAGTATAAATATAATATAAATATACATGAATGTATGACCCATGAAATTTATAAACACGTAATATATCTGTTAATTTTAACTTCTGTATTCATATAAAAGTCATTGCTATCAGATTGGAAAACCGACTGAGATGATAAATCGGCAAATAAACTTTTCTATAGTTGTTAAATAAAAAACGTATCTTAATATTTAAAGCTAACAACTACGCATCATTATAAAAGTTAATGCTATCAGATTGAAAAACCAAATATAACATATTTGCTGCTGCGGTTAGGTTGACCAGGCTGACTAGCCCAAATGTTCAGATAATCGACACTAGAAAAAGATAATAAATATTAATTTTATTCCAGAATGTTTTAGACACAAATTTATTCCCGAATGTCTTAATCATTCGTATACGCAATTATATTAAATTAGCCCAAAGAAGGTAGCCGAATTGGTTGAGTATGACATGTTTGTTGACCAAAGGTCATGAGTTCGAGTCTTTCTACATATGTTTTTTTGGCTGAGTCTGTCACCGTGTGTGGTTTACCTTCTGGCGTTGGTTTGTAAGCTATCGCGTCAGACCGAAGGTTTATCTGTGCGCACTCATTGCACTATGAGTAGCGGCTGCGGGTTCCCTCCGAAAAAAACAATTATATTAAATTAAATTAATAATCATTGCTTAGAAAAGACAACCATCCTATTCTACTATTTTTCTCATCGATTTATAAAATACAAATTAATTTCCCTCAAAGAATATATGTCTATTTGGTATTGTCGAATCATAGTCATCACGAGATATACCAGTCGTATACAGAAACAAACTATACACTGTTATAACTCTTTTTCCACAAATAGTCAATAATTTATTTTTTCCAAAATTAAATTTTATTTTTATATACTTTTAAAAAAATTATACGTTCATTGCACAAGATTAAAAAATGTTATACCAAAAACATTAGCCTATAATTATTATTTTTATCTTGACAATTTTTTTCTTTTAAATGAGTTTTGGTAATAAAGTTAAGTTTTAGTAATTATTTTAAATAAAGAAAAAAAAAAGTTGAAAATAGCGGAAAGGGAACGAACAAGTACCATTAGTTCATTTCTTTTTTCCAACACTCACAAGCGGACACGTGGCAGGATATGAGGATGCCGACAGTCGCTTTCAGACATGTCTTTATATTAGTCGGGCCCGTTGAGAAAGGTAGATTTAGACCCAAGCCCGGTTTCCTCGGCGGTTGCCCCCATACCCGATAGTCCTTTAAAATTAAAACATACTTATTCGATTATGGAGTAAACCAGAACCTGGCTTGGCTTTAGTTGTTGCTATCAATAGTTACTTTTCTTGTCTTTACAAAAGTTGTTTGCATGGGTTTTTTTAGTCGGATACTTTTAGGCGCGACTAGTATAAGTCGTAAGCCGGTCTAAACTAAAGTCTTGAAATGTCATCATGAGTGGCCTCAAAAAAGAAAGTCTACTTTTATTTTATTTTATTAAACTAAGTGTTAAACAATTGTTTCAAAATAAAAAGTGGATTGTAGATTGTTGTTATTGTGTACGCTTAAATATTTTTGTAGCGTTGGGAATTGAAAATCGTATATGTTTTTGTCAATCTTTTTCTATTAAAATGTATCGTTATATTTATCGTCCCATGTTTTCTTTATCAATATTAAAGAAATTATAATTATTTTGAAAGAATAAAAAAATTGATTCGTAAATTAATAATCTGTGGAAAAATTAACTATTTTATTAGTTGAAAATGAAATATACATAATAATCGATGCTGGCGACACATACTGGGGAAAAAAAATTCTTCTAGAAAGACTTATATTACAGAACTAAAAGAGTAATGTATTTGACATAAATAACCGTCCAACTAAAATGTAACTGAATATAAAATTAAAATTTATTTTGATATAAATTACTAACAATAGTTAGAAATATAGAGATATTATTATTTTCTGGTAGATATATTAGCGTTAACTCTTCCAATATTATTATTTTATATATTGGTATAATGTAAGATCATTTGAATCAATAAAATTTATAATTGATTATTTATTTATTTATTTAAAATGATGTTTGAGTTTTGAATTGATTTGATTGAGAGACAAAAACGAATTTTAATTTGATTTGAGATTTCAGTTTACATTTGGAATTGATTTCGATTTTTTACTATATTCTCACATTTTTTAAATCTTGCTTCGGTTAGTTAATTGTGTAAATTGGGTCATTGGGTCTTTTTTCTGATATTGTATGTGTTATACGAGATCAATATAGTTGGAGAGTGATTAAGACATGTCATAAAATGAGGAAACTTTATCATAGTCTTTTGTCCTCTAAATCTTATCGTTGGCAATCTCGTATGGGACATGAATCTGCGTCACAATTGAAGTATTTAGTATCTAACGTTATTTTGACAATTGAATGTTTAGTATCTACCGTTATTTTGGGTTATTTGAACATTTGTAGTATCTCATATTTTAATTAGGTGAAAAGTGGCAAAATTTTATGTTTTACTATTTAATACAAATATATCTTGTTCTGTTGCTTCTTTTGATATTATCCATTTAGAGTTCATCGCATGTTTCCACAAAAGGTGTTTCAACATATTATTTATCTTTTATTAATGACTATACTCGTTATACATGTGTTTATCTTATGAAATGAATGTATGATTTTATAGAAATTTACATAAACTTTAAAGCATTGGTTAAGACTCCATATTCCACTGTGATAAAGTGCTTCATGTGTGAATTGGTGGGGTAGTATACCTCTAGTAATTTCATTAAGTTGCTTGCATATAATGGTGCAATGCACTAGTTATCTTGTAGTGATACTCAACAGAATGAGGTTGCAGAAAGAAAACATTATCGCTTTCTTAAAACTACTCGTTCCTTGATTTTATTTTCTGAAGTTCATATTTTTTTTTGGGGGGGGGGGGGGGTGGTGTAGTATACCTCCAATATGTTTTATCAATAAATAAGAACCTGTACACTACGTAATAGATACATTTTCTAAATAATACGAAAACCCTAACCGCTTCTAAACACCTTATTCTTCTCTCTTTTGTTCTTTATTTTAACATGGTATCAGAGCATGGAGTAATCTGATCAGGGAAGCATAGCGATCCCCTGTTTCGTGGATCTACCGGGCATTCAATTTCATATTAGTATTGGAGTTCGGTTTGAAATTGAATGTATTTGGAAATTTTGGATCTATTCAGAAATTTTGGATTGTGTATTGGTATTTATCTTGACAGAGTAGGTTAAAATTTGACAGAGAGTTGTATTATTATTATTATTTTGATTTGGGAGAAAGCAATCTAGTGAGTTATGTGATTTATTATTCGATAAAGATATAATCTACTGAGTTTTTGAGTTATATTATTGTTCGATTTTGGTTTTATTATGGATGTGCTTTTGTGTGGTTTCCAATTTGTTCTCTTGTTTTTCTAGATTTGTATTGGAAATTTTGATCTGCTTTTCGTCAGAATAGATACAGTTTTTGGTTTCCGGATCTGCTGTGTGCAGTCCCAATCAAACGGTACGATCAAAAGGAAAACGGTGTCTATGTTTGTTGAATTTTGGAGAGTGTGTTTGGGACATTCTATCTTTCGTTCTGACCGGTTGGATTATGATTCGGTGCTACGGTTCGGGAGAAATCGCTACTAGAACAGAGAAGTAGTTTTGTTGGTAAAACCGTGAATTCAAATTGATTTTTATTTTGATTTTGATTTTGGTTGAAATTTTTATTTTGATTTTGATTGGAAATTGGATTTAGTTTGGTATTTGGACTTGGTTTTGGATTTAGGTTTGATTGAATATTCAATTTGATTTTGCTAGACCACTCAGATTTTGAATTTGGATTTGGTTTGATTTGGGTTTGATTTGATTTGGTTTGATTTGATTTGGATTTGGTACCTCTTGATTGTTTATTTTTTTTCGATTGGAGATTGTGGATCTTATCGCGAATATGATAGGAAAATATGTTTATATACAGTCTACTAGTAACAAACTGAATAAGAAGAAGTTAGTTATATATACATCTTCATACTATTCAGGTATGTCCTCGTCTTTTACTTCAGGTATTGATTCATCATTGTGGATTTTGGATTCCGGTGCGTCTCATCATATGTCACCTCACATATCAAACTTTGTTTCGTTGTCTCATGTTTCACCCATATCGTTTTGGTCTGCTAGTACTACACCAATGTCAGTTGAGGGTATTGACTCTATTTGCACCCCTCATATATCACTATTCAATGTTTACTACGTTCTCACCCTTGCTTTGAATCTTGTTTCGGCTAGCCAGTTTTGTAAATCTGGTTGATGTGTCTTGTTTTCTAATTTTGTCTGTACTGTACAAAGACAATAGACTCATAAAGTGATCAGGACACGTCGTAAAATAGGGGAAGTATATGTTTTAGAGAAACTCGAAGTAACATATGTGGATGTCTATGCTGTTTATAGTGGAAAAATATACTTGACTAGTATTGCTGTATATTATGTTGATTTGTCTTTGTTTCGTGTGAATCCTTCAGCGTCTGAGTTGTATCCCTTTATGGAGCTACATGTGGCTTATCGGACGTCGTCATCCTCAAATGGTCTGGACAAACGGTTGGTTGTCTCTTATATCTCATGATCAACAAGAGCATTGATATCTGCATCTCATATTCATCACGTTTGTATTTATCTATGACACATGGTACGGCATGTTTTAATTACACTAACATTGAGCGCAACAAGGTTTTCATAATATAATAACTCCTTGAGACGACCTCCCTAACTTTATCACAAGAATCTCACTAGGACGACATAAGATTTCTTTTTCCAAAGCCCGTTCCTTGATAACAAAATAAGGGTAATTTATACGAGGCATATATCATATTCATCTACATATAATCCAGAAAGCTGTACACATATGCCAAAATAGAAAATTACACATAAAACTAATCACTAAAAATTCTCCCCTCTCCGTTAGAGCTGACTTCCACACTGTGAAGATGAAGCAAACTAATTTTCCGTTTTTCTCGACATGAAGTAGATCTGCAACAACTTTGTATTCACTGGCTATCGGGAGGTGATATAATTGTCTATGTTTTTAGGTTGTATTCCATGCTAAGCGGTAGTTTGACATAATTAATGATCATAATCATGACCATTAGCATCCTTCAACCGTTTGACACAAGTCGACTCAAGTACATCTTGGTAATCAAAAGTACTACACATTGCAAGGTGAAATGTGAGATGCAACCCGCATAAAGAACAATGAGGAAAAAATTGCCTCGTCAGTATTGTAGTCATTTTCCATTTCTTATGCAATGAGCAATCAAATCCCCACCATCACAGATATATCATATCTAATAACCAACTTATCCAGTGAAGGCAGATCACCAATTTTGCATGGCTTATAAAGCACTACCGTCGGGTGATGCCAATAAATTTTCATTAGGATCTTCTTTCTTGGGCGCGGATCCCCTCCCTTTGAACAACTAGCGCTCTTTATTTTATACTTTGATCTCACATCTCTCGGAGGACTCCAAATCTGACAGTACTACACTTCTCTATGATCTTTTCCAAAAATAAAACGAAAAATGAAAGGTTTTGTCTTGCTGGGAATCGTGGAATATATAAAAATTTATAAAAATATGAGAAATCAATATTGCAGTGAACATTTCTATTTACTTTTATGAAGATAATTCTTTGCATCTAGGTCATCCAAGATTAAATTCATCAACTATTGGGAAATTCCACCTTATGTAATTTGTTACGCAAGCCAAAATTCACGACTATACGAGAGTAACACGTCTACCAATCATTAGATAACAAATAATCAAACTGACATTATGCTCTATTTCCTAAGTGATCCACTCCACATGTACATATTTAAGAGTCACAAATGAACTTTTTTCTCGCACAAAAATTATAGAGCCTCGTTTACATCTTGATCTTTCCTATAATCTCAAATTATTAAAAGGCCTCGTTTTCCTTCCAATAACTCCTATATGCTCAGGAAATTGTATGGCCTTGATTCCCTCTTAATCTTCATTCATAATCTCATGCAAGTCTCAATATGAACCTTTTTCTTACTTGTCAATTCAAATTTTTTTATTAATAAGTTATGTTGTATTTCCCTTAAAGTATTACAAAGGATACTCACTTATGAAAAAATAGTAACAAATTCCTTTCGAATTTCAAAATTGTACCGCGAAATCTACCATCATACTACCTATTTTTGTATTATTTTTTCTTCGACAAAGTAGATATATGTTTTCTTAGTAGTGATTTGTGCCAACGAACGTTTTTTAATGAGGCACAAATATGACCAGTAACCAACTGAAGCTCTCTGAAGCCAAAACATTGCAACTAGAGAAAACTAAGCATGTCATAAGACAAAAGAAAAAATTTTAAGGCTTGATCAACTAAAAAATCTAAGGCTTGAACATTTCAACCAAATTTTTAACTCACACCTACGGATCTCAAAACAATTAAATTAGGCAAGATGACAGTAAGGTTCCTCAGTCTATTTTTACTTATTTGTAAGGACTATGGGGATATTAATAAGGGCTAGATTTATATTATGCTCAAGCCCAAGGTATTATGGAGTTTGGCTTATAATATGCAAGAATTCCAACACTATAAAGGGCTTGGGTAAACGCTTATGTACATCGACTAAATGTTATATTGTAAAGATTTTGGGCTTATATTTAATTAACGTGTTATTACCTAATTAATGTTAGTCAATATGTGACATCATTGTTATTTTCTATATAATGATACAATGGTTACAATTGTAACCTAACTATAAATAAAAACTGCGATCTAGGAGCTCGGGATCATTCTCTAATCATTCAAAACTTATATCGTGTTGTTATTCTCTTTATTTTCACACTCTATTTTTATCAATGTACTAGTTTAAAACCTTAAAGACTTCACTCGGGTCTAATCTCATTCAGCCGAATAAAATCACAACACACCAATTAAAATATATCATTAAGACTAAAGACCCACGTCTCTTATTGTAAAGAGTTCTCTTATGGAGAATAAGTCATTTGATGTGTGAAAAAAATCAAATAGGCTATGTCAGAGAATCGTGAAAGATAGATTACCATTAGTATTCTAGCCCCACTTTCGATCATTAATGCGGCTCATTTTCAAAAATAATTAAGAAAATCTTCTCCAAAATCGATGATGTGAATATTAAGACATTTTTGTTATAGTTCTCATTCATGAAGTTTCTTGGCAAACGGAAAATAAGAGAACACATCAGTGATCTATCAATGTTCGCTTTTAAGTAGAAAACTCTTAAAGATGACCTTCTCGAGGAAGTTGTTGTAAATTTTGTATTTTATTACTTTCCTTTGCATTTTAAGAATTTTGATGTCCCAAAACGTATATTATGGATTCTCGGCTGGAAATACCAGCATGCCAAAGAATGATGGTGCAAATGTTACAACATCCATTTCTGGTGTAAAAAAAGTTAAGGGTTCATCGTGTATTAGGAATTATTTTGCAAGAATTTGGGATATTTCAAGAAGGATTATGACAAGTATAATTCTTACATATAAGAAAAAGGTCATCTTTCTACTTAGGTATGTTTAGTAATTAATTTTTTCAATCCTTAGAAACAGATGGTAATTGATATGACTACAAAAACTCACCTTTGTATTTCTCTACATGGTACAGCTAGAAATCAAAGCATAAAAAATTATGGTGAAATATCCATTAATATAGCATATGGCATTTCATTCTTACTTTTAGTAATTTATTATTTTTGTTTATTAGTTTCTGAAAGACATCTATGCACTTGAAAATGTATTGTTTGTACTTTTGTTTCGAAAGAATTTGATTTATATGTATATAATAGACACCTTTGGTTATTCTTGTCTATTGAGAAATGGAAAAAAATAAGTGTTTCATTATATGGTAATGTCGTTGAAAATGGAAAAGTCACATTGAATGATAGTTTGTATTTATTATATACTATTCGAGATTATAAAAAAGTAATGAACGTATATTTAATCAACTAAATAATGAAATCAGACTTCAACAAAGCTTTGGCACAATCCTTTAGGTGATATCTGTAAACAATGACAGAATAACTTTTTGTTGAATATTTATTAAGTTTCTTTGGTTATTCAGACTTTGATGTTTCCATCAAACGTATCAAGGGAAAATATACCAAGGTGAAACTATTATATAAATATAGAAAACAAAATCTTCAAGTTGCATGTACCATTTTTTGTCGATTATTTCATACGTCATCATAGAACAGTTAATGTTACTTCATATAATTCTTAACCAAATTCTCTCGGTAAAACTATCTATATATTATTCACAAAAACAATCAAGGGCATTTATAAGTTCACAGCTTATAAGATCGATATTGTAAAAAAACTTGGTAAAAGGATTAAATGTATCAAATCTGACCGCAATGGTGAATACTTAAAGAGATATGACGGTTCTGTTGAACACCGTCATTGATAGTTTGTAAAGTACATTGATAAATGTGGCATTATTTCTCATTATACAGTGTCAGGTGTGCTTAACATTAATAGACTACACAAAATACGAAACTGTGAATTTAAAAAAATGGTGAAAATTATGATTAGTCATTCGATTTTACCAATATTACTATGGGGTGAAGAAATTAAGTGTTTTGTGTACATATTTTCTAGAGATCCAACAAAATAACCCAATCCGATCTGATTTGAGTTTTACAGTATGGCTAACCCTAGTTTGAAGAATTTACATGTTTGATGATGTTCATATGAAGCAAAGCCTTATAAGTCGAATGAAAATTAATGTAGACTTAAATATTAGCTTTATTTTATTTAGTAGTTAGACAATTTAAGAGGTTTAATGCATATAATTCTACATTAAAAACATTTTTAAAATAGAGACAACAAGGTTCTTTGAGGATATTAAGTTTGGGAGGGATGGGGATTTAAGAGCAAACATTCATTTTGACGAAGAATCTATTGAGATTCATGAAATTTCTGATGAATAGTTTGGTATTAGATGATCTGGTATTATTTCAAGCCATTTCATTACTATTAGTACATGTAGCATCTAGATGATTATTTGTCCTCCATAAGTGGACATTGTCGAACATGAAAAAAATGAAGTGATATAAATGAAGCAAAATAAAATGGTTTAAAATACTAAAATCTGTATTTTCAAGAAGTGTAAACCTTAAGTAAATTTAAATTTGAGAAGATTTACTAGAATAAGAAAGAATGATTATATCTTTAGGTTATGTAATGTATCTTCAAGAACATGAAAATTTACGTGGTGTAATTGACAACGTTCCATTTAGCTTCCATGAAACCCCTAAGATTTTTTATTCTCAATTATTGATTAACGATGTAAATGAATAGTATAAGTCAAGGATATCACGGTTTGGGAGTTGGGTCCTATTACCTAAAGAATATAAGGTGATTGTTTATAAATGGATTTTTAAAAGCATACTGAATTGTAAAGGTAATGTTCAGATACACAAAACATGAGTTGGGGATACTATAGCCACTATGATTCAATAAAACCCTTCAAAGTCCAAGGTGAAGGAATTATCTTTAAATATACATTTCTAGTATTTCTAAAGGAATCTTTTAGGACAATCATGATAGTCGTTGTATATTTTCACCTCGAGCTTTATAAAAATATTATTATTTATAGTAATATTTTAACAACCTATATGGTGTAACCTGAGAACTTTATATTTGCAAATTAAAATTAATAGGTATGCTAACTAAAGAATTCTATCGATCAACTCAAACATATTTCTCAATGATGGTCCCATAAGTTCCTCGAAATAATGATCTCTTTTGGTTTTAAGATAACGTAAGTTGAGTAAGTTCATATATTAACTGTTCTATATAGTTTATATATTATTGAACACAAACGATAAGAAATTATTACAAGTTATAAAGAATTGTTTTCAGAAAATTTGATATAAAAGATCTTGGTGATGTAAATTTTGTATTAGGAATCCATATTCACCAGGATCACTCCCCTAGAGTCTTGGTTTTGTAAAACAAATATAGAAATAATACTAAAATATTGAAGAACAAAAAACAAAAAACATAAGGATATTCATGTTGCAAAACAAAAGAAATTCAAATTGAGTTTAAGGACAAAATTTGAGATGGAGGAAATACAAAAGATTTCATATGCTTTGGCATTTAGGAATCTAATGTATGCTCAAGTTTTTATAAGAATATACATTGAATTTATTTCCAAATGTTTTATAATGTATGTAAATACTCTTGAAATATACTATTAGAAAGAAGTTAAAATATATTTGTGGTATTCACGATGAATAAAACATCATATGTTGATGGTTTGGTTTATTTTTGGGCTAGGGTAGGTTGGTAAAGTGTTTTAGTAAGTTTGGGGTATTTTGTGTTTAGAGTGAGGAGTAGTGAGATAATTAAGCAGTATGCTTGTATTAAATGTTTGTCACCCTCATTAATGAGAGTGGTTGGGGTATTTATACTCTTAACTAATGACCCATGGGCTTACCGGGTCAAGTTGTGAAAATCGGGTCAAGTTTAAAAACCCATTAGTTAGTAAGTACATTAGCAAATAGCTTAGTCAAAAGGTGTTTTACATGTGTCTAGTTCATATTTTTCAGTGGAATGATATGGTCCGAATTACTCCTGTCCGGATCAAATGGTGGGTTGTGACTGAAGTATCTAAAATTATGAGTAACCCTTTTTTTAGGTTTTGCAAAATATATTTGGGAGGGCTAAAAAATCTACCAAGTCAATATCAACTTCATCCGATCTGCTTGCATTGTTCGAACTAAGAAGTTTATTTTCAACACCAACCCAGTTCGAATTTTTTCAGGGCTGGTTTTTCTTCCCAGAATTCAAAGAGTTTCTTCTTTGATCGTGGGACACGTGTTAGTATTTGGTTTGACCTACCAGACGCTATTCTTCTTAGACCGGCGCACCCACTAAGTCTAAAAAGTTACCGAGGCTTTGATTTTTCACACGTTTGCGTAATCCTTAATCATTGCAAAAACTCCTTTCAACTTCTCATTGGTACCTGTTGCTTTTCACAGTTATATAAATACTCTTTTACTATTTCATTGTCTTTCATACTCAAAGCTTTCCTAGGGAGAAATTCATCTTTACCTTCAAATTGTTCTTGAGATATTTTATGTTCACAACCAGAAATGCTTTAGTTGAAGGTGACTGGTTGAATTTGTTAGAGTTAGAGAGATGAAGGAAGGTAGAAAAGAGAACCAAATCGCCGCCGATCTCCCAGTTTTTCGAGGTGAAAAACCAGTCAGCCAATTCAGGACACCGATAAAGGGTCATCCTCTTCCAAAACCCTTGACTCAAACAGCTTTCATTCAAACCAAACCTTTCACTCCTCCCTTCTGGTTCTTCTGTTCAAGTATCAGAAAACCATCTCCATTTATTGATATGGGATATGATACAGAAAAGTCTCCGGAGAAGATAACCCCTCGCCGAACGACTCACCAAACCAAAACCCAGTCCAGAGGTAGCTAAAGCTGCTCAGCGGGCCAAGCCCTCCAGATCACAACCTTTACCGGACACTAGGCCTTCAGAGGCAACAAGTGCTCAACAACCCGAACAACCTTCAACGCAAGATAGTGAACTACCTTCTTCTAAGGAAACTGACAAACCTTCCACGGTGATGAAAGAGATTATGGAAGACAACACTGAGTTGGCCCCCTTCGATACCGAGGCATCAGGTCAACGAGAGATGCTGCCTCTGATAAGAAAGGCAAGAGTAAGATAAAAGTTTGTATGACTCATCCGGACTCGCTTCCGGAGTGCTTAGAGGGCAAGGTAGGCCCTTGTTTCAAACACGTCAGTGTCAAGTACTTGCTGGCCTTGCAAAACATCAACTATGTCTACTCCCACGTTGCTGAATTGGGATGAATTCGAACCAAGTGGGGAATTCCAGAGTCTGTAAAGGTAAGGATACCGATTACTCCGGAGACCCCTATGGACTGCAAACTGAATGAGGTGGTAGTGTACACCGAAGTGCTAAACTGGGGCCTCCGGTTCCCACTGGACCCAGAAATTGTTAGGTACCTTCATTTAGTCAAACTATGTCCTAGCCAGTTAAGCCCCAACGCCTGGTACACACTCCTTGCATGTATCATGGCATCAAGATGGTCGAAGATCCCACTCCCGATGGAGCAGTTTGCTGTTGTAGCAAGCTTTTGCAAGAATCATCAGATTCTATTCTACCACTACAACATGGGGAATGACTTTAAGGTTATGAACGACCTGCTGGAGTCCAAAAATAATTAGAGGACACAGTTCCTATTTGTTAGTGGAACGTGGGAAAATGGCAGGAATAGAAAACCAACAACAACCATAGCATGCTGACTAGTAGGTGGAAAAACACTGGTAATTTCCTTTCTTCTCTTTGTCCTACAAGTTTTTCTTCTTAAATTATAAGTTTTCATATTCTGACTATTTTGTTACTCATCTTCAGTTCTACCGAAGGAGTTCACCATTCATCTGGAGGAGGGACAAAAGACCTGTGCAAAACTCAATGCATGAGATTCGGAACACTGGGGAATGCCTTCCACAATTGCTTTACATCGGGCAATTTTGTGAGGTCTCACTTGTGGAACACCATAGGCCGGAGAGACCTTTCATGGGAAGAGCTAACCACCCTTCCTCCTTCTGACGTGATTCTCAAAAGGAGAGAAGCCAGAGATGGAAAACTGTTCTTACCTTCCAGGGCTAAGGCTCCCAGCAAAATGAAGAACAAAAAGAAGAAGGTTGCAACAGAGTTGGTTAAAACAGCTCTAGAAGGGATTGGTTTGGGGAACCAGGGGGATTGATGCAGCTCTGCTCAAAGCAGTAGAGGTTGAAACAGTGAGGGAAGCTGGAGGGTCACAAAACCCACCAAAGCCCCTTAAGAAGGACAAGAAATGCAGAGCCAACAATGATGAGAAAGTTTCCAAGAAGAAGAAGGTCACCCTGGGAGAAGAAATAATTATTTGTCTTTCAGAAATCCAACCTCCACCAGCCCCTGCTGATCCTACTTTGCAAGAGGAGATCCCAACAGACTTTCAGTCCGGAGAGATTGCCGAGGGAGGGAATGATGAAGTGGACATTAGTGCCCTCCAAGACATTGGCTTGTACTTTAATGATTTCGAGAAGGATGATTTTGCAGGTCCCTATCGTCCCTCCAATTCCTCCAACAATGGTGACCTTTAATGGGAAATCTTTTTCCGTTTCCGGAGAGCAAGATTTCTTGAGCCACTTCCTCCTCGGTCATATCCGGCCAATACTTGATCTGGAGAGGCAAGTGAAAAGTCAGACCAACCTTATCAACTACCTCACTTCTCACAAACAATCTCTGTCAAGTGGTCTCCTAAGTGCTCAATAAAGTATAGAGGAACTGAAAAAGGAGATTGAGGCACTGAAGAAGGATAAAGATGATTCGGCAACTAAGCTAGCCACGTCGGAAGCAGCTAGAACTGAGCTCCAAACTAAGAACTCTGACTTAGAAACCTCTTCCTCACAAAACCTTACAGTATTGAATGAGGAGTTGAAAGCCAACGATGGTGTCATTCAAACCCTAACCAATGAGAAGACTAAATTAGAGAACACTGTTTTGGAGATGACCAAGCAAAATAAGATCCTAAAGAGCCAGCATTAGCAGGCTATCAAAGCAGGTATTGAGGAGTATGCCAATGGAGTCATAGACTCCTTAAAAAAAGATGATGGGGTCAAGTCTAACATGATGCTTTTGTTCCATGAGACCTTCCCTAAGAGGACCCTTGGTTCCCTATGGAAGTATGTTGATTACAAGGACATCCCATTTCATATTCTAGCAGATGGTGACAAGCGCAACTCAAAAGTCCTAAAAAAGGTGATGGTGGTGGTGAAGGAACGCCTGAATGAAACAAGCCCTAAGGTTTTACCATATATTATTTTTTGTCTTTCTAAACAATCAAATTCCTTGGATGGCCGAGGCACACTTTGTTCTATTATTCGGTTAAAGTCCGAATAAGTCCTTTGAACACCTAAATTCATTAGATGACTAAGGCATGTTGAGTAATCCTGTTCGGTTCAAGTCCGAATAGGTTTAATTTATCAAACTTTATTTTGTTTAATATTTTTCCTTAAATTTTCATGGCTAATGTTTAAGTAGCCCCTAGTATTTTAGAAGTATTGAAGTGAGAGTGTTTAATGTCTCTGATGACATGTATTTAATAGTCATAACTAACCACCAAGTTATCCGATCCACTTAGATCCAAGGTATTGAACAAGTGATTTATACTTCTTGAATTGAATTGCAGTTCAATCACTTCGAACTTGTGAAGAAGGCATCATATTTTATAAAATACCAGACACCTCATTAAAACCTCCCCGCGCCACAAGGGTAGGAAAGAGTATGCCCCCTAATATTTACATTGATATTTAACAAGTAAATATTTACGTAAAAACTTTATTCCAAATATAACCTGAGATGCTCAACATTCCATGGGTGCTTCAAAATGTTCCCTTCTTTGTCCTAAAGTCTATATGTCCGAGGTTTGAGCTTTTCACAGACCTCATACGGGCCTTCCCAGTTCGGAGCCAACTTATCGAACTGCTTCTCCTCGGTGTGTAAGAAAACTTTTCTTAACACCTTATCTACTGGTTCAAAATATCTTCGTTTAACCTTGGAGGCAAATCTTCTCCTCATCAAACCTTGATAGTGAGCTGTTCTTAAGTGAGCTTTAACCCTTCTTTCTTTTATTAAGTCCACCTGATTCTTAATTGCTATCTCATTAGCTTGTTCGGAATAGTTGTGGACTCTGTATGATAGTAAGGTAGCTTCTATAGGGTAATGACATCTATCCCATACACCAAAGCAAAAGGAGACTCTTGTGTAGCAGCCAGAAAAGTAGTTCGGTAGGCCCACAACACTTCTTGCAAATAGCTTGGCCACTTCCCCACAGCACCTTCTAAATTCTTTTTTATTCCAGACAGAATAGTCATGTTGGCAACTTCAACCTGACCGTTTGCTTGTGGATGGAAATGAGAAGAAAAACAATGCTGAATACCTCTAGAAGCACAAAAATTCTCCATATCTTTGTTATCAAACTGTGGTCCATTGTCTGTAGTAATCTTTTGAGGGACCCCAAATTTGTAGCATATATTGGATAAGATAAATTTAATGACAGCCTTCGAATTAGTCCCTGCCAAGGGAGATTCCTTTATCCATTTTGAGAAGTAATCAATAGCAACTATAATAGTTCTGCACCTCCCGGATGCCATAGGCAGAGGTCCAACTAAGTCCATTCCCCACCTGGCAAAAGGTATTGGCTCAGAAATGGACTCCATAGGTACTGTTGGCACATGAATTTTATTGCCATATCTTTGACATGGATCACATTTCTTTACTATTTCTTTAGCATATACCATTATGGATGGCCAATAGTACCCAACTAATAAGACTCTTCGAGTTAGCGCTCTGTACCCACAATGTGTTGAGCCTTCCCCATCGTGTAGTTCAGACAAAACGACTTGAGATTCTTCATCCTACAAAAAACATAGGAGAGGTCTACTGAAAGATTTTTTTATAGAGAACTCCCCTTATCATCAAGAAACCACGTGCCTCGTGTTTAATCTTTCTTGCCATAGCTTTGTCCGTAGGTAAAACCCCATCAGATATATATATTAAAGAAATGTATATCTCTAGTCTTTTGGTTGAATCAAAAGTATGCTTATACTTTCACCATCTTATATGTTTTGAGTTGGTTGTATGGACGGGCATTCTTGTATGTGAATCCAAGGGTAGGACTCATAATATGCTATAGTGGCTAAAGAGTCTGCTAGTGTATTCTCCGATCTGAGAATGTGCTCATAACAAACACTTTTGAAGTCTGCTGCCACTTCTTTCAAAACGAGTAAGTACTTGATCAGTTGCTCCTTCTTAGCCTCAGACTGACCTTGAGCATGATGGATGAGTAGCTGAGAGTCACTCATCAACTGAACTCTCTTAGCCCCGTACAGGAGAGCCAATTTAAGACCATCTATATCTGCTTCATATTCAGACTCATTGTTAGAGGCCCTGAACCTAAAGCATATAACTTGGTACCTTTTATCACCATATGGAGAGGTTAGGAAAACTCCAGCTCCACATCCCATTGTGTTTGATCCACCATCAGTTCGAACCACCCACTCTTTCTTGGTTTTGTCTCCAGAACTTTGTTTGGAGTTTCTGTCCGTATGGAATTCTACCAGGAAATCAGCTCCTGATTGAGCTTTGATAGTTGTTCAGGGGAAAAAATCAATGTCGTAATTGCCCAATTCTACTGACCACTTGGTCATCCTGCTTGATATATCTGCCTTTTGAAGAACATTCTTCAGTGGGAAAGATGTCCGGACAATAATGGAATGGGATTGAAAATACGGCCTCATCTTTCTTGCTGCAATCACCAAGGCTAGTGCCAACTTTTCAAGCTTCAAATACCTCTTCTCAACATCTATTAAACTTTTGTTGACGTAGTATACCAGATGAGGGTAATTGTCCACTTCTCTTACCAGAACTGCACTTATGGCACATTCTGACACAGCCAAGTATACATAGAGTGTTTCTCCTTGAACAGGTTTGAAAAGAGTCTTTGGTGAAGATATGTGTTTCTTTATCTCAACAAAGGCTTGGTTACACTGTGGAGACCAATTAATTTTTTTAGCTTCAAGGTTTGGAAAAACGGAGCACACTTATCCGAAGACCTTGAAATAAACCGGTTTAAGGTAGCCAACCTTCTAGTGACCCTTATGACTTCTTTAACATTCCGAGGAGGATCCATTTCGAATAGGGCATTAAGCTGATCTGAATCAGGCTGGATACCTTTCTCACTTATCACATAACCCAGAAACTTTCCAGATCAGACACCAAACACACATTTTTCCGGATTTAATTTCAAATTCACAGTTGCTAAATTTAGTAAATGTGTCTTGAAGATCAATTACGTGCAAATCCTCTTCTAGGCTTTTAACCATCACGTCATATATGTATACTTCCATATTTCTGCCAATTTGATCATCGAATGTTTTGTTCACCAACCTCTGATAAGTAGCCCCAACATTCTTTAACCCAAAGGGCATCATCTTATAGCAATGGAGACCTCTGTTTGTTATAAAGGTAGTGTGATCTTGATCCTTCAGATCCACCTGTATCTCGTTGTACCCAGAGAAAGCATCCATGAAGGACAACAACTTGTTTCCAGACTTAGATTCTACCAACTGATCTATCTGGGGTACTGGATAAAGATCTTTTGGGCAATCTCTGGTAAGGTCAGTGAAATCAATGCACATACGGCATTTCCCGTTCTTTTCTTGACTAACACCGGTTTGGTAGTCCATAAAGGATAATAGCATTCCTTTATGTGTCCCATCTTGGTAAGTCGATCAACCTCTTGGACTATCACATCAACCTTTTCCTTAGAAAAAACTCTTCTTTTCTGTACAACAAGTGCAACATCACTCCGAATGGACAAATTGTGTGAGATAAAGCTTGCGGGTACTCCGGTTACATCACTATTATACCAAGCGAAGACATGCTGATTGTTTAGCAAAAAGGACAACAATTTCTTTTTCAACTCCGATGCTATCTTGGAACCAATCTTGATATTTCCACCCTCTGCAAGGGAGTGGGTTTCAACTTCTTCAACTGGTATTATAACACTAGGAGCCTCTCTGGGGTCATCAATCTCACTCTCCCCCTAAGAAGGCTCCAGTAACTGCTAATCTTCATTAATCTGAATTGCCCCCAAAGTCTTAGGAGCAAGAGAAGTTGCATAGCATTCCCTGGCTATTTTTTGACTACTTTGGACGACACATAATTGTCCTTGAACTGCATACTTTAAACATTGATGGATTATTTAGGCTACAACATGCATTCTAGAAAGCCAAGACCTCCCAAAAATTGCATTGTATGATGTGGGGCAGTCTACCACAATGAATAGTTTCCTCACTATCTTTTTAAAAGGCACATTGCCCAACAACACTTCTTCTTCAAATTCACCAATTACATCCGCAGAGCTCCCTGTGAAGCCCAAAATAGTTCGGTTTGAGCGTTGAATAACAGCCAAATTCCTCATTTGTTTATAGGAGCTTAAGAAGATGATGTTTGTTGAACTTCCCATATCTATCAAGATCCGGGGTATATTATTGTCCCTATAGATTCTCCTATAACCACCGCATCCTCATGAGGCCCAACAATATTCCTCAAATCATCCTCATCAAAAAATATAAATGGGAAAGGGGTTTGACCCTGATGGGAATCATTCCCTCCTCTAATTGAGTGGCCAAACTTTATACATGCCTCTTTCTTGATGAAGGGGTGGGAGCTGTCACAGTATCTCCTCCGAAGATGGTCAATGATTCAAATAATTGATTACTCTGGACACCGTCCTGGTTGGTTCCGTTATGACCCCCACCTTATTTCGAGTTGGATCAGGATCCAGATACTCATAATCAACATTGAATCTTTCAAGAATCACCATTACCCCTTCTTGAGAAGATGTTCGAGTATTATTTGTAGGGCCCGCCCGAGGAGCATTGTCAGGCCTGTTTCCACTTCTTCTTTTGACATAAGCTCCCGATTTTCCTCTTTCAATAAGGTTATGCACTTCATGTTTTAATATTATGCAGTCTTGAGTGTTATAGCCTATATCATTGTGATACTAGCAAAAACAAGTATTTCGGCTTTCTCTGGGAGATTGCAAGGCTGCCGGTTTTCGAAAATGGACTTCGTCCTTAGTCTTATCATAGATTGTGGCCACATTCTTCCTTAACTATGCAAACCACTCTGGTTGAACCCAAAGACCTCTTTTACCTCTTGAATGTTGGCTCTGAGCCTGATTCTGGTTGAACTGAGTTTGTTTAGTCTGGTTGGATCCTTGTCCGGTCTCCTTAGCCTTGTATCCGGTCTAGTTAGCAGCCGGAGAAGCTGTTATGGTGGACCTCACTTGACGGTGCACCTTAGTTTTCTTGGTTTCTTCCATATTAATCTGTTTTCCCATTTGATTTAACAGGTCAGCCCAGGTCATAGTTTTCGTCCTGGTCACCGAATCAGCCAAGTTCCCAAGATTCAACCCTTATCTCAGAGAAGCAATTGCCACATGTTCGAAGAAATCTGCTAACCCGTTCTTTATATTCACAAATAGACTTATGTAGTCCTTTAAAGACTCGTTTGGTTCTTGGGGAAAATGGATAATGGTATCTTCATTTCCCTTTACCTCTTTACTTCCAACAAATTGCCTTCGGAAGGGAACCCAGAATGTATCAAAGTTTCTAATACATCCTTGGGGTAAGATATTTACCACTTAAGAGAACTTCCCATAAAATTTTGAGAGAAGGCTCTGCACAAAAGTTTTTCATCATCATCAAAATTCATCATGAAATTCTTGAACTGCTCTAGATGGTTTTCCAGATCTCGACTTCCATTATACTTCTCCATTTTGGAGCTGTTAAATCTTTTGGGTAGGTTTCCGAACATTATTTTGGCAGACAAAGGTGACTGCCTCCAGTTCTTATCACGATTAAATACTGTATCTTCGTTAGATGTTGCGAAAATACTTGATTCGGTATGAAAAGCAAAAGGATCTATCAACAACTGATCAGCATGCCTGTGGGATGACTCTTTGCGTAGATTT
Source organism: Limnanthes douglasii subsp. nivea (assembly GCA_036936605.1). Classification (NCBI taxonomy): domain Eukaryota; kingdom Viridiplantae; phylum Streptophyta; class Magnoliopsida; order Brassicales; family Limnanthaceae; genus Limnanthes; species Limnanthes douglasii. The sequence goes on along the minus strand of JAUPFV010000003.1, from coordinate 241,675,675 downwards.
CTTTTAAGCCTACCATGCCTATCCCTCTTTCTTGAATACTTTTTTATTAACTTCATCTTTTTTCTAGATCTTCTTTCATCACTGCTTGATGACACAGATTCCTCAAGCCCAGCCTCATTCGAAGAGCTACTGGAGGACTCAGAATCTGAACTTTCAACAGGCTTAGACCGATGTGTCTTCTTATAGCTGAGATGGGTCTTTTTTTTAACTCAAATGAGTCTTTTTTATGGATCATTCTCCCCAGGATTGTCAGTATGATGAATAGATGACGCCTCCGATTTTCCCCGATACCATTCTCTTCTTGTTTTATGGCTCTTAGTGCCTCTATCTCTGCTCTCAACTTATTTCGCTCCTTAACGGTGTATTCCTTGTTTTCCCCGACCGTTTCCACCACATGAGGTTGAATAACTTGCTCATTCGGATCCATCAGAACTGGTTTTCTTACTGGTTTTAAATGTAAAATTGAGGCACCTTCGTGCTCCCATCGTGGTCGCCAATTTGGTTTGGTTTATTTTTAGGCTGGGGGTAGTTTGGTAAATTGTTTTAGTAAGTTTGGGGTATTTTATGTTTAGTGTGAGGAGTAGTGAGATAATGAAGCAGCCTGCTTGTATTAAATGTTGATCACCCTTATTAATGAGAGTGGTTGGGGTATTAATGGGCTTACCGGGTCAAGTTGTGAAAACCGGGTCAAGTTTAAAGACCCATTAGTCTTTAACTTGATTAGCAAATAGCTTAGTCAAAAGGTGTTTTACATTTGTCCAGTTCGGATTTTTCAGTGGAATGATATGGTCCGAATTACCCCTGTCCGGATTAAATGGTGGGTTGTGACTGAAGTATCTAATCTCATCAGTTGACATCTAGGAAGTCGGATTATTTGAGCATCATATTTTAACGGTTGATGCAGTATAATGTAAAAAAATTGTTTCATCCTCCACTATGACGATATAAATTTTTGCATGCTTTGAAGTGTCTAGCTTAACACTTTGGTGATATAATTTTACCATACGATTCCATTTAGTTATATCATGATAATGATTCTACGGTTTACTATTCAAATAACAACACAAGCTCGGTTAATTCCAAGAATACAAATATCGGTTAATTCCAAGAATACAAATATCATGACCTTGGCGTTAGCATTAGACTTGGTGCCCATAACGGTTTAAGAGCATATTATTAGGATGTGTGTTATTTTTAGAAATAAATTAAATTTTAAAAGGATTTTGTATTAAATTTTAGAACATGCTTACATTATTTGAGTTGTATGCACACTTCAATCTATGGATGCAATCATAAATAAAGTTATTTTTTTCAATGACTTATCATATTCATAAAATAGATTTTTCATTTAAATAAGATCATCTAAGAATCGATATGTAAGATTATATTTCCTATTATTCTTATGTTATGCGTCATGATATATTTATGTAGTCGATTATTACGAGGTTATGATTACTGATGCGTTATATATGTTTTTAAGCATTAAAGATGGTTTTAATCAAGTGTCTGTAATTTTAATGTAGGAGATTGTTTAGTTTATCCATAAAAATGAAGAAAAAATATTTTAACTAATTTTATAATTGCGGATGAAATGTCAAGCCTAGTTTATAAAATTGTGTATATTAAGCTTCATATAGCACTAATGTATGTCAATTGAGCCATCTATTGTCATGTATTTTTTTTAGTTATAAACTAGAATAAAATGATGTATATATATAATTTTTAATCTTAGGAGAAATATCAACTATTTTCAATATAGTGTTACTCACAAAAGTCATTGCCCTCACTATTTTATAATATCTATATTCTTAGATTAATGTCTACTTGTTTAAGATTTTTATCTTAAAGATAAGAATACAAAAACCTTTTATTTATAATAATCTTAATAATGTCATTACTTAATATAAGTAAGTCATTACGTATGGTTATAATACGACCAACGGTTCACCGTATACCTTTATATATAAACATTTATCTATTGTACTATACTAAATTCATCGGATACCATGACATGCTGAATTGTTTTGTTCTTTTTTTTGGTTGATTGCTTTAAATAATATAATGATTTCAAAAGTGTACACATCTTTGATTTAATACCCAAGAGGAAAAATCCGTCGTTTTTCTCTATGTAGACATTCTCGTTATAATATCAATTTAAGAAATTGTGTATTGGCATATATTCAATAAAGTGAAAAACCTTAACGATTTAATTGTAAAAAGTATTTTTATACTTATGGTTCTTTCAACCACTATATATATATATATATATATATATCAAAATAATTTTCCTATCTTTTTTTGTCTCAAATTTATGGCTACCAATCAAACTTTGAATGCTTGTATAGTACAATCCGTGTGACATTTGTTTTGGAATAACTTTACAACCAATTGATTTTGAAACTGATGGTAAATTAACTAATTACTAAGTGCTATTAGATATAGTTAAATTCATATCATCATTTATAACATCTTTCCAAAACACAGAGCGTATAGCTAATATTTATTTTTTGTAATATTTAGAGACATATCGTAAAGAAAACACTGCTATAATTTTCCAGATGGTTCACGTATAATTTTTTTCAATAAAATCATAACAAATACTTCGATTAAATATCTTATTGGATATTAAAGCTTTTGGTCTTTTATCTTATTGTTCACGTATCCAAATGTGTTTCTTACAAAATTATTTCTTCATTATCAATAACGGTTTGAGTCCTATAATTATCATACAACTTGGACTCATAAGGACTAGGCTTGTGTAGATTCTTTAACTACTTAGACTCCAAGACTAAAAATCTTTAAGTTTTGTTATTTGATGTGTAACAAAAAAGAAACATATTGTGATATTTTTACCCAATTTCAGTCTTCTTAAATTCGTGTTTTTGTAAAATTTTAGGTTTTTTCACATTTTAAAATAACTATTTTTGGCTTCTTTCGCTTCCATAACTCATATGACGAAACTTCACAACTTTTAAGAAGGAAAATTTTATAATATGAGATCCTGCTAAAATGATATCACCCCACCAATTAATATCCATTTAAAATGAATTAGTATAACAGCGCACATCTCAATTAATTTTTTTATTTTGTGTTCAACCAATCTATTTTTTACGACATAATATATGTAAAAGATTATAAAATTATCATTTTATCTTTTTAAATACTAGAAACTCATTTGAAAAGTACTCTCATCAACTATCATTAAGCATTTATAATTTGTTTTCAAGTTCGAATTTCAAAATTTGAAACATAAGAAAGGCTTCATATTTGTGTTTAAGCAAATTAAAATTAAGTATATCTAGAATATTTATATCCAAAAGTTATAAAACATCGCGGACTAACACACCATTTAACTAAAATAAGTTGGTGTGTATCAATTATAATAATTATGTGCATATTTCAACATTTAAAAAAATATTTTAGTTATTTTATTTTATACAAAATTTATGCTTTTTTTATGAATCTATCTTACAATTTATAAGTCATGCGTTACTTATTTTTTTCTAATTATACCATAATAAATAATCAATATGCAAGCAAAAATACTAGCTTTTTATATTATTAATACATGTATCAGAACTACATAATTTAACCATCTAATCACACAATTTTTTCTTTATAAAATATATTAGTCTTTGACTAAAATATGAATGATAAAAAAATTCGTAGGCGTAGATGCCCAACTAAAATTAACTCGACTAATGATATATAATGTTTTTCGATATAAATAAATTTTAATTTTTTTATATATATATATTATTCGTCAACCTCAGATTAAATTATAGGTTATAAAATTTTCTCGCGGACACCAAATATAAAACCGACACCAAATATAAAACCGACCAGTTAGATATTTGTTATTTTATTATTATTAATTATTATATAATATATTATGAATCATTACTTATATATTTCTATATTAAATTTTAGTGTAACTTTAATAATACGTATTAATTGTTTTTTTTGCTCAATAGCATTTTATTGTTTATCAATCTTTAAACTTCTACATCGAATGAATATATTAAATTTATTTTTATCATTTTATAAATAAAATTTATCATTGTTAAAATTTCAAAAACTAACTCATGCATCACTTAAAATTAAAATTAAAAATTAATTTATTTTAGATTAATTAACAATCAAAATATCTTAGATTTTTAAGAAAACTAATGAGTGAAATTAAATAAATTTTACAAAATTTAATTTCATATTAAATATAAATATTTTTTTAGTAATCTTCACATTTGAGTAAAAATATGCTCCGAAACGTTTATACAAAAATTTAAAAGACTAAGTACATTTGAAAAAGCATATGTTACTAACCAGATTTTTGAGCAAAATTTTAATTATTATTTTTAGATTTTTAAAATTTATAAATTTAACAAAAATTAAGAGATTTTATAAAAGCTATAAATATAAATAAAATACAAATATTTCACCACTAAAAAATTAATAAATATGTATATTTTTAAAGAAAATCCGGATATCCATGAACAGATCCTCAAACTATACAGGTTTGACCGTGAAAAATAAATACTCTTACCAATGAATTTGAGTTCAGGTTGAAGAAATAAAAACATAATACGATACAAATTTTACTTTATGTGCACCTAACACGACGCATTGTCATCCTTGGAGAGATATTCTTACACCAAATCAATTCTAACAGTAACAAAATATAATCATACACCAAAGTTTTATTCATATCATGCACATAAATAATATTTGAAAAAGTTATATTTTTCTCTGCTTGTTAATATTAATTCAATTTTCTCACGTCCCTCCACCGTAGATTTATTGATGTTTCTTATTTACATCTCATTTATATTATTAATTTCTCAAGTTGACTGGAATACAGTATCAGGTACCATCATCTTGAGGTCTTATCTTCTATAGTATTGGCATTCATCGCCATAGTCACAATATTCTAATCCGTTATATTAATAATTGTATGTTTATTTTGAATATTATAATATTTTACAAGTTTACATGAATTTCGACAACAAAAATATTTTTTCCCGTTTTTCTAATCGTAAGTCGCTAAATATTTCTTCATTTTGGATTTATAGTATTTACACTCCTAAATTTTATCACATTGGATTCTGCATATGTTTTATCACAAACCACGTGATTATCCTTTGATTCTCAAGTGTTTCTAAATCTATTACACATCATATTCCTCATACTTGTAAAGAATATTCCTCTAAAATTTATTTGATGTATAATTTTGACGGACACAGATTTGCTGACTAATTAATTATAATTAACGTATTGATGAAAATAAAACTTTTCAATCTAAGAAATTATAATCGGGATACTAAGATATAAAGAATTTCTTAGTGTATCCTTACTCTCTTTGTCATATTTTATATTTTAAGTTCTAAATTCTTAATCCTTACTCTCTTTCTCATATTTTATATTTTAAGTTCTAAATTCTTAATCCTTACTCTCTTTCTCATATTTTATATTTTAAGTTCTAAATTCTTACTTGTGTAGAGACTGAATAAACTGTCAGAAATATATAAAGAAAATATCTACGATATACAAAATTATGATACCCCACATTTGTGCGGCTTCAACTCTATTTTTAATATGCTTGCATTAGTTGAGCACAAAAGATTTTCTAGCTTTGATTCAAGAATATAATATAGTTTTAAAGTTGTTAGCAAGAATTCCAACTTTTGCTATCAATCTATGAAATTCATACTATCGAATCAATTCAATCGAACTAAGTCTCGACTTCTCACTTTGATAGTTGTCATAGTCACCTCTTTAGTCTTGGTAATATAAAATTAAATTTTTTAATGTTAAAAAAATGAGAACGACATAAACAACGTACAAACTTTGATCCACAGATCAGATATAAATTTTTTTCTTGTTTCATTATATATATATTTTCCAAAAAAAATCTCAGAATTTAAAAACAATAATAATTCAAAATATAACAAAAAATTTGCTTAACCGATATTAAAAGTTTGATAGATAAACTTTACCACAAAAAAATATAAACTGTTAAAGATATTAATAGTTTGTATGTTATAGAATCTTAAATATCTAAGTTGTTTACAAATTTTGCGAAAACCTTACATAATTATGTAACTCAAAATTAATTATTTTACCATGAATGTTTATCGCGATAAAAAAATTGATTCGTCAAACGAGCCATAAGTTAAACACTGTTGCATTTGAAAATGTGACAACAACATAGATTTAAATAGCTGCATAGTTAGTCATTCGATTTCAAAATCACCGGTGAGGTCTCTAGACTTGCAAAATCTATGAATTTAGCCAATCAACTTCCAAATACTATAAATTTAATTCATCGATTTACCAAAAATTATAAATTTAGTCCATGGTAAGTGGTCTTTTTTATTTGGCGTCAGAGACTAAATTCATAGATTTTACCAAGTCCAGATATCTTCATCGGTGATTTTGAAGTCGAGACTAAATGAAAAAAACGGGATAGTCAAAAGATTGTTCGCTCATTTAAGTCCAAGACCATAAGGATAACAAACTATTATGACGAATCAATGCGTCCTCAGGCTGAACGAACAAATGGTTACTAAAAGAAATAGTATCAAATTTGTTGGAGCGAACATGTAGTTGCTCATATAGATGCTTGTGATCAGTAATTTTACTATTATGGGCGGTTGTCAAATAGCTACGAACCATACATTTTGACATGCCAAACCGGATCATTTGAATTTTCTTAATAATTTTAAAATTTTGTTTTATCGTCTTAAATATTATTGTTTTCTCGGTTTTTTGAATTATTTTTATTCAAAAGTTGTTTTGAAATGATGTCCTGTGAATATTATTAATAAAAATAATAATTAAAATATAAAAATAATAAATAACCAAAAAACTCTTAAAATAAAAAGATATAATAGTGAGATCTTTATAACAGAATTATGAGGTTCGGTTTGATATTTTTTCCTAAAATTGTGAGTCAATTAAATTGGTTAATGACTTTTTTTTGTTTTTTTTTTCGGAGGGAACCCGCAGCCGCTACGGAGAGTGCAATAAGTGCGCACAGGGTAAACCCTCAGTCTGACGCGATAGCCTGCAAACCAACGCCAGAAGATAAACCACACAAGGTGACAAGCTCAGCCGAGAAAGCGTATGCAGAGGGACTCGAACTCATGACCTTTGGTCACAAACACGCCATACTCAACCAACTCGGCTACCCCCTTGAGGGGTGGTTAATGACTTATATTGTGTAACTTTATTTTATACAAAGTTGGTAATATTATTTTATAAGATAAACTAATGAAGCTATACTCCAGCTCTAACCACTAACAAAATATTCAAAAGAATGGTAACTTTCGTATCAATCTTTACTCTAAACACAAGCTAGGAAGATATCTCACCCAACAAGTGCATTTCGGACCATAAGTATTATTCTCAATTAAAGTTAATCAAACCACCTTTTGACCTTCAACAACTAAAAATGTTAGCTCCTTTATAATGGAAGGTGAATTGTTTTTGTCCAAGTAGCTAAAGCAAGAATAGTGATTATGATGCTTGCCCATTGCCCATTGGAACGGGAAGAAGAATTATACCCCATTACTTTAGAAAAATAAACTTGATCATGACTGGACGCATCATTTAACACTGAATTATATACACGTTATTTATGGTGCCGATGACTTGTACCATATTGCATTAGGAATACGCATTTACGCATTTAACGTGGTGTTTTTATTATATGTATTGGTTTAAATTTTTAATAATTTGACAGTGTACGAAGAAGGATATTGAAGTGAAAAATAACTATGATACCGATTACGGTGATTTGTTTATCGTAAAAATCTACTATACATAATTAATTGATCTAGTTACGGATATCAGAAAAGAAAATGGCTCAACAATTATATTAAAACGTCACGAATATATAAAAAAGAAGAAAAAATTTTAAACTATTATTTGAATGCAAAAGATTCGGATCATATTCGAAGTTGGTTGATCCAAATGATCTTGAGAAAGATTCTACTAGAACAAAGAAATGTGTATATCTTTCAAGAGTTAAAAGAAATATGATAACTCCTGACAAATAGTCTTCAGAGGTCGTATGCAGAATTCACAACCATAAAATTGCAAATACAGCGGAACGTCCTTGTGAAATCGAAGAAACTTGGTAGCGTCAAGCTACAAGATGGAAACAGATGGCTGAAAATTCAGAAAAAGAAGACGAACAATAGAAGATGGATAGTTCTAACCCTAGGTTAGAGTAAATGAGACTTTAAAAAAAATCAAAATTCTATTAAAAAAAGTCTGACGGTAAAATAGGGTATAAGATGCTTTATATATGAGACATCCAAAACCTAATAAAATATTCTAAAAATACAATAAAGATATTAAAAATAAAAATCAAATATAATTTGAATGCAATCAGATTTGATTCACTAATTAAAATATTAATTTTAAAATAAAATAAAATAAAATAAAATATCAAAAATAGTAAAATAGGATTTTCGGATCCTAAACAGAAGAATTTGAAGTCCGAATTTCGTGACATAGTCACGCTTTTGACAGTTGTTGGGCTCGTCGAGACGTTCGATTTGAGTACCAATTTCGCCTAGTTTGGATACCCGAGCGAGAAACCAGTCTGTCTGCAGTCTTCGCTACATCAAAACTCATGAACGATAAGAAAACCTCCGGTGATTTCTTTTATTCATAGAATCAGATAATATAATCAAGATTCGGTCTAAAATGCTATGTGACTTCAAATATTATTCGAAAGCAATTAGATACACTTCAACTTCTTGGTTAGTTCCTTACAATGATAAGTTTGTCACATGAAAAACTAGCAAGTTCATGCATTTCGGTAACCATATCACTAACCGCGTGGAAAGCGCTCATTCCATCCTGAAACGTGTCATTGGTACAAGCAAAGATACCTTCAAATGTTTAGGGTAAGGTCCATTATTTGCACATAATACAACATGGAGCAATTAGAGCATCATTTGAAAAAAGTTTACTTATAATACAACATAAATTTTATAGCCAAAGTGTACGCCGATATTAGAAGTAACGTCTCTCACGTTGTTTTGGATAACATTTTCAGATGAACTAGAATGTGCCAGGAAAATGAAACTTGCAGGTACAATTTCACTTGTGTTATACAAACTATGCAAGGTATCCCGTGTTTGCATAATATCTATGATTTTTTTTTAAAATAAAATGGCACCTTTTGACTCTTTCAATGATTATTGGAAGATGTTAGATATATATTTTTATGTACTAATCTAACGACGAGAAAAATATTGAAAGAAAAACTAGTCAAACTCATTTATGTTGTCATGGAAACGAAGGTCGAAGCACACATAGAACATGTATACAAGAAATGATTTAGCATAGTATATCCGGAAACATCTTCCTTTTTACAACCTTTAGATTCCAAGAAATGACATAGTCGTCCAACTGCAAAACATAAATTTTTTACTGCACCATCGACTAAACGAGATAAAGTATATCAGGATAACATGCTAGATTCAGAGAAAATGAGTGCACTTTCGCTAGGTAAGTTTTTCAAAAATCTATTAGTTATTTTGTGAAAAATGAGCAGAACTCCGCTAATCAAATTGTAGAGAGAGAGAGTGAAGTTCTGATATAAGCAAGTGGTCATACATATTCTCCTGAAAAACCTAATGCATATGGAACTCGTATGGTACATTCACTATCAAATTAAACAGTGAGTTGTAGCTCAAATGCTACGATGCCTTCAAAAGCATTTGTTTGATCTGAAATGTTACTTGTAATAACTCTCTATCTTATATAGACCTTTTGTAACTACAATTAACGACACTAAAATCGACGAACATTGTGAATATCAGTTACTTGTTTTTGTCTTAAACAAATAACAAAATAGATGGAATTTGATTTGAGATGCCCTTTACGACAAGCTTATAGATTCCGCTAACATTTGCATGCAAATATTTAGTGGTATATACGAGTTACTAAATATCGTGAAATATATAAAGTACTATGGAATTCCTGATACTATATAGAATCAGATGAAAATACGAAAATGGAAAATCATGATCGATGCCTCATCCATTTTATACGTGGAATTTAAGAGAGACGGTGTATTGGCGGTAACATATATTTGTATCGCCAATAATTTGCTACACTGATGGTGTGTAATTTTCATAACATCAGTAATACACTTGTCGTGTCTAATTTACCAGCGGTATAGAATGATTGTACTACCAGTATATGAGTTGAAATAAAACTGATTTTTTAGACAAGACCTATGAGGGTGTACCAACAATACATATTTTTATATCGCCAGTAAGATATTTAACTTGTGGTATGTAATTTCCAAGCTATCATTTTAGATATTTGAACGACGGGGTGGGATGATTACACCGTCGATATAGGAGTTGATAATTTTTTTTTTACTTTTTAGACAAGAACTTGGATGGTATATTGGCGGTACATACTTTTTATAGTGTCAATAAGATATTACACCAATGGTACGTAATTTCCATATTGTCGGTGTCACTAATATATTAGCAATATCGAATAATTGCACCCCTAATATATGAGCTGAAAAAAACTTAATTTTTGAGAAGAAATAGGAGGGTATACTAGTGGTATAGAGTTTTTGTACCGCTAGTAATAGTGTGGCTAATTTCTGATTTAAGGGTAGTTTGGGAAAGAGTTTTGGATATTTAATGTTTGGTGTTAAATGTAGAGAGATAAGTAAGGTGTATGCTAGCAGTAAATTTTTATCACCCTCATTAATGAAAGTAGTTGGGGTATTTATAATTTTTTAATGATCCATGGGCCTTCCGGGTCGGATCATGGGCTTGGATCAAGTTTAAAAACCCATTATCCTAAGAGATGAAATGACTGACAACTAGCTGAATCATTTCTTACTAAGTTATATCGTTCGGACGGGCACAGTACTAGATATGTCCGAACTTCCCCTCGGATATATACACTAGTCAGTATCAAAGTAATCTGATCTTATCAAGTAAGATACTACACTAATGGTATATATATTGCATATTATCGGTGCCACTGATATACCAACGATGTAGAATGATGTGTCGCCAATATAGAATTTGAAAAAAAAAATAGAAAAGAAATGAGATGGTATACTGGCGGTACAAACTTTTTGTACCGTCCATAAGATAATTAACCGACAATATGCAATTTCTATTCCACAAATGTGACTAATATATTGACGGTGTGGAATATTGCACCGAGTACTGGAGTGAAAAAATTGACTTTTAGATAAGATCTAGAAATTGTGTCGGCGGTACATATTTTTTATACTGGCAGTTAGATGCTAAACTAGCAATATGTAATTTTATCCCGTTGGTACAAATATTTCACTAGCAGTGTGGAATGATTGTATCATCAGTATAGAAGTGTAAAAAAGAAAAACAAATATGGCTAACTCTTTATACCATCACGCACAACATCCATAATAGATCACAAGGAATATTATAATCAACCTAAGCAACATAACATAAGATAGATTATGATTAACATAAACAACATCATCCATGTACAAATTCACGTATAAAAGCATCTGCAACATCAGCATTCATCTGCGCCTAAGAAAACAACAATATCCAAAAGTGTAATCCAAATAAAACAACACCATTCATTTGTTACTAAGAAAACATACATAAGATAAAAATTCCTAAAACAATAAGGATTTAAAGAACAATGATATACATAACTCGATTCGCTAAACTCCTCATCTATTTGTTATTGTGGTCAAGAGGTCAAATATTACTAATCTTTTGAATCTTCTGTAATGCATCAAAATCACCAAAAATATTAGTAGTGATGACATATAACTCATACATTTTCACATAGGTATCTTACCGAGACGTCGTAGACTTGCAGTTTCTGGAAATGGGAAGTATTATATGTTCTGGTATAAGTAAATGGTTATGTTCTCCATTCTAATTTGGTATCCTGCAATGGTATTGGTTATGCTTCTCCTTCTTAATATTTGGTCAAACTTATTTAAGAGGCTTTGGTGTATCATGGGTCATACCAAACTTCCATAACACTCATTCCGCCATATATCCTTCAACAGTCCATATAACCCGAATTAGATGGTTATAAAGCCTGACTTCATATACCGGAAATCAAACTCTCATGTCCACATATGGCTCAAATATAACATGCAAACAAACACATAACGTATCATGTTACTGCCTAACTAACTAACACATATTTCGAGTATGATAAAAAATACTTACATATTTCTATTTTGTAAGCTTAATCGGTAATCAACTAACAATTTTTGGATTGGATATGTTATATATATATCATTTAGTTGAGGGGAAAAACATGCATAGTGGTCATAGATTTAGTAATCTGACTTATCGATGAAGCCATAAAGAGTCTTCATCGATAAATTTGGTACTTCTCTCATACCCCGATATAACTACACTATCTTTCAGTTGATCTATGTCCTTCAAAGATGCGAGGAAATCTGTCTTTACAGACTTCTCATTGGAAACAAAGAAAATTGTGCAACCAATTAAAAACATCAGGTACGCACATAAAACATTAACGACCATATAACCAGTCTGATTCATATTTGAATCTAGATACTAATCACTTGAAAATGTTTCCCTGAGCTATCTCCAACCGAATCGAACTTCTTTCTGCATCTCCAACTCTCGACAAATATCATTGGGTAAAACTCCCAAAAACCGAACAAATCTATCATACCCATCTGCAAAAGTATCGCTCATTTTGAACTATTTTCTATTTCTCTCCAGTGGAAGGCCTGTAATAACAAATATATCATCGAGAGTGATAGTTATCTCTTCAAAATAGAATTCAAAATTATTAGTCTCCCGATTCTATCGCTCGAGGAAATCCTTGTTCAATTGAGATTTTGAGTTGAACTTAGTCAGGTGATTAATAAGTGGCTTGAAAAGAATCCTAATCAACAAGTTTTTTACCCCGATCTAATTGTTGATGTCTCATTTCTGTCAAACTACATAAATTTCCTGAATGTTTATACTAGTACAATACTATAAAAACAAAGAAAAGTATTGTTTAATTTATTAAATTATTAATAAATACAAACCAAGTTATAAAATATATTGAAATATGATTAAACTTACATTTTCAAAATAAATCTTGTACGTTTTATGTTGCTTGAAGTCCTGCAACAATCAAATATCGTTTGGTCTAAGAATATATTTGTTTTCAACTTTAATAGTAGGTCTTTTAGTAAGAATGTCAAAGTTTGCAGGTGAATCTTTGTCTGTCGATTCTTCACCACCATAGGTGAGCCACCTTTTTTTCACAAGTTATTTTAGAGGTATAATACTTTGTTCGCTGCAAAGATTACTTCAGAGCGAACGCCCACTTGCCTTAGTGATGGTAATAGAAGTCTTAGTTGCCTCATTGGTAGAGGCTTGTTCGGCTTGTGAGTTATTGTTACGAAGCTATTTATAAACCTTAGTCTTTTCACGTGATTGTTTTCCTGATCTCGTGATTTTTCAACTCGAGTTTCATCCGCCTATTTGATACTTTTTCATGGCTTACCACTCTCTTTCATGTCATTAAAATAACAAGTTAGTAAAATAATAGGTAAAAAAAGATTACATAGGTATAACGTAATATAACATAAGTATAAAAATATTAACGATACAACCTATATGTACTGCCACTAATGCTTATGGATACCACTAATATACCTGTAGCTATATTGGCGGTTCACGAGTTATGTACTGTCGACACTAAAGAACATCAACTCAACCTGGAACCGTGAAAACCCAAAACCTGAATCACTTTTAACCCAACATTAACGCCATTATACTATGAAATCATTACCAACTCTATTCCAATCATATATTTAACTCATTACCCTTGATTGTATATAAATCTATTACCAAAAAATAAATTTTAAACATAAAGTTGGCGCATTAAATCAAGATTGGAAAGAAGAGTTTACTTTTTTCTTATTCATGGATGAAGAGGAAAATGAGATGAATCATAGATGAGTTTTTATTCTCAGTTGAGAAAATAGTGATTTTTAGAAAATAGAAGATGATTTAGAAGATGATAGTAAATATATAGGAGAAGTTAGTTTTTGAAGGAAGAGTATTTTGAATATAAAATAGGAGAACTTTGTTTATTTGAGGAGAAAATAAAATATTATTGTGGCTGCAATTTAAAATTATTATATTAATTTAAAATTAATTTTATTTATTTTTGTTTTACTTTGTTTAAATAACATTATATCTAAAAAAATTATTTCCAAACATTGGTTTAGTTGTTTTTTAAGTATTAATTTATCATAGAATGACGATCTTAACAAATACAAGCTATTTGGATAAAATTCAATCCAATCACATTATTTTGACTAGTATTTATTTTATTTTATTTTTAAAGAGTAACATATTTATTGATTTGATAAAACTGTTTACAATTTGGATGAAATATTTATAACAAATTGAAAATAGATCTTAAATTTGAAAAACTTCTTGAAATATACCAATTGGAAGCAAACTTCTTGATAGAATATGGGCATCCTGACTTTATGAGTCAGCTTCAAGAAATGATAAATAGCAGTACAGACGAGCACTTTCTTGAACATTGCCACAAACAACTTTCAACAGCACCAGCCGCTACCAGCAACTTCTTCATCAACAAATGCAGCCTTTTTGAGATCATCCCATTAATCAACGATTTGAAGATGTTTTGATTCTTTTTTATAAATTTCCTGACAATGCCAAACTGAATCAGATCAAGCCATTGATGATAAAAATAGAATATTGATCATATATATGGATGGTTGAAATATAATCTTAGTAATCTAATATCAAGTAACCATAATACAAACTTTATAGAAATGTTATAACTTTGATGACTATCAAGGTTCAATTTCATTTTACATTATAGAGTCGTACAAGCAAGTTAATCCACTCGTTGGTTTTGGACTCTAGACATGTTATTGCTAGTCATTATAGATACTATTAATGTTCTGCAACACTTTAATATTGGGTTTAAATATTAGGGACCAACACCCTTGTCCAACCTAACAATTAACGATGATAAATCTATTTTAATTTATGTATTTTTAATGCTCTTTTGATTACAAATAAGCAGGACATCTAGAATGACCCTACATTCAACAACCATATGAGATTTCTTCTCATAGAAGTTATCATATGTATGAATATCATTATTATTAGTATCTATAAAGATATCAGTCCCACTTGATTCTCCATTAAAGAGGTAAGAACCATCAATATTCAATTTGATTATATTGGCATTAGGGTGGATTCATTTAACAATCATAGATTTTCTAGGTAATGTATGAAGAAAGAAACCAAGGTTTTTAGCTACATTAAGGTTACCATGCTATAATTTTCTACTACGGGTATTGGAACAATAAAAATTAGATAAAATATGATAAATTTTATCTATAATAACTTTATAAGAAATTAGAGAACCTATATGTTTAGTTTTATTCCTGAAAAACCATATAGACGAACAAATGATAGTTGGAAGCATGGTTTTGATATAATTTGTTTTTTTGATGGACCAAAACTAGCATCTGATTAGATGATGCACAGTCATATAATTGGAAATTAAAACTTTAAATAAAACAACAAAATGGTTTTAGATTGGTCGTATAGTTGTACATGATACAAACATATGGTTGGTGGTTTCAATGTCTTTACAAAATTTGCATTGGAAGCCAGACTAAAATTTCTCTTTTGAATGTTGGAATCCACTAACATCCAACCTTTCATAATTTTCCATAACAAAAAATAAAACTTAGAGGGGATGAAAGAGTTCCAAATCTTTTTAAAAATATTTGAAACATGACTCTTACTTTTAAAATGATTCCGAGTAATCTTAGTGTTATATTTTCCAGTTTTATATGAGAGACCAGATAATGTCATCCTATTTATTATTGTTTATTTTGTATTTATTGATCTTTTTTATAATAAAGGGGTCCCAATATATCTTAATCTATATAGATTTAAACTTTTATCAATCCATAAACTATTCATAGTGTTTATTGTATACCAAAGATTGTTTTTATTATGAGAAAGTCTGATTAAAGGCTTATTGTAAGCCATTTATCAAGCAAAAAATCAAGATTACTTATTCTTAAGTTCCAATGAATGAAGGGCTTAGCAAAATTTCTAGAGAAAATTAATCTCCTTCATATTTTAGAACCAATTTTGTTAGCGCTGATTTGTTAAGGGTGACTATTTTATAGTAAATTGGATGCATGTAGTTGGCCCATAAGGATTTGTTTTCTCTAAATCTATACCATAATTTGAAAGAGTAGATGGTTTGAATGACATAAAACTTCCTGACATTTAAACCAGCTTCCTTATATGGTTTACAAATTGAATTCTAATTAGACTAGATTATAGTTTTGGAAGTTTCCTTTGAACCCCACAAAAATCTATTCATAAGTCTTCCGATTGTACTTAGAACAAATTTGGCAATATTGCAATATTGAATATGGTAATTAGAGATAATATTGACGATATATTGGATTAATACCAGTTTGCCTCCAAATGAAATGGAAATGTTATCTCATTCATTGGTTCTAGTTCTGACCTTGCTGACTAATTTATCATAGAGATTTGCTATATTGTTATTCAAAATGGAAATACCCAAATATTTTATGGGTAACGGGTTCTTTTTTAATCCAGTGGCCTCTTCAATAGTTTTAATTCTTTGGATTTAATATTGGTAGAGACAATAAAACTTGACTTCTCTTTGCTAATGGTTTGGTCATAAAATCTTTGGGATGAATTGTTTAATCTACTTATATTATTTTTGTATCCATTTGTGTAGATGACAAAGTCATCAACAAATGCCAGACAATTTATGTTAAGATTACTTTTTGTTTTATACACCATTTGGTTGTAATTATTGGAAAGTAGATTTATACATCTAATGAGGTATTCTTTTGCAATTTGGGAGAGATGGGATCTTCTTGCCTAACATCATTAAGACCCTTAAATATCATTTTGTTTCACCATTTATGATTATAGTAAAGTACGAAAATATTATTACGTTACTTATAAGGTTAATAAAAGTATTGTTAAATCCAAAGGCTTGAAGAATATTTACAATAAATGTATGAGAAATTTTATTAAAGGCTTTAGTTATGCCAACTTTCAATAGAATGTTACTGCATTTAGACTTTTTATATAAATCATAAATGAGCTCCTGAGAAAGAAGAATGTGTTCATGGTGGTTTCTTCTATGAAAAAATCTTTCTTGCTCATGAGAGATAACTTTAAGGAGGGTTGTCATGAGTCTGTCATTAATAATCTTAGTTACCAATCTATTAAAGGTAGTGCAAAGACTAATTAGCCTATAGTTTTTCCACAGCCTTGGGCTGCCAATTTTAAGAATTAAACAAATTGAAGTGGAGAGGATATCGTTTGGGGAATTTTTACCTGAAATATAATCCTTAACAGCAAGGCACAGTTCAAATTTTATGATGGGAAACAAGTTTGTATAAAATAGTCTTGAAGCTATCTGGGCCAACAACACCATTGCGCTTAAGTCTCTTGACAACATTAAAAATCTCAGTCTTAGATGGCTTTCCATGAGGAATTGATTATCAAATTTGGAGATAAGGTTTGGAATAATGCTTTAGTTGTCAAATTGATCAACATGATGAAGAACTGTTAAAAGTCTTTGAAGAAATTCATAACATGATCACCAATTTTATCCTTTTCTTCAATCCATATACCATTATTAAGAATGTTATCTATTTTATTCTTTTTCTGTTTTTTTACATAGTTATGGAACATGGTAGTATTTTTATCCCCATATTTTATCCAGTCAATACAACTCTTTTCCTCTCAATAAGATTATTTTCTTGTTACGAGAAGAATCGGATTGGCATTGGTCTTCAATTAATTTTCCTTATCTTCATCATTTTGGGAATTTTGATAAATGGTCTCTAGGTAACTATTTTCATCTTCAACTTTGGCAATAACAGTGAATATATTACCGAATAGTTTATGGTTCCAAAATTTTAATTTAGCCTTCAATATTTTGAACTTAAGCCAAAACATATGAACAGGCTAACGATACATTGTTGTCACCCAATAGTCATAAATGGTTTGGTTGAATTGTGGATGTAATTTCCACATGTTTAGAAATTTAAAAAATGTTTTCGATTTAAATGATATGTTTGATAATGTAATTGTTATTGGGCAGTTGTCACAACAAATTCCGGCCCAACGCTTGGCATTAATATTATCGAAATAGTTTCTCATTTGGCTGTTTATGAGAATTATGTCCAGTCTTTTAAACTTTCTTTTGTTTGACCAAGTAAAAAGAGTACAAATGAATCAAGTTTCTTCAAGAATATAATCAAAGATTGTATCATTGAACTCATCAATGATTTTCAAGCATAAAGTACTACACGAAAGTTTTTCATAAGCTTTAGTGATGCAATTGAAATCGCCTATGACAATCCACTCAAGTGGATTATTGGAAAAGATTCTCATTTAGTGCCAAAGAGGAAGTCTATTTATTCTAGAATATTTTGAATGGATAACAGTAGTCATGAATTCCTTGTTACTATTAATATGATGAACTTTAAGATGGATGAGATGCTCATGATTTTAGTTAACTTTCACCATAAAGTTGTCTTTCCAAAGGACCCAAATTTTATTAATCAAGTTGATAATACCATGTTGAAAATCCAAAAAAATTAGGATTAAAGAGAATTTGTTTTCAGAAACCACAAGTTCTTGTAAAGCTAGGAAATCTATGTATTCTTTCCTAATTATAATTTTTAACATTTTTATTGTTTTTTTGTTGCATATACCTCTAGTGTTCTAGTTTAAAATTTTAATTATCATTTAAAACTAGTGATATTTAGATTCTTTGTAACCTTTTTATGGTCATTGATAAGTTTATTTATTTCTTTAAGATTAGGGTTTTTAGCTCTTTTGGGTCTATTATCAGTAAATTGAGGTGGTTTTCAATTTGGGATTAGAATGGAGTAGCAAGTAAGCTACCAGTTATAGTAGGTTTTGGGGATTCATTAGTTGGTTTTTCATCAGAAGAGTGAAGTAAAGTATTACATTTATTGTTAAGCTCTATTGAGTGTAGAGCTTCTATAATGTATAATGGTTCAATGTTGTTTGTCAGAGGGATTTTGGGATCTTGGATTTCTGCAGTTTCTTGATCTTCGGGCTGATTAATGTTATTAACAGTATTGATATTATTTTCAATAGTATCAACATTGTTAACATGATCATTTATGATAATGATTGACTTAATCTTTGGTTTTAGGATCCATTTAGCTTTTACATTATCTTGTTCCTTAAGAGTATTAATTGTTTTGTCTATGTTGATTTTCTCTTGAGATTCAATGGGGTTATTTTCATTTATTACAATGATCAATAGTAGATGATAACAGATTGGACAATAATCAGGTTTGTGTCCATATTTAACCTCCAACCAGAGGTCATCTTAATGGTCGAAATCGATCCAGATTTTCTCACTGAGGGACTGGGATAAATCTAGTTTTATCCAAGCTTGGTACTGGTTGAAATTAGCTATATTTTTATGTTGAACCCATATGTTTAAATTTTTGCCTAATATTTTAGCTATGGTTGCTATAGTATCCCTATTATATAAATGCTCAAGAATTTTAGGAAATTTGACCCACACTGGGGTCACATGTGACTCTTTCCTAGGGTTAAAATCAAGCTCCTACTCTAACAATCTCATGAAATGTTGGCCAATTGGACAAACATTTCTTTTCCATAATATCTTAGGTCATCTATATGGTCCAATTCTATAAAAATGTCTTTTTGGTCCCAAATAGATATGCTAAAATCACCAGATAATTTAAGGTTGAACAAGAAATTTTGCATATGATACAAGGGTGGTATACCCTGGGAAAACTTCCCAATTAAAATATGCTTAGCATTTTCAAGAAGTAAAGACTTATCTTGTTTGAAGAAGTGAACTGCACTGAACTCTCATTTGCTTGCTTGAAGTGCTAGTATTCTCATGGATGACTTCCTTCCTGTTTGGTTTGGGTCTGACAACGTCCTTGTATGACTTTTCTTGAAGTTGTAGAGGTGGTTGATTACTCTTTTCTGGAGTTGGATTCAAGGTATTCTTGAGAGGAGGATATTCTCATGAGGAGTCTTGTATTTTTCTCTTTAAATACCTTTCACGAGTCTTCATTTGATTTTGTTGACTGGTGGTTATTTGGGCATTCTGGTTCTCATTATTAGATGTTTTGAATGGTTTGGAGTTGTTTCATCGAAGGTTTTTTGGAGTTGTGTCTTCGAATTCTATATCATTTCGAGATAGCACTAAATTGTGTTTTTAGGACTACGGGAGGAATTCAGAAACGATCTCCAATTAGATGGTTTCTTGACTGAATGATGGGGTTTTAGCCATTTTCAATGGAGATCTAACCCCTTTTTGAAAACCTTCCTATTTCTTTTTTTATTATGTTGAGTCAACTCAAATCCTTAATCAACTAGCTATCTTGAGATGATCTTTTTCTTTGAAGATACTAGATTCTTCGAATACCGTAAATTTTTTATTCTAAATCTCGACTCGTTATTGACAATTTACAAGCTAAGCTTTTTAAATCATTTCCAGATAAAAGTAAATAAAAAAAAAATTCCTCGGTTAAATAGTTTGTTTGGATCTCCCATTTCTTCTCTGACTATCATTTATAATTCTATACATTCAAAATTTGTTTCGTGGTTCAACATTTATTTTAATTCATGTTCATATATTTAATTTATTTATATTTTATTGATTAAATTTACTTTCTAATCAATAAGAAAAGGTTTATAACCGACGGAATCAAGTTGCATGGTTGATATATAGTACTAATAGATTTCGTATCGGATTCGATTTACTTACGGTTTTTCTAGACAGTAGACATTAGACCACTCTATTACAAATCTATGAGGATGTAAACCACTAAAGAGAAAAATAAATCAAAATAAGTTAATTAATTACATTGTAACTAAAGTCTAAAGGTAAGGAGAACGTATTTTTAGAACCTCTTAATAATTTTTATGGATACGATTTTATTCATTTTTTAAACCACCGTATTTACTTTTTATTATCTTTTTCTTTTTGTAAAAAGAGAAAAATTCTCTATTATCAAATTGGAGAAACTCGAATGTGAACCAAATAATAAAGAGTACTGAGCGTTATTTCCCTTTTTCTAGGACTGAACTCTGAATTTGAATAATACATAAAAATATATTCACTTAGTTTAAATATTCAATAAGTTTAATCCAATAAACTAATAAGATCAGCCGCAATATATCATTGTACGGTATTTAAATACCATAATCAATTGCATTCATAAAATTCAATAAGTAAAGAGTAGGCATATGCAAAAAAATTTCATAACTTCCAATAGGTAAACTTGGTAAACTTGATATATGTATGATAATGGTTTCATGTCCATTGTTATTATTAGGTAGTCCGATGTCTTTTACTTAATATTTTTATTATTATATCAACTATTATCAATACGTTGAACACTGGATTTATATTTAATGTCCGTTTTAAATAAAAAAATTTTGTAATCATCATTTATACTAAATAATTTATACAAGAGCAATCCGAAAATCGTTATTGTAATGATAGGTAATCAAAAAGTGTTTTATCGTTTTAGAAAATATTCAATGAATGACTAAGGACATTGCACTCCTTATTTAGTGATAGGTATAGACTAGAAGTAATTCGTGAATAAAAGCACTAGCGAATGGCTACATGGACGTAGTTAGATATGTTTATTACATGTATAAGCAAGAAAGGTTGAAACTCTCGTAATAAAGCTTGGGTCATGGCTTATATGCAAAGAATTCTGTTGTAACTTAAGGGTTGAAACAAGCTTACAAAACTGGTGGTGACCGTAGAGTCGAAGGAGACATGGATTGATCCGAAGCAGGCTGGTCTGAAGTGAGCTAGTCTGAAGCGAGGTGGACCAAAGCATGTTGGACCAAACCAGATTTTTCTACATGCTAACTTTTCTATTTAATTTGGTCTTTTATTTTGGTCTTTCTATATTAATTGGAATCCCTATTAATTAGATTTCATATTAAATTAGGTTTCATATTAATTTGATTTTTCTATTTATGAGGTTTCCTTTTTTAAAGATACGGACGGTCAAGGAAAAGATATTCAAGTAAGAGGAGCGTAACCTCTAAGTCAAAGTACAAAAGGGTTGGGACGAGTTTAAAAGTAATATGTTGGACGGTCAAGAAATACAATATATTAGTAGGAATTACGTAGAGAAAGGGAATCGGAACAACTATCAGAAGATCGAAGTCGGAGATGCTGCAATGATATTTGATTACTATGAGTATGATGATGGGTCAATCACCTCTTATTCTTATAGTTATAATAATCAGATAACTTCCAATAAGCATTGGTTTGAATACATGAGAATACTTGATAGTAAAAGAGTCATCCTAGGGAATGAAGAATCTTGTGAACTCAAAAAGATTGGAACGGTTCAGCTCAAGTTTTCTATAGGACTTGAGAGGGTGATTAAAAATGTAAGGTATGTACCTGAATTTAAACGTAACCTTCTTTATAATGGGATGTTAAATGGGAAGGGTTTATCTATAAGGGTGGAGACGGAAGACTTAGGGTGTTGAAATGCTCTCTTGTTGTTATGAAAAACAATATCAATAATGGTGTGTTATTTCGTGTGTTCTCTGTAGTAATATAGGGTGTATCTAGTGTGGTGAAGAATTTTATATGGTTGTAGCATCATCAGTTGTGGTGTTTAAGTGAAAATAGATTAGGTGAACTAAGTAAAAATAGGCTTTTAGATGGTACCATAGTTTAAAAGCTGAGTTTTTGGCAAAGCTGTGTTTTGGGTCCGAGGAAACGGGTGTAGTTTCTACCCAACAACCGAACATCGAATAAAGTACTTGATTATGTTCATTCAGGCTATTGGGGCACAAAACGGGAACCTACCATATATGGTGCAAGGTAATTTATGTCGTTGATTGATGATTATTCTAAGAAAGTTTGGGTTAATACTTTTGAAAAAAAGAATGAATTATTTGTTGCCTTTGCTAACTGGAAGACTTTAATAGAGAATGAAATCAGGAAAGTATTAAAGAAGCTTCTAACTTATACTGACTAGGAATATGTAGATAATGAGCTCACTAACTATTGTTCAAATCTTGGTATTACTAGACACTGCATCGTAAGTGAGACTCCCTAAGAGAACAGGCTTACTAAGAGAATGGATCGAACCTTGCTAGAATAAGTTACATATATGCTTCGTATAACTGGAATGGGTCAAACGTTTTGGGGAGAAGCCGTGACAACAAATTCATATATCATCAACAGGACTCCATCTATGACGCTAGAGTTTATTTGTCATCAAGAGTCCTAGAGTGGAGAGAAACCTAAGGTGGAACATTTGAGAGTGTTCAGATATGCTTTCTACACATGTGAAGCAAGATAAGCCTAGGAAAAAACATTGATATGCTTATTCTTCAGCTATCCAGAAAGAGTAAAAGGGTATAGGCTGTGGTACCTTGAACCTGAACATCATAAGGCTTTGATAAGCAAAGACATGGTTTTCAATGAGAAGTACATGCCATTAAATAAGGAGATGGAAACTCAATCTAGTACTTTCGAGAAAAGATGTGAAATTGATAATGGATCTGATCTACAAAGTAAAGTTGGAGACGATTATACCGAATACGATTATGAACCTAGTTCAATTTAGGACAGTATAGAGGAAGTTCAACCATTGTATGAGTCCAAATTTGGTCAAGCATCTAGTTTTTTCAGGACTTGGGCTGATTAAGTATAAGAGTAACATGATCTTGACAGTTATCAACTACGATAGATATAGTACGAAGATCAAGCAAATAACCGCAAATGTTAGGTTTTGCCAATATAATTAGTTGTGATTTATCTATTAAAATACACATCGATTTTCTTGAACCCAAAAAATATCACACTGATATCAAGAGAAGTGGATTATGGACATGGAAGAAGAGTTGAGATCTCCAAAAAAGATGAACACCTGGATTCATGTGAAGCAATCGAAGGGTCAGAAGCTGGTTGGGAGCAAATGGATATTCAAGAGAAAAAGAAAAAGATATTCCTGGTTTTTTTATTACCCATATATAAGTTTAGACTCGTGGATAAGGGTTTTACTTACAATAAGGGTATCAATTTCAATGAGATATTCTTTTCGATTGTGAAACAAATCCTCACATGGTTTTGTTGTCAATTGTTGCTAGATTTAATCTTGAGTTAGATAAACCGGATATTACTACCGTCTCCCTGCATGATGAATTGCAAGATACATTTTACATATGTTAACCAAAAAATTTTAAAGAAGGGAAGGAAGGTGATGTGTTTTTGTTGAAGAGACCCATATATCGGCTAAGACATTCAGCAAGACAATGTAATATAGGATTAGATTCTTTTATGAGACCCATCAAATATGCTTGTAACTGTTACGTAAATTCTATCTATTGGAACGTGGAAATACACACAGAGATATGAGTCATATCAATTGTATGTGGATGACATAATAATAGTTAGAAGAAATATGAGGAAGATTGAAGCGATAAAGACTCAACTGAAATGAGAGTTTGGGATGAAAGATATAGAAAAGGCTAAGAGGATAATTATTATTGATATTATGAGGAACAAACCAATGGGTATGTATTTTTATCTCAACAAGAATATATATATATATATATATAAGGTCCTAAGTAAGTTCTTTATAATTAAATCAAAAGTGGTTGGAGCTCTCATTTGTTCCCAATTAAAACCAAGTGTCACTCAAACACCAACCAAAGAAGCAGATGAGAAGTATATGTTTGTGGTACTTTATGCCAATTTTATTGGTAGCATTATATATGCTATGATTTGCATAAGGCATGATGTTTCTTATGTTTTAAATGTTATGAGAATATTTATGTCAAATCTGGGAAAGTCACATTAGCACGCACTCAAGTGGCTCATTAGATACTTGAAGGGATCGACTTTTATAGGGTTGCGTTACAATCAAAATGATATAAGTGATATAATATTGAGATGGTATGTGGACTCTAATTATGCAGGCTTCCTTAACATAATGAAATCTATTTCGAATGATCTGTTTAATGTTCTTGGAAGAGTAATTAGCTGGAAATCTTGCATACAAAAAATTGTTGATCTGTCATCTACAAAAGTCGAGTGTATGTCTGCTACGAATCCATGAATGAAGCTATTTTTGTGAAGGGATTGTTGAGTAAGCTCACTGGTATGGAGTACAATGTGATGATGTACTAAGATAACACTAGTACTCTTCATTTAATAAATAATCTGAAGTTCCATGAGAAAACTAAACATGTAAATATCAAGCTGAACTTCATCTGAGACGTGGTACAGAGAGAGAAACGTAAGTTGGCTAAGATATTTAACAAGGAAAGCCCTTTGGATGCTCTGACCAAGGTATTGCCTATTTCAAAAGAGACAAACTTCTTGATATTGGTGCAAGTCTGCGATGCAAGTAAGCTGGTCTCTAAATCGTAGAATATTGAATGGAACAGATACTAAAGTTATTATAAGCCTAGGTGGAGAATTGTTAGATGTAGGCTAGATGTAACTCATTAACAAAGGTATTGCCAAAGGAATACATGGGCTTAGCTGGATCTGTCGATTACATGTATAGGTAAAATCTGTTGAAACTCCCAGGGTGAAGGTTGGGTTGCGACTTAGATACAGAGACGTTTGTTGGAACCTATGGGCTGAGATAAACTAATAGATATTACTCTTTTTTTATGTGATTAATGTTTTCACCAAAATTTTAAAAAAACAACTAAACGCATATGTCATAGAGTGGAATGCAATATGGATTGATCCAAAGCAGCCTGATCTGAAGCGAGATGGTACAAAACTGTTTGGACCGAAGTATGCTGGATTCAAGTATGGAAGCTTAC